>JAJOZX010001519.1:0-302500 GCA_023014485.1 Bathynomus jamesi
CAGTCAGTCAGTCAGTCAGTCAGTTTTTTTCAAGTCAGTCAGTCATCAGTCAGTCAGTGTTTTTTTCAAGTCAGTCAGTCAGTCAGTCATTTTTTTTCAAGTCAGTCAGTCAGTCAGTCAGTCAGTCATTTTTTTTCAAGTCAGTCAGTCAGTCATTTTTTTTCAAGTCAGTCAGTCAGTCAGTCAGTTTTTTTTCAAGTCAGTCAGTCAGTCAGTTTTTTTTCAAGTCAGTCAGTCAGTCAGTCAGTTTTTTCAAGTCAGTCAGTCAGTTTTTTTTCAAGTCAGTCAGTCAGTTTTTTTCAAGTCAGTCAGTCAGTCAGTCAGTTTTTTTCAAGTCACAGTCAGTCAGTCGTTTTTTTCAAGTCAGTCAGTCAGTCAGTTTTTTCAAGTCAGTCAGTCAGTCAGTCAGTTCTTTTCAAGTCAGTCAGTCAGTCAGTCAGTTTTTTTCACGTCAGTCAGTCAATCAGTTTTTTTCCAGTCAGTCAGTCAGTCAGTTTTTTTTCCAGTCAGTCAGTCAGTCAGTTTTTTCAGTCAGTCAGTCAGTCAGTCAGTCAGTTTTTTTCAAGTCAGTCAGTCAGTCAGTTTTTTTCAAGTCAGTCAGTCAGTTTTTTTCAAGTCAGTCAGTCAGTCAGTCAGTTTTTTTCAAGTCAGTCAGTCAGTCAGTCAGTTTTTTTCAAGTCAGTCAGTCAGTCAGTTTTTTCAAGTCACAGTCAGTCAGTCAGTCAGTTTTTTTCAAGTCAGTCAGTCAGTCAGTCAGTTTTTTTCAAGTCAGTCAGTCAGTCAGTCAGTCAGTCAGTTTTTTTCAAGTCAGTCAGTCAGTCAGTCAGTTTTTTTCAAGTCAGTCAGTCAGTCAGTTTTTCAAGTCAGTCAGTTTTTCAAGTCAGTTTTTCAAGTCAGAAGGTTGCACCAAGAGGGTCAACCAAAACAGAGGTTAATCGTCTCCACTTGATAAAGATCAAGTGCAGTCATTTTCCATTTTCAGTTAATCTTCACTTGATAGCAGTTCAAGTGCAAGACAGTTTAAGTTTCAGAATACTTGACAAGCGTTCAAGTTAGACAGTTTAAATTTCAGAATACTTGATAGAGTTCAAGTTAGGTTCAGAATACTTGACAGAGTTCAAGTCAGAGATTTATTCCAAGTCAGAGAGATTTATTCCAAGTCATTTTTGTTTCGCGTCCCAAGTCAGTTTTCAATGCAATCAATTGAATTCAACCTTTTTTTGTTGTAAAAGAGAATTAAATTCAACCTGAATTGACCCGTTTGTCTTTAGTTTAACTTTTTTTTTGTTTGTGAGAAGGAAATTGACCGATTTGTCTTTTCTTTTTCATGCATTGTTATGTATATAAATATATAGTCATGTAATTTATTATTTGTAACAAAACCGTTTTTACAAAAGTTTTTAACGAGTTTTATAATTATTTTGATTATATGATGACAGAAATAGCGTAACAATTAATCGATCATGTACCTAATTTATCCTGCTCTGTACGATCGGGAAATTTACCCGTATGACCGCACATACCCTAAATTTCAGTCATTTAATTTTTAATAAAACTTCTACACAATAAAACAGATGTATTTGTCTATATGCAAACAAGTTTTCAGACAAAAATATCAAATAATTCAAAATTCTATCAACATTTAACGAAAGAGTATAATTTTTCTACTTAACATGCAAAAAATTATTAAACCTTTTTAATATTTTTTTTTATTATATAAAAATAATTTTTAATGTAAAATTTACCTGAGAATATTAAAAGAAAAGATTGTTCGAAATGCTGCCTTCCATTTCAATAACTTTTTTATTCTTGGCCGAAACTCATCTATGGCTCGACTTACTTTTATTTTTTTAGAATATTATAAAATTGTATTTAGCTCGTTGAAATGCATAATTGATTCATATTTTTAATTTTTATTTTTATTTTTATTTTGTTCAATTAATCGTGAGTAACTGTCCTTAAATTGTTATTGTACCATTTGTAAGGTATCAAACGAAAATTATAGTCAAATTGACATACAACTACAGTATATGGTTATGCATTTTAGTAGTCGAATTTAATTGTGTGTCGAAATTCAATTTTAAAACCGTGAGAGTTACTGTCATTACTCGTAAGGTCTTCTAAGGACGTCTTTTTTTTATTACCTTAATTCGTGTAACTGATTTAATTAAATACTTAAATACTACATTGAACTTAAAGGATTTTATAATAATAATAATGATAATAATAATAATAACAATAATTGACTCAAAAGATTTTATAACCCTAAACCCATCTTAAATTATTATACATTATTTTTAAACTTTGTTAATTCAAAAACCTCCCAAATCCCTACACATACACACGCATGTATGCGCACTATATATATATATATTATATATATATATATATATATATATATACAGGGTGTCCCATAAGTCCGGCATCATAGGAGAAATTCATATTTTTCTATTTCTACACACCATAATTTATGCTCGGGATGCCAATTTCCCGTCCATCATTCTGTTCAGTGACGAGGCTGTTTTTTTATGGAAATGGTGAGGTAAATCGACAGAACACCCGCTACTGGTCTCAAAACAACCCTCACTGCTATACCTCTTAAAAAGAACAAGGTGCATCTCGGGTGGTGGTATGGTGTGGCATTTGGAAGGATCGCATCATAGGCCCCCTCTTTTTCGATGAACATGTCACTGGAGGCACCTACCTACGTATGCTCAATGAAGAAGCATTCCTTAATGTCATGAACGAAGAAGGAAATTTCCCAACATGGTTCCAGCAAGACGGCGCTCCTGCACATTACAGCACCCAAGTAAGGGAATACCTGTACCAACAATTCCCTGGTCATTGGATAGGACGTCGAGGGCCTGTGGAATGGCCAGCTAGAAGCCCGGATCTCACGCCACTAGATTTTTATGTGTGGGGCCACTTGAAAGCGCTGGTATACGCAGAGAAAATTAGGAGTGTTAAACATTTGCGGCAGGGCATTATTGGGGCATGTAACATCATTACTCCTGACATCATTTACCGTGTGCTTGCTGACTGGGTATCACGTCTGAATTTGTGTATTGCAAACAATGGTGGACATATTGAGCACGCTCTGTAAATAAAAGCTTTTGTTTTGCCTTTTTTTATTAGTTTTCCTATGATGCCGGACTTATGGGACACCCTGTATATAGAAACCTTATGCTAAAATCATTGGATGTCACAATAAACTATTTCATAGCGTGTAAGTGCTAACTCTGCTATTTATATAGTCCTAAGCATTTTTGCTTACTATATATAAATTCTCGCTCATGCATTTATTCAGTTACTTGAACAATTCTATCAGCTAATCTGTCCCTCGAAATTGTAAAATACACACTTTGCACCTAATACACCCAAATACACACTTGACTACAGGTCTATACATCATCCATTACATAATTCGATTTTTTATCTACAATAGTCAATAAAATTAGTTATCAATTGTACTATCATCGAAGCCTCGAAAAATCCATCAACTTTAAAATTTATGTTTTTCCCTTTTACCTATTCATTATGAATGCAATTTTCCCCACAGAAAAAAAAAAATAAAAAAAAAATATTTAACAATATCAGTCTGTCTAGCTTAATTGTTTGTCTAAAATTAAAGTATTAATCTTTGAATTCTTTTATATTATATAATAACTCACTTGTTCTGTATAAAACTTGTATTGTAAAAAAGAATGTCGTCATCTAACTTGAATTACTTACGATGTTATTTTCTCAATTGTATTAAATTGTATTATTATTGTATTAATACCATTTTAGGGGGGAAATACTGTAAAAAGTGAACAATAAACAATTCCTACACCATCATTATATGGATTCATTGTCTTCATGCAGTACTTATGTTCGTATAGTTTTTATGTTCGAATGTCCATTTTTACATAAGAACCAAAATCGCTTAACGCGAGTTTGGATAATAATTTTACTTGTAGCTTCCTATCTTTGTTCGTGTCACAACCCTACGATCTACCATATCTATGGTTTAGTCGTATCCATTTTCCATTTGTTATAGAAGTTATTATAATTAATTATGAATTGTCTTGCATCTCACCCTCGACCCTAGATTATGCATACACATTGCATGTAACAGGATTGGAACCCGTAGTTGTACTTCTTAGTCATTACTACCCAATCTTTGTATATAATTCATTCTTGTAAATCTTCCTAATAATGATTTGTACTATACGTAAAAATTCAATAACTATGACGTCACATTCTCCCTTCATCATATATCTAGTATTCAATGTATGAAAATTCTTTAACATCATACTAAGGACGAAACACTCTATAGAAGTCATTATTTATATGTTATGTAGTATAAACATTATTATTCAACCATATTCATCCATACGTCACGTTTTCCCGTCATTGATTTCCCTTGATCATTGTCCTATATAAATTTTATTAAATATTCATTTTTTACTCGTGTCAATTTGTGAAGCGCGAAACTTTGGGCGTTCGTTCGAAAACGCGAAAATACGTTCTCGTATTATTTTTTTCATTTTTATTTTTAATTATATGACCACCCGAGATGAACTCGAATAAATGCTTAGTAAGATCGAATTCCGCTCACTACAACAGATTCGAGCGCCTCAAAGATAAAATATCTCCGTTCGCTCTGATTTCAAATTCATAACATATTATAGCATATTATTTCGTAAATAAATTATCTCGTAAGTGCCATGTACGTTGTATTATATTTCTAAACATCTTAATTGTCTATTAATATGAAACACTGTAAAAACAAAACGAAGTTATAGTAACTGTTTAATTGTAATTAACTAATACTTTAATTTAATATAACGTAATGTACTTTAATGAAACTGTAATTAATAATAACTTGTAATGTACTTCATTGAAACTGTAATTAAATGTAATGATTTAATTTATAATGTAAGAATGTACTTTAATAGAACTGTAATGAACAATCATAAGCGAATGTGAAGTAATCCATAATTGTAATCGTAATTGTAATGAACCAAAATTAATATGTACTCAGTCGTGTACCTAATTTGTACTTGTGTACTATTACGAAATGATATCGCCTTCATAAATGTAGACTCGGCGAAAAATACAAATTAGTTTTTATTTTTATTATTATTTTTAGTTAAAATCTTTCAAAACATCTGATCATGTGTTTAAAAAGGGGGGAAATTTAACCTTCAACTGTCCTCCCCCAAAACATTTAAGTTTATATTATACATGTACTTGTAAAATTAGAGCACTTCTTCACGAGACTTCTTCATTCGACTTCAGATTAGTACTTCATCAGAGAACTTCATTGCGAGACTCTTCTTTGGACTGCAGCCTCGCTGCGGGGAGGGGGCAGAGGCCCCTTGCCCCTTAAACAAGAACGCCTCGTCTATACGAGACACCCCAGACCCTTTAACCAGGATCTTCACGACTCCAGGATTCTTCCAGTCTTCCAGACCCTTTACCAGGATAAGAAAAAGATTTTTAGAAGAAGATTTTAACAAGAAGATTTTAAGAAGAGGCCACTCTTTGGCCAAGAATAGAAATTACCCTGCATCAGGATAAAACCATTTGACCGGCGTGTCACGACTTCTAGTTCGTAACATCCACCCTTGAACCGGTGTGCCACGACTCCAAGTTCTCCACGCCTAGTTTTCATCCAGGAAGTTAGTCAGTAAAGACGCTAATTTTAGTATCAGAGAAAGTATCAGAGTATTATAGAAAGAGAAGAATTAAAAATTCGCGACCCTTTGCCCAAATTAAGAGACAACCAAGCACCATAGATGATATTGGCATAACAGTCTGGCGAGTCTGTAGCCAAGAGTTTAACAAGAGGCGACCGAAAAGAATTAAAATGTTATAGAAGAAATATCCGTTGCAGCCTGGATCCAGAGGATCAAGTCATAATAGACTACTATCCACAAATATGTACAATCTATATCTATTTATAAAGGACATGCAAATATATCAGATCCAAAGAATCCAGTCAATTTTATTACGGTATCCATCAAGTCACGGTCCATATCGATTGCGGACCAAGTCAAAATTTACAACCATATACATCACACTTATGAGGAAAAGTGTAGGTGTGGCTGTAAAGACTGTACAGTAACGTAGAAATGTGTGTGCACCCATTATGGGTCTCCCATTTAAAGGTGTTTGTGGGGCAAGTGAAGATCATGAGTTTTTCAATACCTCACAGTACTATGGGGGGCATCGCTCGTCAGAGGAATCTCTTTAAATAGGGTGTGTAAGGACTGAGAGTATCCCCTAACCCAAGATGCTGCCTCCCTATATCCCACAACACTTGTGCTGAGATGTGGGATCTATCCCCACAAAGCCTTAATTTTACTACCTTAAACTATACCCTTTCTATCAACATATGCGTCTAATCGATTTTTAAACATGTTTATAGACGTGCTACTAATTACTTCTACCGGCAAACTATTCCAGCTATTTACTATTCTATGCGTAAAAAAGTTTTTCGCAACTGCTGTCTCGAACCTTCTACTTGTCAATTTACACCCGTTATTTCTAGTCCTATTATATTGTGATATTTCGAAAAAGCTATCTCTACGTTATCAAACCCATTCATAATTTTGAAAACCTGGATTAGATCACCCCTCAACCTCCTAGTCTCGAGTGTTGTCAATTTTAACTCCTTAAGCCTATCCTCGTACGACTTTGACCTAAGCGACGGAATCATCTTAGTTGCTCGTCTTTGAACTCTTTCGATTTTGTCTATATCTTTGCGCATATGCGGATTCCAAAATTGGACCGCGTACTCCAAATGGGGTCTAACTAATGATTTATAAAGTGGAACTATAATATCGCGCGATTTGTACTCAAAATTTCGAGCTATAAAACCTAACACTTTGTTCGCCTTATTGACCGCTGCTGTACTTTGTTTCGCTACTTTTAAATCACTAGTGACTATAACTCCTAAATCTTTTTCCTGCTCTACGCTTGTTAAATCTTTCCCTGACATACTATACGCAAAATTACCGTTACGCGAACCTATGTGCAAAATTTTGCACTTATCAACGTTAAATCTCATTTGCCATGTGACTGACCAATCAACGATTTTATTCAGATCTTCCTGAATTTTACCTCTATCTTCGTCATTAATCGCCCTACCACCCAGCTTCGTGTCATCCGCAAACTTTGAAACTGTACTGACTAGGCCGACATCTAAATCGTTAATATATATAAGAAAAAGCAAGGGGCCCAATACAGAACCCTGAGGAACGCCACTCGCTACATAGCCCAACGACTCCTCTCCATCAACGAGCACCCTCTGTTCCTACCTCGCAACCACTCTTCTAGCCAATTTATTACTACACCCCTGATTCCGTGAGCCTTAGTTTTTTCAATGAGTCTTTTGTGCGGCACGGTGTCAAACGCTTTGAAAATCTAAATACACTACATCAACCGCCCGATGTCTATCGTAAACGTCAACCACGCTTTGGAAAAATTCTAAAAGATTAGTTAAGCAAGATTTGTTTCGCCTAAATCCGTGCTGCGTATTTCTAACTAGCTTATGGACTTCTAAGTGTTCGACTATACGATCCCTAATTATTGATTCCAGTAGCTTACCTACAACAGACGTTAAACTGATTGGCCTATAATTTCCCGCCGCACCTTTATCGCCTTTCTTAAAGATAGGTGTTACGTTTGCTAACTTGAAATTATCTGGTACGCACCCCTCAGAAATAGACGCATTAAAAACTTTGTTAGCGGCACAACAATGCTATTTTTTTCTTTTAGTTGTATGGGATATATGGAATCCGGCCCGGTGATTTACGCGTTTTCATTTTATCAATATAGCGCATTACTTCCCCTTCACTAACGACAATATTATCCAAAATATTACCATTATCAAAAGGTATTATGTCTATGACCGTAGGGATATTCGTTACATCTTCTATAGTAAAATGACGTAAAAAATTCGTTTAGCAAGGTAGCCGTTTCCTTGTTTTCAGAACTAGATCTCCGTTTACATTTTTCAATGGACCCAAGACACTTTTTACTGGATTTCTATTATTGACGTATTGAAAGAATCGCTTGGGGTTTTCTTTACCGTCACGAGCTATGGAGATTTCAAATTCGCGCTTGGACTTTTTTATTACACTTTTCGCTTCACGCCTCAGAGATATGTAGTTGTTTCGTAACAACAAATTGTTTTATCGCACTTATGTTGCCTATAAGCCCTATCTCTACTCTTTATAATGTCTCTACTCTAGAAGTAAACCACAAGGGCTTGTTGTTTACTTTCGCACGCTTAATTTTGTACGGTACACATTCCTCATTTATAGTCCTAAATACCGTTTCACGAACGATTCCCACATTAGTTTTGCGTTGGAGTTCCCCATCACGTTTTCCCAATTGACGTGTGAAAATTTATTCGAAATTTACAAAGTCTGCGTGCTGGAAGTTAGGAATTTTAGTCGAGTTAGTTGGTTTCGAGTGACTTACTGAGAGGACAAACTCTACCATATTGTGATCGCTATTGCTTAACGGTTCTATTACTTGAAGATCAGTAATTAGCCTATCATCCGTAGTTATTACTAAATCTAAAATACTGTCCAACCTCGTAGGTTCCCCAACCTTTTGACTAAGAAAGCTATCCTCGAGAAAATTAACTAAACGATTACCTTCCGCGTCTCCCTGCATTGTATCGTAATTCACGTTGCGCAATTAAAGTCACCCATAACTAAAGCCTGCTCACTACCGATTATTCTCTTTAGTTCACGATATAACGCTTCGTCCGTATCAGTTGTTTGATTTGGGGGCCTATATATAACCGCAACAAGAAGTTTGAAATCGTTCAATTTAAGTTCTGCTATAGTCGAATCTATCGGTTCTGGAATTGAGTGCTTTACTTCTATAACGTTCGCAATATTATCTTTGATATACAACATAACACCGCCTCCTCGCCTACCTATTCTGTTTTTAACAAAAAGTCTATAACCTTTAATTTGATACTCCCCTACAAAGTCACGTGTTTCAGTGCTAAGCCACGATCATTTATCGCAATTAAATCATAGTCTTTACAAGCAATTAAAGAAAAAAATTCGTTTATTTTATTTCGTAGGCTACGAGCATTAAGGATAGAACCTTCAAATTGTTTGTAATTGCGACACCTTCGCGAGCGCGGGGAAATTGTGAATTTACGCTGGGACCGTTCGGTTACGGCAGCCTGAAAAGAAGAGAGTATTATGAAATAGTCTTCCTAAACGCGCAGCTCCTACGTCATTAAGATGAAGTCCATCTTCGAGGAACAAGTCCCTCCTGCCGTAGAAACTGTTCCAAAAATTTGCAAATGCACTCCTTCCTGTTGGCAAAGACTTTAGGTTATTGTTAATATAGGTCGCCTTGCTGTAGAAATCGTTCGTTGGATAATTCGAGGAAGTATACCTGTTAAACAATCTTATTAGTTTTCTCCTTTAATCGCTCTATAAGTCCCTGTACCTAGCCAGCAGTTCTTCCGATCTAGAATTTAAAACGTTATTAGTACCGACATGAATAACATACGTTGTGTCCTCGGCGGTACTGTCCGTAAAATGGTCAACACTATTAGTTATATCCTCCACCCTTGCACCAGGGTAGCAGTAACGGCGCCTACGACGAGGGTTTCTCCCACAGAATTCCTCGAGCTGCCCTCGAACAATGGAATCGCCAACGAGTCGTATTTCCGGTTCATCAGCATCTTCGAAACCTAAAACAGAAAACTTATTGCTTGTTATTACTGGTAGACAAGTCTTTGCTTTTCTCAATGGGGCTCCATTTCGCACTCGAACGAAGGGTTGGGAACTAGGGGAAGAGAGAGGGCTATTATATTATTAGTAGAAACTGAGGCAGGAGGGTCGTAACTGGAGTCTCAAGGGATTCTAATTTTGCCGTCAGAGCATCACGCTTTCTTCAAGTCTCACCCTGGCCTCCCTCTCACGTCTAACTCGTTCCTCAGCACTTCCATGCTTGAGCACCACCTGCAAACTAACTGTCATTATTATTAGCCATTGTAAACGCGTAAGCAAATTTCCCTTCACAGCGACTGCAAGTACTTGACGGGGGTGCCATGCTTTTAATTAGTTAAAACAAAAAACAAAAAACGAGCGTTTGGAAATTAATAAATTACAACGTAGGTGTACCGCGTGCTTATTGTGCCGTCACCTGCGAAAACCCGCAAAATTGTTCTTGAAACGCAGAAACAGGTTCTTGTAACACAATTTTATGCTAAATGAATATATAATTAAGCTACCGACGAAAGAAATGCTAAAGAAAAAGTATTAAATGAAACTTATCTGGTCGCTGTTTACTGACTTAATCCTTTTTTCCCACGGTAGGTGACCCTTTTGGAGGTCAGGTAGTGTGTGAATGAAAAATGAACCTTAAGAAACCACGATTCTGATAGATTTGAAAAACAACAAAGGCAAACCAAGGGAATTTCAACCTTATGACTGCACGTTTTCTGATTGATTTGAAAACCAAACATGGCAAGCCACGTTCAGTAGCCTTGGTTTGATCAAATAATATAGTACTGAATAACGTCAATAAATGAAATATATTCGTTAATGAATGATTAGTAGCACGACGTAATTTAGTTAAAAATGCACGGAACACTTTTTTTTTAAAACACTTCAACGAAAACCACTTATTCAATTGATAACACTCGACACTCGATAAAACACGTCTGTTCACAAGGAAAGACTGATCACGAATGAAAAGACTGATCACGAATATATATATATATATATATATATATATATATATATATATATATATATGTATATATATTATAAAATTTTGGAAATTTGGCCAAATTGACAATTTTTTACTAAATAAAGATAAATCATCAAATTACCATATTTTCTGAATCCTCTCAGTGAAAGAAATCCTCTCAGATACTTACCAAGTTGATTGGACAAGTGGTTTAGAAATTACACACCTAGAAATAACATTAAAATTTAAAATATCGTATTTGTCCCCCGTTATGGACGTAATCATAGCATCAGTAGCTGGGGCATCCTAAAATCCCAATTACACACACACGCTATGTCTATGACCAATATTTTTACTAATCACAGTTTGCTTTTTACAGATCAACTGTGTCAATTGATTCTTGTTTGATAAGTCTAGACTTTAGTACAATGGATAAACTGTTAACAACCAGGAGTGGGAAGACTGAAAGTTACTTATTCTGGAAAAGAGAAAGCAGCATCAACAGCACCACCTTCTCTAAGGTCAGCCACGGACGTCGTCTTAATTGGTCAGCCATCATCTTCGATCGGTGGTGCCAAATTGCCAACCACCCATCAAGTTCTCCAGTACTTCTTCTATGCCAAGCAGGAAACTACTGACAAGAAGGCCGCCGTAAAAGACACGGTGGCCAATGTTCTGGCATTTTGGAACATGGCACGTATAAAGACGATCACGAGGCGTAACTGCGAAAGAAAACTGGAGTTACTGTGGGAAGAGTGGCGCTCGCTGCAAAAGAGCAAGATGAGAGACAGTGACGCGAGAAAAGGCAGGGAGAAGTTTTCAGAAAATCTGAACAAGCTCTGGGACATCGGAGCTCCCGATGCTATTGAAGAGATACAGAAAAGCCGACTGCTCTCAGACAACAACAAACAAGAAGATATTAAATTTTATGAGGATCAACGGGGCCTGCGCCAGGCAACAATGAGTGGGAATGATAAAGTGTTCGTTGTCAAGAGAAAACGGCAACTCTCAAGACAACAATCTCGTGATGAGCCAGGCACCTCAAAAACGAAATTAGGAACCGAAGCTGAGAGCGACGATGAATCTATAGAAAGCAGATCATCGAGCAACTCCGAATCACAGCTAGAACCACCATACCGACAGCCGAGAGAATCAACTGTATCAATCAGCCTTCCTCACCGCATCCTCAATGCAGCGGCTGTTATTGAAGTGGCTGATCGCTTCCGGATGTCCAATAATCAGGTGTGTATAACAGTAATGATATTTCCTTGACAAAGATATAATAGACGTAACGACGGAAAATTTAGTGATTATTTTGTCACATAAAAACCATACGCATCCTTGTCAATTTCCTTTCAATTTCGCAAATAGGTGGCAAGTGTCGTGGCGGCAGTCCTACGTTCGGCAGTTCCGCCCGCAGACCTGGACAAATTCAGTATCTCGAAGGACATGTCTCGCCGCGGAAGAGTGGGACATCGTTGTGAAGTGTCGGCAGCTGTGCAGAAATCCTTCGTATCTCCAAGGCATGCTGTCGTCCACTGGGACGGTAAAGTAATCAAGGTCAGTTTTGCCCTCACCGTGGACGACAGTGAATTAACATGTTCCAGTGACGACAGTGGATTGACATATTCCAGTGGACGATAATGGATTGGCATGTATGACATACGTTTCAGGACTCTCTTGGATCATTGGAGCACCACCAGGCGATTCTCATCTCCGGAGCTCCCCAATGCACAGAAGGAAAGTTGCTGGCCGTTCCGACTGTTGCTGACGGCACCGGTCTGTCCCAAGCCCAGGCGACCGTTCGTGCTCTCAAAGACTGGGGATGCGAGAACAACGTGATTGGACTGTGCTTCGACACAACTTCCTACAATACGGGGAGGGTGCAAGGTGCGGTGGTCCTGCTGGAGAACATGCTTGGTAAACCGCTCTTCCAGCTGGGCTGTCGCCATCACGTTATGGAGCTCATCGTGGGGGCAGTGGTCATCACCGCGTTTGGAAGAACCACAGCACCAACTGAACCTTTGTTCCAGTATCTGAGGAGAAGGTGAATTTCAAGTCTAAGGCGCATTTGTTTTCTCCAATGATTTTTTGCCTTCAGAGCAATTGAGATATCAGCGTCCTTCTACTAATGATGTTAATAGCAGTCGAAAAGGGAAACTTCAGTCGTTTTCATGCAATATTTTCATAACTCCCCTTTCAGGTGGGACAAGCTCGACCTCTCGACTTATCGCGAGCTGGAGATCGAGCATTTGGCGGAGGTGACGTGGCTGATGGAGCTCCGAGATGAGGCAGTCAAGTTCCTCGGCACCGCTTCTGGTCTTGTCAGAGAAGACTACCGAGAAGTGGCGGAGATTACACTCCTGGTACTCGGGGCCCAGCCACGTCGTGGCACACACTTCATGCGCCCAGGAGCCTACCATCATGCGAGGTGGATGGCCAAGGTTGGTATTTTGAATTAGAAGTTATATATTGTATTGCCTTCTGCAAACAGCCATTTGAAGTCCCTACCAGAAAAAAATAAGAAATAATTTACCATTAAACAAACTTATATGGAGTGGTATCGGTATTTATACATCACAGTGCGTATTCGTTTCAGATCATCTACTACACGAAGCTCCTGATGTTCAGCGGTCAGCTGGAGTTCGACGACGAGCTGGTACAGAAACTTCAGAGAGTGGTACTATTTACTGCACTCCTCTACGCACCTACCTGGGTGGCGGCTCCTGTCGCAGCTGATGCCCCGCTGAATGACCTTGTGTTGTACCAGCGTCTTCAGCAGTACAGGGCTGTGGATCGCGAGATTGCAGAGGCTTCACTGGCAGTGATCAGGCGGCACTTGTGGTATCTGAGGAGCTCAGACCGTCGTTTTCGCCCTCTGCAGTGACAAAGTGGAAGACACTGTGAAGCACGAGATGGCAAAGAAGCTGTGCCGCCTCTCTGTGCCCGAGGACTTCACGTATGACAACGTCTCGGTTGATGACACGACGCGCCTTCCGGACCTGATCGATGAGTCATCGTGGTTCGTGTTCACAGGCCTGCAGGTGCGCGCGTCTACGTGGCTCACACTGCCGGTGAATAAGTGGGATCAAGATAAGAACTACTGTGATCTGAAGAATGTCATCTCGCATCTGAAAGTTACCAACGACGTGGCAGAGAGAGGGATAAAACTGATAGAAGATTACGCGAACACTGTCACAAAAGACGAGTCACAGCTGCAGGGTCTTCTTCAGCTCGTGGAAAAGAACCGGAAAGAACTCGGTGACTTCAAGAAGTCGTCACTTGCCAAGATGACGTAGCGCAGAGGGAAAGGGAGTTAGCAGAGAGTACATGGCGCACGCCTTAAGATGACGTGTGTTCTAACCACGATTCATACAGTTTTTTAATCTAGTTAGGGGCACCGGAGTAAGTGCCTTTAGTGATATCGGTAAACCGTTTTAATACAAAATACATTTGATCTTTCCTTATTCGTTTTATCTTATCCTAAAAAGCAGACAATGGCAGACAGCATATGGAGGTACGGGGACAAATACGGTATTTTAAATTTTAATGCTATTTCAAGGTGAGTATAACTTCTAAACCACTTGTCCTATCAACTTGGTAAGTATCTGAGAGGATTTCTTTCACTGAGAGGATTATATGGTCATTTGATGATTTATCTTTATTCAGTAAAAAATTGTCAATTTGGCCAAATTTCCAAAATTGAAATTTTCAAGGTCGATGCGCGACCCCTAAATATTGATCGATTTTGGTAAAAATGGTGTCAGTGTACTTCTACTGAACGAAATCATGGGAAAAACTTTGACCAGCTATAATTTTTAAAAAAAAGTGAAAAGTGATCCACCCTAAAATACACAGGTCAGTTGAGTGGGACCTTTTAAAACCAAACTGATTAGGGGATATCCATAGGTGATCATTTAATCGGAGTAAGAAGAGTTTTTCTAGTAGTTTCGAGAAGCAGAAAGCGACAGCAATAGGCCTGTAATTATTGCTGGACAGAATGTCTCCATACTTATTTTTGACCAGGGGCAAGATATATACCCTCTTGAACTCTGCAGGGATATAGCTATGAGCCAGCATGGCTGATAAGAGCAATGAAATATGCAGACATACCACGTCATTGGCATATTTTAAGTGCTCATTCGATGGTCATCTACCCCTGACGCAGAACCAGTACCAGTCTTTAACTCTTTAATTAACCTCTATATTTTCCCTTTCCCTCCCACAGGGATGTTTCAGTATTGGTTTTTCCACAGCTTTGCAATTTCATCCTCCCCCGACACCCATCGATTGTCGGAGGGAGGGCATTTTTGACACCCGTTTGATTCTTAACAACTTTCCAAAATTTGTTGTCATCATTATTTATGAGAGCTTCACAGGCTTTTAATGCTCGAATAGACTCCTCCTCCTCCTCTTTACATCGCCTTATGGCCGCCTTATACTGACCCCTACTTTTACACATATTCATGTATACTGGTCCTAATCTGGGTCTACCATGAAAGCACCACAAATCATAGGCGTCTTTCGAATCGCTCTTCAGGGGGTGCAATAAAATCATTCCATCCAGGAATACTCATAGTATGATAGTTGTAAGATTTAATCAGGGGGTTTCCTGCTTCTCTTTACAGTGATATTTTACTATAATAGTTATCTATGAGTTTACAGTGAGAATCATTTGAGCAAGGATTACTACAGGCAAGATGCCAAATTTCTAAATTACTAAAGAGGTGCCTGTTCTCTCTTTGTATTTTATTCTCTGTTGCATATTAACATTAGACCAATCGACGCGATTATTTTTACCTATTGAGTTCTTGTTATGTCGTGTTGCGCCTAAGTTGGTAAAATTAATTAATAGTTCTAACGATCTATGATCAGAAAGAAGGAAATCATGCAGAATATGAACTCTAACAATTCGATCCTTTAGATCAGGGATTCCCAAAGTGGTCTGTACAGACCCCCAGGGGTCTGTAGGAAGCTTCCAGGGGGGTCTCTAAGCTTTTGGAAAAATAGTAACATTAACTATATTAAAATAAATTTCCATTTCACACTAGACATTCGGTAAGTGTTTATTAAACTGGTTTAATGAGCGTAGAATGTTTAATTTTACATTAATTTAAAAGCTATGTTTATGAAATATACTATAGTTTGTAACTGAATTCATAATTTTTTTTGTGGTGGGTGTATGTCCGTACGGAATTAATATTTAGTCCTTCGTGGTAAAAGTTTGGGAACCCCTGCTTTAGATTATTACTAGCGAGAAAATGATCAATCCAACTGGTGGTACCACTGATATCACTAACCTATGTAAAATTACGACTGGTTACCCCTAAGACATCTACATCACTTACATCTACATGTTACCAAATTCTACAAAGAATTCCGAGTTCACATGCGCGTTAAAGTCCCCCATTATTTTACAGTGAGAATATTTGGGGTTATCTGATATATATAGGGTGTGTCAATTTGGGAGGTGAAAATTAATTTTTGCCAATTCCTTCACTGAGGGGTTTTAAAAATATGTTTTTGGATGTGAAGAATTCAAATCTGCTATTATTTTTGTGATTGCTCAACACTTAGCTTGGTAAATCTACGTTTGATTAAAAAGCACATAAATTGCTCTCGGAAAACAACATTTATTAATTTTAGCTTCTCAAAATGTCAGGTAATGCTATAAAAAATTTAGTTTCTCTGCATAAAACATATCCTAGTAATCATAAAACATATCCTTGTAATCATAAAACAACATTAGAAAATAATGACATCAGTAAAAAAAAAATATTTAAGCAAGTTTCATCAAGTGTTGCTTCGATTCGTTCTTGGACATCAGCCGCCGACTTGCTTCTTGGCATCTGATATAACCATCACGTTTCTCATGTGTATATACACCCTGCCTGCTGCCTCTGTGACTTGTTTCACACACCTCTCTATTGACTGAGCATGACAGGGCCACTGTGGAACTTGCAAAGTCTTGTCAAAGAACTTCTTTACTTCCGCTGTAGTCAGTTTACATGTCAAAGGAGGTTCAAATACCCCGTCAGACCAGTCTGTCAGCTCCAACACGGAAGAAGCACTGGGGTTGATGGAAGGTGTCTTCCTGGGACGTACAGAAAGATCTCCAAGTGTGTCATCATCTCCACCCCTCATGTCAACAATCTTTTGGACACCAGCTCTCCTCTCCTCACTGTCATCTGAGCACAAGAGTGTCTGGATTATCATTTCGCTGAATGCATACCATGCTGAGCGCTTGATGGTTGGCAAAACAGCATCCACTACAGCCTTCTTTTGCAGCCTAACTAGCCGCAGCTGAAACAAGATGTGGCGTGGGCCTTCCACCCAAGTGTTTTACTTTGATGTTGAACCAACAGGGGTAGTACACACCAACAATGTATTCCACTATCAGTCTTAAGTTGTTGAGGGTTTTGCCTTTAAGGCCATGTTTTGAAACCCATATGCGACAAAGCCTGTTTGCTGTTGTCAACCACCTTGAATGGCTCACTGGACCAATTTCAAGAAGGGCCAGATCTGTGGGAAGTTATCCTGTCCTTATGGCCTGTGTGATCCTATACCCGTACGCTTGATCAGTAGAGAGATCCTTTACGACATTGTCACTCATTGAAGTAAGAGGCTCTCCAATTGAGAGTTTGGTGAATGAAGGATCAATTTCAAGTTCGGTTGCAGTGTCTAGCATCTTGCCAATGTTACCTGTCCATTTGTTGTTAGACAAGGTCTTCCCATCCAGTGCTGTGATCAAGTGTCGCAGGGGTAACTCGTTAGTGTGGAGGGCACAAACCAACCAGATCAGCTTACGGCAAAGCTTGACCTCTACCCAATGCATGGAACCACCCTCCCAGCCAGTGTTAACATTTGTAGAATCACCTCCAATGGCCTGCAGGCTTTTATCAATGCCCTTCTTCATGAAATCTACAAGATTATCAGCAATAACTTCAGCAGGTTTTTTTCTCGTTGAACCTTTCTCAGGAGTGAAGTGGTAGAGATATCTTCCACCTGGCTCACTGCACACAGAATAATGTTCTTCTTTGATGATGCTGGGGAACTGACGATCTGAATTGTCTGCTTTCAGCATAACTTTAGTTGTATCTTGACGGCCGTCAAAGAAGATGCAGTCAATTTCACCCTTCTTACAAAGATCATCAAATTCCTGATCCAGGGATCTCATAACTTTTTCTTGGGCCCTCTTGACTTTATTGTGATCAACTACAAGTCTCTTGTCTTCGTCAGTGATCAAGCCAGCATCCATAAAGGCAGCAGTGGTGATGGCAGCTGTGGCACGCAGGCCAACACCATATCTGATGCTATGCATAGCAACATTAGGTATTTCTAAGGTGTTGTACTCTGGCTTTTTATTGGAAGTTGAAGACGTGCTTGGTATTTCTAATGTCACTTCATAACTTCCATCCTTTCCATCTTGAGCATCAGCTATTTGTTCTTCATTTTCATCAGAGAAAATTATTTCATTTGATGGCATTGAAACCTCCTGCTTACTTGTCTGCTTATATTCAGCAAGCCTTCTTCTTTCGTCTTCTTGCCGCTTCTGCTTTTTGACTTGTCTGTTGTGCTCAGGTTGATCTGGCAAGCCAATCTGATGTGGTCCAATAGAACCAGACTTGTCTCTCTGACCTTTAATGAAAGCAAGTTCCTTCACAGGGATCTTCATCTCCCTAGGGCATGTACAGTTAATGTGAGTTTCGTTTTTGCAACCAGCATCTGCAAGGCAGCCAAATTCAGAGCAGAGAACAATTTTACACTTGCAACTGAGGATGTCAAAAAGCTTGTCAAGTTTTGCAATGAAAGCCTCTTTGACATGTAGCTTTCCTCTCCCAAGAGATGTTTTTGGCCTGCTCCCAGCTCTCTTGGATCTTGTTTAAGATTGTGACTCGTGAATTTACAACGGGGGCTACAAAATAACTGTTTGCTCGTTCCCACTTTTCAAGCATTTTAGGGTAAATGTCCTTTGCAAGACTGGCTGCTGGGTAGTTTCTCACATCCTCACCACTTTGTTCTCTTAGCAGTAGCCCATATTTCAGAACGTCTCGCAGAGTTGGGAGTTCAGAGGGCAACAACTCTCTACCAGTTCCAATTAGGTTGCTCATATGTGTGAATGTCCCCAGTCTTGTCCTCCTTTTAGAAGCCATTGTAGGTCAATTCCCACTGGTTAGGATGGTAGCACTGACGGACAAGTAATCTTCAGCACACTGATGAATATGTTTCAACCTGTGAAATAAGCAAAAACAGCAGTGCATTATATATACAGCATATATAATTATTAATATAATAATTATTATATAATTCCACAAAAAAGTCAAAAAAGTCACTATTTTTATGTAGCTTCTTACCAAGCAAAACTAAATTATATTAAATTAACAAAAATATCTTTAGAATTCCTAAGTCATGCTGCAACTTTTTAGCACCCCTCATATTTGGAATTTGAAAGTTGAAAAATTCGACACACCCTATTGGGACACTGAACCCAGACTTGTGCGTGTAGGGACCATCAAGCTTGATGATCATGTGCCTGAGGCTGAGTTCATTAATATGCAACTGGCATATCAACCAGTGACACTTGTGACCTAGCAGTCTCTCCGAGTGAGTGATGGCTCCTCCACCGGGTTCTGTGTTTGTGGAGTCATCACCAAGGACCACAATAGTATCTTTAGCACCATGAGCACTAATCCACTCAAACAGAGCCTGAGCTATCTTCAGTGCAGGTTTCTCATTTCCTTCATGTTTTTCTGGTGTACAATGGAAGAGATACTTCCCCTCAGGTTCCCAGGTAACACTATAGTGCTCTTCAGTTGTAATATCAGGATGGAAGCGGCCAGTTTCTTCATTGTACCTCATGATCTTTGTCTTCTTATTTTGTTTTCCATCAAAGAAAATTCCTTTGATCTCCTCTCCCTCTGTCCTTTTCTCCAGGGCCTCCACCGAGCCACCTATTACAAACTCCTTGCCCCTCCACATCTTCATCCTGTCAACAGCTAGATATGCTCTATCAGCAGATAGATGGTCAGCTTTGATGAGATCTTGCAAGAAACCAGTTGCAATGGCTGCTGCAGGAGTGTTTGCCACCTTGAACCTGACTGCAGCCGCAGCAGTGCTTGAGATATCCATGTAGTTCTTCCTGGCAGAGGTGGAGACTTTGCCAGTGTTGACACTGGAGCTTGTGCCTGGTGCAGTACTGGAACAATCTGTGTCAGCAGTAGGAGCTGCTCTGCCTGGAGACTCTTGCAAGGAAGTCATCTCATCTTCATCACCATCATCAGCTCTAAGCAGTAGCTCCTTTTCTTCTTCCTCTTTTCTGTTTCTCTTCTCAGCTGCCTTCTGTTCTTCCTCCTTCCTCTTAGCAGCCTTCACCTGCTTCACTGTTTCCTTCACATCAACAGATGCCAGAAACTTCTGAGGATTTGATCCTCTGGTAATGGAGCCACTCTAGCTCTAGCTTTGGAATCTTCTGAGGCAGAGGACAGTCACAGTTGACATGAACTCCAGCAGCACAGCCAGAGCAGCCAGATGCTTCAGTTCCACAGAGTGATATCATGTCTGCAGGTTGTTATGTCAAACAATGTATCAAGTTCAGATATTCTCATCTCTCTCTTTGCAGCCTTCACTCTGCCATTCACTAGGTCAATCATTTCATTCCAGCTGACAAGAATCTTCCTGGCAATGGATCTCTCTTGAATGATCACAGGAGGAGTGAAATTGGCATTGCTTTTGTGCCACTGTGCCAGTACCAGTGATGCCAAGTCCTTAGCCAAATCTTGCAGAGGGTACTGAGCTCTCTTCATATCATCCAGAAGGAGCTTCTCTTCCTGGAGGAGGATTCCTCTCTGGAACACAGCTCTCCAGGTTGGAACTTCTGTGGGAAATAACTGCTTGCCTGGACCCACCAGATCACTTAGCTTTGAACCAGAACTTTTTCTGTTCTTTCTTCCTTGCTTAGCCATGGTGGCTACACAATCTTCAACAAGCTTTGTATCTGAAACATAGAAAATTATCACAGTGAAACTCTAGTAGCCTATAACAGCTGTTACAATGGTTTTGTTTGGTAAGAAACCGGTCTGTTATATTTGTACTACAGTGTATGTCCTACACAGCTGTTCTGTACATAACCAGAAAACGAAAAAGTGGAAATTTGAACACTTAAGTGATTTTTAGTAAAAGTTAAAAAAAAACCCTCCTAAAATTTAATTTTATATAGAAATACATACTGCCAATCTTGAAATTCGAGCTTCAATGAGCATGATACACCCCTACTGGCCAGCCCCCTGCGACCGTCTTTGGTGACCAATTGATGGTACTTGGCTGTACTGCTCTTAGGTGAGAGAGCATTAGTGAACAGCTGGCTGCAAGGCTAGCGGAAAGTCTCGGGCGTAAATGCTGGGTCTGGTGGGATACCCCTTGAACACTAGAATAAGTTTAGTTTTAAGAGTTAGATGAGTTTTAATAGAATTACTTAACTTTGTGTATTTATTCATTGTGTACAACAGTATGTACCCATATGAAAATAAGCTTATTTAAACCTTGGAGCAAGGATTTTTTTGGCATCGGTATTTATTCGAATCTGTAAATCAAACTGCACATTTTTTCTTGTTGTAGACCTCTGAAACAAGATCAGCAGGTCCCAAATTATATTTGTGCCATCTAAGCAAAAATAGCTTTTAACAGGATTGGATACAATGAATAATTATAATTGTATTTTTAATTAATTGATCCTATTTCCATTAATTGTAATTGATTCAAAATAAAATAAAAGTAAAAGGTAATTGTAATTGATTTTTGAGCTATAACTGATGTAATTGATCAATTAATATAAATTGTTAAAAATTATACCCCTAGATCACTGTCATAATTTATTTTAGATATATATTTAGATATATAGAATAGATACTTATATTTGTGGAATTGTAATTGAGTCAGACAAAATTAATTGTAATTGCAATTGATCTTGAAATTGTGAAGTACAATACTAACTAATTAATTTGAAGAAAAATACAAAAAATTGTAATTGTTTCTGTTTTGTGTAATTGAACCAGTAGTATGGCCGAAAAATCCATGAGTGCAAGTTGCAATTGCATAATATTACGTAATGTTGCAAGAGTTCCATCCCCACCCCCCTTTGTTACCAACCCTCACCCCCACCCCCTTTGTTGCTAATCCCCGCCCCCTCGTTGCCAAGGCACCCCCTTTGTTGCCAGCCCCGAAATGGGACTGCAAGGGGTATGCAACCTGGAGTTATCCCCCAAGCTGATCCCCCCAAAGGGGAGTGCCAACCTTTGCTGCCAACCCCAAAATGGGATTGCAAGGGGTATGCAACTTGGAGGCGGAGTTCTTCCCCAGGCTGAACCCCCCAAAGGGGCATACCTATCCTAAGGGCGCCTCTTTGGGGAGGAAGGGGTTTCCTCACCCCCCAAAGGAGCAGAAAGAGATAGGAAGAGGAGGGTCTTTGCTCGGCGGACTGCCGAGCTCATATGGATCCATCGTCCAACATCCGGCCTCTTATAGTTCCCCTAAGCAGTCAGTTTGCTTAGGCCGCCAGTGCCTCAAGCTAAGTGCTACAGTATGCTAAATGGATCCGGGCATCCACCCCAGACTAGGTCAGCTCTGTTGCTGGGGCGTACACCTCAGACAAGCGCCAGTGCCACCCAGCTGAACCATACAATTACCAAACCAAATAAAATATATTATTGTGTACAAGGAATCAATAAAACGCCGTTACAGCAAAATGATTAAAACACGAAAAATTACACTGGTCTGCGTCATTTTTGAGGTCAAGGTTTTTTTAGTTGTTCTTTTATAAGTTTTGCATGCTGAACTCAAAAATATAACTCATTTTGCTCAATCAGGTCAGGTTTTTATGCTCTCTCAATTTAAAAAAAATTAGATAATCGTTATGAAATGAGCAAGTTTATTTTTTTAAAACAGACTTACATTTTAGCCAAGTGTTAGCCAAGCTCTATATAATAAACAGACAACTTATTTCTAATTACGATTGTCATTACTGTTTTTCAGCATGAATAGAATGTGCAAGAATGACCCAAACAGGTTCTGCTACATCTGTGGTAAAGTCACTATGTCAGACCGCAGTCAAACATCACACATTTTGTGAGGAAAAGCTATCACGCCTACTTTGGAGTTAAACTTGGTGACCAGGACAAAGCCTTTGTCCCTCACATATGCTGAAAAACGTGCGTTGAAAGTCTGCGGCGCTGGAGCCACAAGAAGGTAGTGTCTACCTTTTGGTGTCCCAATGGTGTGGAGGGAAGGAAGAGATCATACTACTGACTGTTATTTCTGTATGACAAACCTACAAGGTAAGTTAGTATGAATTTAGTATGAATTTCATTTTATACTTACAAAAATATGCCTGACAATATATGAGATATGTCTTTATCTTATCTTTAACTGCCTCCTTTTAGGCATAAATCGAAAAAACAAGCAACACGTAAAGTATCCAGACGTGCCATCTGCCATAAAGCCAGTGCCTCATGGACCAGAAATTCCAATTCCAACACCGCCCGACAACTTTGATTCGTCGTCCGACTCAGATGAAGAAATGGATGACGGTGACGATATCTGGTACATACCAACCTACTGCCGAGACAAGTCAACCCAAACTCTTAAGCCAAGCTGAGTTGAACGATTTGACAAGGGATTTGTGCTTGTCCAAAGAATCTGCTCAGTTGCTAGGGTCACGTCTTCGCGAAAATCGTTTGTTAGCTCCAGAAACAACATTCTTCTGGTATCGCAGCCGCGAAGGGTTTCGAGAATATTTCACGTTGGACGAAGAAGCTTCGCTGGTTTACTGTAACAACGTCAACGGCCTCATTGCAGCTATGGGTTTAGCGTATGACCCTACAGAATGGCGGCTCTTCATCGACTCCTCAAGCAGAAGCTTGAAAGCAGTACTACTCTACAATGGTAACAAGGTCGCGTCTGTTCCGGTGGGTCACTCGGTGCAGATGACTGAAAGTTATAGTAACATGGAGCTTTTGCTAACTGCTTTGAAGTACAAACATCACAATTGGATGATATGCGGAGACCTAAAGGTATGTTCGTGTCTACAAAAAAAAATACATACATACATACATACATATATATATATATATATATATATATATATATGCCCTGATATATATATTTAGGCCCTGATATATATATATATATATATTTTTATAGGTTATAGCCCTAGTGCTAGGTCTACAAGGCGGATACACCAAATACCCCTGTTTTCTCTGTCTGTGAGACAGCCGACAGACAAGCAACTCTACGTACAACGCGACTGGCCAGCAAGACGTGGCCTGGAACCAGGTTCGCACAACGTTCTGTCACACGCTCTCGTGAATCCGCAGATGATTCTACTTCCGCCGCTGCACATCAAGCTCGGACTTATGAAGAATTTCGTCAGAGCACTCAAGAAAGCCGAGCTTTCGCTTTCCTGAATCAGAAATTTCCACGCGTCAGTGAGGGCAAACTGAAAGCAGATATTTTTGACGGCCCTCAGATCAGGGAGCTAATGAAAGATGCTCAATTCGACGAAAGTCTGGAGGACAATGAGATCAATGCCTGGCTCGCATTCAAATCCATTGTCACGAATTTTCTGGGCAACCACCGAAGTCCAGAGTACGAACGTGTTGTCGAGGAGCTCCTGCAGAGGTTCCAGGCTCTTGGTGCACGAATGTCCATAACGATGCATTTTCTCTGCTCGCATTTAGACTACTTTCCGGACAACTGCGGTGATGTCAGCGAGGAGCAAGGAGCACGCTTCCACCACGATATTCGAGTGATGGAAGAGAGGTACCAGGGCCGCTGGGATGTGAACATGCTCGCGGACTACTGCTGGTGCCTCAAGAGAGACGTTCCAGCTGTGGAACACAGACGAAAGTCTTTGAGAAAGCCCTTTCGTCCACATTAACTGTACTCGTGTACCATTTTTTATATACTTTGTACATTTTCTGTCAATTTAAGTCCGTTTTAAAAAAATAAACTTGGTAATTTCATAACGATTATTTTCGAATTATCTATTTTTTTTAAATTGAGATAGCATAAAAACCTGACCTGATTGAGCAAAATGAGTTACATTTTTTAATTCAGCATGCAAAAATTATAAAAGAACTAAAAAAAACCTTGACCTCAGGAAAAAAAATTTCAAACGCAGACCAGTGTTATTCAATAAAACACCGTTACATCATTCTGATTTTAAAGGGGTGTTTTAGCCCAGCACTCTGGCGCTTTTGCTAACTATGCTTTATATATATATATGATCCGACTAAGTGAATATTAAAAAATATATCTCTGTGTTTTGTCTTTTATTATAACTTATTTAAATCCATTATTTAACCTTTCAGAAATTTTGTAAATGTACAGGTAAAGGGTTTCATTTTATGCACAAGCTTTCAGTGTATATATATATATATATATATATATCCTATTCAGATTATCTAGCAATGTTCATATTAATTATAAGTTTGTAACTGTTCTATTTAAAAGTTATAGAACTCCAAACAAATATATAATATGCGTGAAGAGAAAATATGTATGTATATATATATATATATATATATATATATTATATATATATATATACACACAGGGTGGGCCGTAAGTTTCCATACATAGGAAAAATTAAAAGTTTGTTTTTATGTTTCAGATACCCTAAGAATATGCGTTTGACGTAAGATCTTGTTTACTGATGAAGCAAATTTTTACGTCAATGGAGAGGTTAATCGGCAAAACATACGTTATTGGAGTAATGCTAACCCTAACTGGCTGAGTCCGACGAAGATGCAATGTGCCGGTAAAGTGATGGTGTGGGCCGGGATATGGGGTGACAGAATTATTGGACCAATTTTTGTCATTGGAAATCTTAATGCCGAAAGGTATCTTAACATGTTGCAAGAAGAGATTTTCCCATCCCTGCTAAACGAGGAAGGTAACTTCCCAGTTTACTTCCAGCAAGATGGAGCTCCACCTCATTATGGTCTTCACGTGCGTCGGTATTTGGATCAGCAGTTTCCGGATGCTTGGATTGGTCGGCGTGGTCCTGTGGAGTGGCCTCCCAGATCCCCAGATCTCACCCCCCTTGATTTCTATCTTTGGGGGCACTTGAAGGCCATGGTGTATCAGGAAAAGATACGAGACATAAATCATCTAAAGGAACGTATCACCAACGCCATTACAAGCATAACGTCAACTGTGCTAATGCGTGTTCATCAACAGTGGGGAACACGTATTGAAATGTGTTTTCAAAACAATGGCAACCATGTAGAGCATATTATATAAATAAAAATGGTTGTCCATAAAAAAATGTTTATTTTTCCTATGTATGGAAACTTACGGCCCACCCTGTATATATATATATACAGGGCGTCCCAAAAAAATGTATACACACTTTAAATAATTATAAAGGCAGTGTTTATTAAAATACATTTAATTTTCAAAATGTAATAGAATCTACAGTCATTATTTAATTGTTTTGTCAACGCCTGTTTTCAAACTGACGTCCGTTCTGGTCCAGGCACTGCTGATAACGCGAAGCAATGGAATCGCAAACATCACGAAACATTTCGTTTGGTATTTGTGTGCATTCTCGTTCAATGGCTGCTCTCAATTCAGCGACTGTTGCAGGTTTTATAGCGTAGACTTTGTCTTTTAAGTATCCCCATAAAAAAAGTCTAGTGGTGTGAGGTCTGGTGAACGCGGAGGGTATTCTACGAAACCCCTTCGTCCAATCCACATCCACATCGTGCCAAGTACCACTCGCAATACTCCACTCTTCGGTCCGGATCATCTTCATTAATAGCATGGACTAATCTTGGAATGTAACTTTTCCATTGCGCTTCAAAATGCGTTGGACAGACGATTCTGAAATTCCTACCTCACGACTCGCTTGCCGCACAGATTTTCTTGGACTTTGGTGATACGTTTCCAGTACTCTTTCTTGCTTTGTGGGCTTGTCGATGTCCGTGGTCTTCCGGAACGCTTCTTGTGGACATTCTGAACAGTTCCATCGGCTTCAAACTTATCTCTAATTCGAGTGATGGTAAGTCGCGTTGGTGGATCTGTTTGAAACTCCCTCCTAAACTGTCTTTGCACTTCAACTGCGTTTTCACACTTCCAGTAGCATTTTAGAATGAATTTCCTTTGTTCAAAGCTTAGTCTGACTGCCATTATTAATTCTAATGGGTTTAACTTGGAAAGAAAGAAACATCAATTGAGCTATCAGCTGTTAAAGTGTGTATACATTTTTTTGGGACGCCCTGTGTATATATATATATATATATATATATATATATATATATATATATATATATTTACAGAGAGAGAACCACACACACACACCCAGCGCGCCACAGACAGGACATGTTATTCAGAGTGTCCTAAAAATATAATTTGTTATTTATTCTATTTTTAAAACCAATTAAGCCTATCACACAATACGCGGGATGTTTGCAGGTCGAGGAATCACGAACCTTCAGCCACAAATGAGCCGTATGGCTGATAGCGTTCGCGACACGCACAATACAACACAGAAAAATAGAGAAAAATATTCCAAATTGAATTATACCAGAAGGTCAGAGAACAATAAAAATTCTGGAAACTTGTAAACACATTTCCTTCCCGAAAATAAGCCGAGATGGGGAACAATAGAACCGTATATCTGGACACTACCCAAACAATACACACACACATATATATATATCGGGTGGCGCAAAAGGCACGACCGGTTTTTAAAAATCAATAATTTTTTTGTTAATGATTTATTTCAACTTTCCTTTTAGAGAATGACACATTGGAAATAGGAGTTTTTTTTAAGCTATGTATGGAAAATTGTTTCTTTCAAATGACCTCCATTTTCACCTTCACAAATTCGTGCTCTTTCAACAGCGTTCTTCATAACATTTCGCAGGATATCTGGTCCTAGTCCCCTTATTTCTGCCCGGATATTATTCTTTAGCTCCTGGATAGTACGTGGTTTGTTAACATAGACCTTATCCTTCAAATAGCCCCAAAGGAAATAGTCGGGAGCTGTTAGATCTGGTGATCGTGGTGGCCATTCAAATGCAGAATTTCTGGATATCAAACGTTCACTAAAGAGTTCTCTTAAAAGGCCCATAGTTAGCCTGGCGGTGTGGGCAGTGGCCCCATCTTGTTGGAACCACATATCTGGTTTGTCTGCAACAGCTGGTCGTAAGTAATTTTCAATCATGGCCCGATATCTGTCGCCAGTTATGGTCGCGGAGACTCCGGGCTCACTTTCAAAGAAGTACGGGCCAATGCCCTTTTCGGATGTAACACCGCACCATACTCTACACTTAACTGGATGTAATTGACGTTGGTGAAGTGTTTCAGGGTTCTCAGTACCCCATATCCTGCAGTTTTGCTTGTTTACAAAGCCATTAAGTTGAAAATGAGCTTCATCACTCATCAGATTGTGAGTAAAGTCATTCCGTCTGGCCATTTCTTGGAAGCGGACTGCATAGGCAAGGCGTTTTGGACGATCTGTTGGCTTTAGTTCTTGCACTAGTTGGACTTTGTACACAAACAGGTGTAATTCGTTTTTTAAAATCTTTTGAAGAGACCTGCGAGATATTCCAAGCTGAGCAGAACACCTTCGGGTTGATGTTTCGGGATTCTCCTCTACACTCCTCTGCACGCATACACGATTATCACCATGTCGGGCTGAACGTGGTCTCCCGGCTCGTGGAAGATCGCTAACTGAGCCCTGCATCTGAAAACGCGCGACCAAGCGACGGACCATCCTCTCCGAAGGCGGTGTCCGCACTTTGAAATGACGGGAATAGGCTCTTTGGGTTAACTTTATCGATTGATGATGCTCGAAGTAAAGCTCTATGATTTTGGTTCGCTGCTGAGTTGTGTATTTTTCCATGATTAATTTGCAAGGGGTCCTTTATATATCTGGAGAAAAGAAAAGAAATATTAATAAACAAAAAATTATGAATTTTTAAAAACCGTGTGTATATATATACACACACGGTTTAATTGTTAACATTTGTAGAAAAGCTTTTGCCAACTGGGAAAAGGCATGTTTTATATCGGCAAATGCGGACAAAGCTTTGTTCTACCCGTCAAAAGGTCACAGGTCCACCTTTCGCCGAATATGATTGTATTAATGCCAGACAAAATCCCATTCTCTCACAATATGCAGGTGTTTCTCATCCAAACCTAAATAAAAACACTTTTCGAAATCCAGGAATACGTGAATGAACCGGTATATCCGACATACGGATCTGATGCCCCACCCAGACCTGTTGGCGATCTGCCAATCACCGTCCAGGAATACCTGAATGAGCTCGTTCTGAAGATGTCTATAGCTAAACCCCGCCTACCCTTCGTGGCTCTTCCCATTCATTACTCGTGAAAAGAGAGCATTGGTCTCGGATTGGTCGAAAAAGCATTATTCGTAAACCAATAGGCAGTTAAATCACGTTTGTGGGTTGGGCACTTAGCCCCTATAAATGGGGTGTTTCGTTATTCGGAAACAGTTTTTCGTACAACTTGCTGCTACACACGAATCATGTCTGAAATCTATAACTCCCCAGCACTCATTGAAGAAAGCGATATTTATGGGCAAATAAAACTTTTTCTATTCAACACCTTAGGTCAGAATGAATTATTCTCATATTAGAATGTCGCGGAAATTTGCGAGACAGTGGAGCAGCCCCTCATTCAAGAAACCGCTGAAATGTAAGTAGTTTATATATATATATGTTAAACACAGACCGTGCATGGCACAAGAACTCTTCTGGGAAAATTAAATCCACTATAGTCCGAATAAGTAATGATAAATGACAAATACCATAGTTTTTTTCCTTTTTCATGATTTTAGCCCGACGTGGATTTAATTTTCCCAGAAGAGTTCCTTGTGCCATGCACGGTCTGTGTTTAACATATATTGTTCTCAGGGAACCATTCTGAGTTTGTGTATATATATATATATATATATATATATATATATATATATATATATATATATATAGAGGGTGTCCCAAAAAACACTATATACTCTTCATAGCATCATATATTTTATAATTTAAAAAAAACCAAACACTATATTGTTATAGCAATTGCCAATGAAAGGTAAATTAGTAATTTAAGTGATCAAAATGTTATAGCGAGTTGTTTGCATATAAAATTTAATTAACTACGCCAAGTGCTCAAAATGTTCTCCGGCGGCATGAATGCACTTTTGAATGCGTCGACTAACTGATTCGCAGACACAGACTAATGTGGATGCTGTGATGGTCCCGCACTTTTCCCTAATTGCATCCTTAAGGTGTTCGAGTGTTGCAGGTCTTGTACCATAAACTGCATCCTTCAGGTAGCCCCAGAAGTAAAAATCAAGTGGAGTCAAGTCCGGTGAACGTGGAGGATACTCAACGCTTCCTCTTCGTCCTATCCAACGGTTAGGCAACGTTTCATCGAGGTACCTTCTGACATCACAATGATAATGAGGGGGTGCTCCATCTTGTTGAAAGTAAAAGTCGTCGTTTCCAAACAACTTCCGAACTGCAGGTATAATTTCTGTCCGCAGCATGTCGAGATATGCGGCACCGGTAACTGTCCCATTAAAGAAAAATGGTCCAACCAAACCCCTGGATGATAAACCACACCATGCTGTTAATCCTGGTAAATTAACATGTTTATCCACATAAACGTGTGGATTATCAAGTGACCAGTACCTGCAGTTGTGTCGATTTACTGTGCCATTCAGCTTGAAGGTAGCTTCATCAGACCACACGATTTTGCTGGCAAACTGTACGTCTTCGGTTTCCATTGACTGAAACCATTCACAAAATTCGAGTTTGCGATCAGGGTCATCTTCAGTCATGGCGTGTAACAGACTTAGAATGTAGCTTTTCCATTTTGCCGACTTTAAAATCCGGTGAACACCTGATTTGCTGATTCCGGTCTCACGGGCGCATTGCCTAACTGATTTCTGTGGTGATCGATTAAATTTTTGCAACACTAAAACGGAGTTTTCATCAGTCGCACTTGATTTGTCGTCCAGATCTTCGCTTGTGCATATCTTGAGCAGATCCCTCTGCCTCAAACTTGTCACGGATGCTTGTAATGGCGAGACGTGTCGGTGGGTTTGTACCAAATTCCCGGATCCATTGCCGCTGGACTTCGGACACATTCTCAGATTTCCAATACCATTTCAGAACACTTTTTCGTTGCTCCAGTGTGAAACGTTTACGCAACATGGGTTCTTTTGCTGAACTGAATAAAGTTGAATGCTCTAGAGTTTGTATCGTGGAATGAGTGCGTAGGCTAAGTCCGAAGCAAGCTAGTGAATGACTAGACCAGTGGTTCTTAACCGGGGGGGCGCGCCCCCCTAGAAACAGGAATTTCTCTAATTGTATTTGTTATTCTCTTAACGAGAGCATGGGCTAATATTGAGAAGTTATTGAGAATGTTATTTTGATTGAAGGGGGGCGTGGAGGGAAGGACCAATTCCTAGAGGGGGCATGGTAGTAAAAAGGTTAAGAACCACTGGACTAGACTACGTTCGGTCCATAGGCTTCGCCATTACAAGGCCTTTGATAAAACAAGGCCAGGCTTAGTCGACGCATTCAAAAGTGCATTCATGCCGCCGGAGAACATTTTCAGCAATTGGCGTAGTTAATTAAATTTTATATGCAAACAACTCTCTATAACATTTTGATCACTTAGATTACTAATTTACCTTTCATTGGCAATTGCTGTAACAATATATTGTTTGGGTTTTTTAAATTATAAAATATATGATGCTATAAAGAGTATATAGTTTTTTTGGGACACTCTGTATATATTGTAAAGACTGATGAAATGTCATATTAAAGGATTTGAAAATTAATTTGTGCGGCCTTCCATTTATATTTACCTTTTAAATATGTGATCAAACTTAAAATACCTTCGTTTGAAATAAACGTGTTTTCATATTTAATTTTCATTCTCAAATATATATATATATATATATATATATCGTAAACACTGATGAGATGTCATATTAAAGGCTTTGAAAATTAATTTGTGCTGCCTTCCATTTATATTTACCTTTTAAATATTTGATCAAACTTAAAATACCTTCGTTTGAAATAAACGCGTTCTCAAATTTAATTTTCATTCTCATATATATATATATATATATATATATATTATATAGCGTAAACAGTGATGAGATATCGAGAAGCTTGACTGTTTTGAAGTCCATATTTTTTTTTAGAATTTATTTAATTAGACACGTAGTAGTCTTTGCAGCTTTCACGTCTCGCTTCTATACCCCAGTTCAGTTAACTTGTCGCAGGCCTTTATTTAATGCATATTCCCACATTTAAATGTGTATATATATATATATATATATATATATATATATATATATATATATGTGTGTGTGTGTGTGTTGTTTGGGTAGTGTCGAGATATACGGTTCTATTGTGCAGATAAATTATACTCACTGATTTAACCGGCTCTTTTCTCGTTTATAATATAACCTGGTAGTTACTCACTATTAATTAGATTTATAAGATCCATTACAAACACGTTTTGAAAATACTTTATGCCTTATTCACGACCTATATATGGCATGTTTATATTTCTTGTACAGCTAGGTTTTCAGAAATATTAAACTTTTAAGAAGTGCATTAGTTTTTAAAAATAATTTCAGCCATCACTTTTAATCGCCTCAAATCCATGACAATTATTTTAATTAGAGGACCGCCACGGAGTTAGACCGTGTTATAAACACTTTCGGCGAAAGGAAAACGAGTGCCTCGCCGAACAGTCCCCCCCAGCGGTGCAGAGGTTACAGTAATGAATCACAGTCAGCTAAGCGAGCCCGAATTTGCAGACGAGCTAAAGTGTGTGTTTTGACCCCGTAGAGTATTTTAAAAGTAGGTAGACTTTTCTACAAGGTAAATTATGCTCATTGATTTAACCGGCTCTTTTCCCGTTTATAATATAACATGGCCTTATTCACGACCTATATTATATATATATATATATATATATATATAATATTTCAATCGGTGTTATCTTACAAAGAAGCCATAATTGCAAAGCATTTTCAGTTATTCTCTACATCTTTCATCACTATTTCCGTATATATATATATGGTATGTTTATATTCCTTGTACAGCTAGGTTTTTAGAAACGAATGCACTTTTAAGAAGTGCATTCGTTTTAAAAAATAATTTTCTATTTTACAGGAGCGAAACGGAGTTAGAAGAGATTATAAAAACTTTTGGAGAAAGGGTGGCGAACGAAGTGGTATCCACACCACGCTGCGAATCAGATGTCATGGTATTGTCACACAACCGCTCATCCGAATGCGCTGTCGTCGTAGAGATTATGTAAGTGTTTTTTAGGATATTAACAAAACACATTTTCATTTATAAAACATGTACAAAAAGGGGCAGTGCACAATTCTTTATTGTTACAAATGTATATACAGATTTACAAAATATGGAGCTTACAAATTACAGGGGGTTGCAACATGTGGGAATTTTTTTTTATCTGTCTGCATACATATTTATCGTTCATATTTGTGTCACACAAATCGAATAAATTTAAAAAATTCACAAATCCCTTCCCGCGCGACATGTGTATGAGAAACAAGATACAATATAGCTCACATGTTTCACTGTAAAAGCTTTGAAATTGATATGGGGCCCAAATTATCTCAGGCACACGTAATTGCGCGATAAAATTTACGATTGTCGAGTCATGCCATGGGGGAATGTCCGAGTGAATCGAAGTAATACACTTTCCTTAGTTTTAAAATAAATCGCAAACCAGTGAATTCCCTCGCCACCCGCAATGTCGGTGTTAACGATGGCCCCGTGCCAGTTTCTCGTGCTAGGTGGCTTCATTATTTCATTCTTTGCAAAAACCCCGATAAATTTGGAACGCGCGAAACAGTCACTTTTCATCACTCTCTGGAGTGTATTTGCATCCATTTTAAAAATGTGTGCTAATGTTACGGAAAAGGACCAGTTCTATTAGGGACTGTGTTTCTAGATACATTAGTTCACTAATAGGCGCGTTGCTTCGGGTTTAAATGGGTACTTACGCCAGCAGTCAAGTCAGGCGTAACGTCAAATGAGTAAATATTAAACTGTTCCACAAACTGTGACAAATTCTTCTGTGTTAGGCCGATTCTAAGTTCGTCACACACCCCTGTGTTATGGGCTAAACTGCTGTATGCTGTCGCGCACAGGGGGAACACAGCATCTGATGAGTAGTCCATATTCATTGTCCCACCCAATGCGACGCCGTTGATATATAAAGTAATATTTTTAAGCCTAAAATTTTCAAACTTCAAGGCACTTTTTTTATAATCCCCATTCGTCGAAGCGTGGTCTTGCATCCCAATTAAAATCCTTTTAGGCAGTACTCCAAGAGCGATGTTTTCTATCTGTTTCGATGCCAATCCTGTGGGGATCGTGTACAGTTTGATCTGTACCCTGTTAATTGGGTATTTCACTGTGGTGTGTAACAGTTCTTTCTCAATTTCTATATGTTTCGCGGAACTTAGCTTCACTCGGCGTATACGCAAATATGCCTCCATGATATGGATCACAACAGGTTTCGCGCCTTCTTCTTGGTCAGCGCCCAGATTTATACAGATCTCAGGGCTCGTGCGGGTAAGCTTCAATTTCATATCTACCCCGTTCATAAGCAACTTCTCCTGGAATGTAAAGTCCGTGTGCAGGCGTCCAAAACATTCATATATCTTTTTTTTAGAATTTTTAAATTTATCCTTTATACTACCCTCATCTTTAGTGTGGTAATACCCCTCGGCAGATAAAAAGGTATCCTTCGCTTCTTTTGAAAAGTTGAGGACATTTTCCAGATACGATCGTAGGTGGTAGTACCCCGTGCCTGCCGAGATGTTAGTCTGATTTAAATATACGTCACACTGGCTGAATATGGTGTGCAGAAAGTTTGTTTCGGGGTATGCAGCATAATTATCATCGCAATCCGTTCCATCAGAATGAGCTATGCGTAGTTTAGTGTACATGTCCATACAACTGGATCAAAAAAGTAAGGGCCTGAGCTGGGTATCACGAACTCTATAGGGGCACTGGGTGAACTAATCGTGTTTAAAGGGTTAATTGTAATAAAGTCACTGTGCTCAATAGAAACTTGAGTTGGAGGCAGCTCAAAGAGGGATAGCTCCGATTTACAGCACTGTGAACTGCAAGGATGAATGAAACGTGCCATGGTGAGTTAGAAACAGTGCCACCTCCCCCGACGAGTATCAGTCAATCTATGATCGTGAGAGTAGCGTCCGCAGTTTATATCAGTTAAAAAAATGATCGGTCATAGTTCTCATACGCTTAGAACACTTCTTTTTTGGCGCCCTTTTACGTTTAATACCACCGGCTTCTTCCTAACAGTTCTCTTCTTTACACCACGTGTTGGTACCCCTTCTTCCTATCAATTCTCTTCTTTCCTCCGCCACGCATTTTTCTCTTAGCATCTTTGATGATTTCATCCCGTGTACGTTTTAAATGTTTTTTTAGAGCTTCTTTAGGTTTAGTTCCCGCGAGCATTTCCTCTGCTGCGTTAAAACCTGTTTGTAACGCCTTCCTCCCAAGGTACCTAGCCCCCCTCTTCAGTAGTGGTACAGCTGTGCGCAGTATGGATGAAAAAATGGACCCAAGTCCACTACCACGCTGGTATCTCACCCCTCGGTATACCGTGAATGGTTTCCTGGACATTATAACTCAGTGCGTCGAAAGTGTAGCTTCACTGTTAAGCTCCCGTCACCGAATGGGAAATTTTTACCCTCAATCGTTCTTATATATATTGAGATATTAGTTATTAGATTAGTTGAGACAATCACATAATGGGGTCTGTCATATGTAATACTCAAGCTCCGTCCTCTATGGTTGGGAATGAGCGCTACGCGCAGCAGTCGTGCCTGGATTTCCCCAACAAACTGGTGTTCCGCTATATTGCTGTAAATATAGCACATGTCTGGAGGCTGAGAGCTTACATCCAATTTCCCCATCTTTAGCTGATACACTAAGTTGGACAAGTCATCCGGTGCCTCGTGAAAGGTCTCTTTGAAAGGCTGCTCGATAACGCCCCTCGGTTATAATTTTGAACACTTCCGTCTTTAAGATTTCTGATAGCCTTTGATTTTAGCATTAGAGTATGTGCAGTGCCTCCTCTGTTTACGAATTTGTATATTAAATCATTCGTAAGGTGTGAGTTTTTTAAGTCTCTCACAACATCCTCAACCGAACCATAGCGGCCCGGTCCGAGTGTGACAATTGTACTGAAAAACTGCGCGACCTTAGTCCGGGCGATACGTATAGTTTCATCCCGAGTTACCCCGCCGGCTTTTGCACACTCATCACAGTTTCTAAGAATTGTAAAAACGGCATCTTTATATTCACTATTTAAAAAGACGATATCCAGCTGAATTTCACATATCCCCACCTCATACGAATCACGACCCAATTCAATGGAACCATGGAGTTCTGTTACAAAATTGGCTAGTGTATTGTTAGGGTGTACAGACAGGGACGATGAGGACGGGAGCGTGAGGTAGAAATGGTTGGAGGCCATGCTGCATACTAATTAAGCTTCATGACTGCATCAGCTTTTATATAGGTATTGAAGCTTTCTGAGTAACCTAGCCACTTCACCAGATACATTTCTCTTTCCTGTACCTTTGGTTGCTAAAATTTTCTCAATTTTAAACACATTTTTTCCTAAATTAAATGCCACTTTCTGAAGTTCCTCGCGGTAAAAACTCCGAGATTTCTTCCCCATTCAAATCTTCAACGTAATACATCATTATCTCGCCTTTAGGCCTCATAGCCCTAACTTTAAAAATCTCGCGTGTCCATCCTTGCTCAAAACCCTTCGCGAATTTATTTCCCGAACGTGACAACCTTACATAATCATTGATTTTGAAACGCACAGATTGTGGTGGCGGTGGTGGTGGTGGTCCATCACTTCTCGGACGCCTGCCTCTTTCTAAAACATCGTTAGGCGTTGTACCGATCGTACGGTGGTGTGAGCGGTTGTAGGATGAAGCCAGTGAATCGAGAACGTTTATATATCTGAGCGTGCTTTTATGTGTAAAATAACGGTGCATGCGTTCCTTTATGGTACGTTGAACTCTTTCAGCTAAAGATGCTTTATGTATAGAGTTGGAAGTGTAATAGCTGATATTAAACTCTGACAACATGTTCTGAAAAGCTCGCCCTATAAATTCTTTCCCCATGTCCGTACAAAAATAGCCTGGAATCCTGTTTTCTTTCAACATCAGTGTTTTGGTCGCTTTAGCGACTGTTTCAGGCGATTTATTTTTCAGGGGAACTAGCCACAGGTATCTAGAGAATACATCTATTATGAATAGGATGTAGCGGTAACCATCGTTGTACACCGAATATCTTTGCATGTCTGTTAAATCTGCCTGCCAAATAGTCAATCGAAGCGGCTGTTGTCTTTGCTGTTTTAAACCTTTTTCTCACCGGTTTATGAAGTGTGTAAGCATCCTGGGCACGCAAAAATCTCTCAACATCCTTTTTCCTTACACCATAAGTACCTCTGTACAGTCTATTAACGCCACCATAGGATGCAGGGCTAGAAATGTCATAATAGTGCTTACTTAATACGTTAGCCATTTGCGTATTTTAGAGGCACGTGGATAAGGTTGGCCTTCTACTCTTCTTTCTTCTCTTCAGAGACACTGCAGCTGTTGTGGGTGAAGGTGTACTCAGTTGTGACACGTGCGATGCATGCTCCAAGTCTTTTAACCTATTCAGATTACCTATCAATGTTTTGGGGACATTTATTTGCTGTAGTCTTGCCTTAATATGCCTCCATCCTGTTGGTGATGGCCTGTCCCACTTTCTCACCAGATCATGAACAATATCAACGATATTGGACCCTTGCACCCTTGATCCATCAACAATGACCTCGCCTGTGTCTGCCCACTGTATGACGGGGTCCTCACTCAATAGATTATAAAGACTTAACCCTTTATTCCTCAATGTATGGGGGAGGCTGTTTTTTAGCACATGTTCGATGTGCTGTGTTCCGCTACTCTTTGATTGCTCAGGCCCTGTACCACTATGCTCAGCGCTACTCGAGCTGTGCCTCACGGGGAGCTCTGTAGGATGTTTATAATCTTCGTACTCGTGAAGAAATTTCTGCAAAGCCTCTTGATACAAAACCCTTTTCTCATCAGGCGTCTTTTCACTGTTTAATAGGGATAGTAGCTCACTCTCCATTCTTTTAAGCCTACTTTTACGGGGCTCTAGAGCAGCGTCGTGGATCCTTTGTAATGAAGCATACAGCTTGTGCGGGATCACAACCACCTTCTTCATTATATTAATCTAGTCAGTAATATATTAATCTAGTCAGTAAAGGACCCAAAATTGAAAATAAGATGGGTAGGAACGAACCGCCTCTTTGTACAATAATACGCTTTTTCTTACCCACAGTCTGACTTTTATGGGCGAGCGTACGTATTATGTTCTTGTAACGACGTAAGCGAGCCTTCTGACAGGATTTCATTGGAACATTACATTTTATAACATTGAGGCAGATTTCGCAGATGCATTTTAAAAAGTCAGAGTCGATATTTTTAACAAGCATCTGCTGCAACGACCGAGGCAGTCTTTGATAGATTTTTATTAATTCACGGTATTTCTTTAGCCTATTCATCATTCTGGAATGTACACGGTTTCAGGCTCGTTTGGAAATATATTCGTTCTTAGAAGCACCCTAAACGTGTTTCGCGGGTGAAGGTCACAAAGCAAATATCCATAACGTTGCTTTGTGACCTCTTTATAAACCTCCAAAAACTCCTTACGCTGACTCGGGAACATTTGACTGGCTAATACCCCAATTTGTGACACATCTCTACGTTGAGCGAATAAGACTAGATATTGCGTATTTAACGATACATCGCGCATGTATCTATTTTTGAAAAATAGATTCTGATTGATGAAGAACACGCTTATGTTAAGGTGGTGGGAGAATACTGTAAATGTCTCGGCAAACGTTTTATCCATCTCCAACATGAGGTCGTCAATTACGATGACTGTATGTTCATTTCCCTTTAGTGAATTAACGTCATAGACCCCCTTATGGAACAAAACATCGTCCTGGTACTCGTTGAACACTGATTGGTATGTCGAATAGCACCATATAACTTTATGCACAAATTTTGAGAACATTTCACCCTTTTCTTTAATAATTTTAAGCATAAACACCGTTTTACCACATCCTGTAGGTCCAGATATAATACATGTGGATGGGCTCGTGAATCTGAATTTTTCTACAGCATCCATTTCTAACACGTCACACCCCTAAGTGACTCATTTACAGAATATCACAAATAACGAGTTCTGCTCCTTATATTTTGTTTTCTTCTTCCACAGAACCGTGAATGACGACGATGTACAGCCCACCATCATCGACATCACGGGTGAATCCATTGGCCGTGCATCTACAGGGCCCATACCCTCAACGGCGGCACGCTCAAAGCGGCGACACGCTGAAGAGTCCTCCACGTCAGGTATAAAGCGCGCGAAATACGCGCCGGTTGATGGACAATCCGCGGTACAACCCCAGCCCTCAACGTCTTACGCTACCAACCCTACATCAGCTTCCTCGACCCCTTGTACTTCCTCCACAGCCCCCACCCGTTCTGTAGAGTCTGCTGTAATAGACCCCCAGCCCTCAACGTCTTACGGCGCAATCCCCACATCGTCCAATATAGGCACTCGTCCATCCTCCTCAGCGGTGACTCGTTCTGTTGAGGATGATATAACGTTTGAGTTGGTGCGCTCCGCAACCCCGACCCCAGCCTTGACTAGAAATCGGTATATAGTCAGGGTTGACCCTAGATCCCTGTATAGCAATGGAATTGAGCGCGGGCTACGTCGCGTTGTAGAGCGCATTGTAGAGTTTGCCCTTCAGAACCGCGACGAGCGTGAAGTCAGGACGAGTCTGTCCTTCGGTTTCGGCTCAGATGATGATGTAGATGATTTTTGGGTGGTAGTGCCATTTAGACGTTTGGCTGCTGAGGATATAGATTATATATTAGGCGTATAAAGCAAGCTGCCCAAAGTAGTATAGCATTCAATATGGACAACTTCACGGTAAATATTGACCGTGTATTCCGTGTTGCGGGTCATAGTGCCACACCTATACTCTTAACTTCAATTCTCAGGCTATTTATAGAAGGCATATAAACGTCGATCGTGGTTGCGGCTTTATAGCAGTAGTCCTAGCACGTATGTTTACTGTACAAAATACGAAACCGAGCAAATTTGGTTGCCTACGATCGTGGAGCGTGCCCGTAAACTAGCTGTAGACTGTGAACTTGAATTTGACTGTAATATGGGTCCTGAAGAACTGAGAAGGGTAGACAGGAAATGAATGTCCGTATAGTGTATTTGGCCTGGATGATCGTCGTAGGACTGTGTATGTTTTTAAAAGCAGTGTGAGAGATCGTACAAGACCCCTACTTATTTTAGGACTGTCAGGTACAACGTATCTCCCCATCCGTAATATAAGGTACCTTTACGCAAGTTATGATAAAAGTCGAAAATATGGGCGACATCATGATTTGTGTAAGGGGTGCCTCGAGTTTTCAGATGATATAGTGAAACATTGTAAAGATTGCCACATGATGTGTGAGCAGTGTAAAAGCCCCAAATGTGAAAGCCGTGTAGTTGAAGAGAAGAGGGATTGTAATGTGTGTAGACGCACATTTTTCAACAATAACTGTTTTGAGCTCCATAAATCAATTGGCACGTGCAGGAAAATGAGAATCTGCGAATGTGGCATGTTTCACACAATGGATAATTGGGGAAAGTTTAAGCACAAGTGTGACGAAATTCACTGCTCTACATGCCATGAGAAATATAAGGCGGATGGCGTAAAGCATGTATGTTATATGAAAGACGCAAAGCCTAAAAAGCCCTTGTATAACTGTATACTACGATATAGAAACATACACGAATGCCGAAACCAAAGAGGTATTCCACATTTACTTGTGAGCCAGACTATCTGCGACGAGTGTATGGAGATCGAGTGTGATGAGTGTCACAAATGTGGTAAACGGACAAACGTTTTTAACGAATGCAGATTCCCTGTGAAACTATTTGTGTCCTATATTGTCAAGTTAGCCGACAAGTTCAAAAAAATGACTGTATATTCTTGCCCATAACGGGGCAAAATTTGACACACAGTTCCTTTATAAGGAGCTGCTCGAGCACGAGTCTCTGAGATATTTACAGGTGATCCCTTGAAAAGAGGAAACAAACTTATACAGATGCAAATAAGAGGTAATGTGCAATTTAAAGATACTTTATTATTCACGCCTTGTAAATTAGCAAAGCTACCCAAGGTGATGGGGGTAGCAGCTGAAGTATCAAAAGGCTACTTCCCTTACACTTTCCTCACTAGCGAGACTTTGAATTACGTGGGGCTACCTCCACCCAAACATTATTTTAACTATGGTTGTATGAGTGCAGATGAACGTGAAGACTTTGATCGATACTACAACAGTTTTAATGAACGTAATCCTTATAATATAGCTGATGAATGTGAGCGTTATTGCGTGAATGATGTGCGCGTGCTTAGAGTATGTTTCCAAGCCTTTAGAAGAATGTACATAGGCCGTTTCAAATGCGATCCGCTGCAAGTCGCAACCACCATCGCGTCACTATGCTTTACGGTGTTCAAGAATAACTTCATGCCTAAAGCCACCTTAACCATTATTCACAGAAACAACCCCGCAGTTACGGCCACAAGGCTATTTACTGGCTCATACACCTACAGCAGCAGACAGGTGTATACATAAAGCACGCCCGCAACACGGGTGAAGTACCCATTAAGATTAATGGTCGTGTTTTTTGGGTTGATGGACTAAGTGAAAACCGTGTCACTGGTGTGAAGACTGTGTACTCCTTTAACGGATGCTGGTGGCATGGATGCCCCCGTCCTGAGTGCGGAATCGCCGGAGATATCCACGGTAGATCTCCTGCCGACTGTCTTGCATGGACCCGCACCCGCGATCAACTTATAGGGTCCCAGTTCACTCACAAAGTCTTGTGGGAGCATGAATATGATGCACGGATGGAGACAGACGAGGTGTACCGTGAGGAAATAAACACGATCAAGCGTTCAATGGTACTGGATCCTCTCAAATGCGGTGATAGCTTGTTCGGTGGCGTACAAATCCCTTCAAGCTATACTTTCCACCTACGGAGGGTGTGAAACTTCACTACTACGACTTCTGTTCTTTATACCCATACGTGATGAAGAACAACCCGTACCCCGTGGGTGCTCCTGAGAAATTGGTGGGTCCTAGCCTGCCCTCCATCAATGAATTTTCAAGAAATTTGAATGATCGCTACTTTGGGCTCTCTTTCGTAGACGTGCTCCCCCTCGCGAATTATGGATGCCGATCTTACCCGTCGTCATTGACCACAAGCTCATGTTTCCCCTGTGCGTGAAGTGTGCGGAAGAGAATAACGGTAATTGTAACCATACACCCACCAGCGTAAGATCAGAGGCGTATATACAAGTCCTGAGCTGGCCCTAGCCGTACGATGGGTATAGAATACTGAAGATACATGAGGTTTGGAGGTTTCAGAAGCTACCCAACCTTTTCACACCGTATATAAACGCATTTTTGAAGGATAAGGTTGAGGCATCAGGGTATCCGCGAGGAGTTGACACCGAAGATGAAAAGTCTGCCTATATTCAACGTTACCGCGACCACGAAGGTATACAACTTGATCGCGCCCAAATTGTAAAGAATCCTGGCAAGCGCTTTAGTGCAAAGTTGTGTCTAAACAGTCTATGGGGAAAATTTGCACAGAATACTGGCAAGGGTAACGTTCATTTGGCACAAAGTTATAGCGAAGTCTGGGATTATGCCAACGCACCCGATAAAGAAGTCATGGAAATCGTGAATGTAGGTAATACTTACATAATAAAGTACAACACTAAATTGGCCACAGATACCTCAAGGGTATCAAACTTTGGGGTCTATTACATTCTCTTGGGCAGAGAGTCTTGTATACCGATACAGAGCGTGATATTCACAGCGAGGGAGGGTGAATACATGCCTGCAATTGGTGAATTCCTCGGCGAGCTCACTAATGAGACGAAGGATGAGTATGGGGACAACGCATATGCCGACTCTTTTGTCTCAACAGGACCTAAAACTTATGGGGTACGTACGGGTAAGGATAGGGAATGAAACGAAATATATCGTGAAGGCAAAGGGTATCACGCTTAACCAAGCGAATCGACAGGTCGTTAACTGATTCGCTGAAGGATCTAGTGTGTTTGGACGATGATGAATGCGAACGGCCTCCCCAACTAGTTGTAGGCACCCACAATTTTCGGGCGCAGAAGCTGGGGGGCGTGACGAAGTCGTTGCGTGTATTCAGGCGGGAAACCGGCACCATTAACTGTGTGCTCGAAACGAACAGTAGACCTGCGAGCAAGCGCAACGTTATTTATTTAAATCTTGAGGAGATGCATAAAATCTTCACGGTAGCTGAGAGGTTGGCTGAGGACCGCTATAAAATACCAGCTGACGTAGGTATAATAAGAGGTGATTAGTGAAGTCTCCTCATATACCGTTCTTTGTACATTGAGTGTAAATAACAATCAACCATGCGTTGATATACGATTGATGTGGAAGAATACGGCTGATAATGGTGTTCTTGTTCCTCACGAAACCGTTTCATCCTCAACAGAATGTTTGAGATCGTTGGATTCCATAAGCTGAAGCCTATATTAGACACATGTATCTCAGACATGATTTACTCTGACACAATACTTGAATACGCTTACACCGCTCTGCTCGACGGAATTGTTGAATGTAGGAATGTGCAGGGAGAGAACGGGCTAGCTCTGGATGCGTATTTAAAAGGCTTAGACTCCGAAATATCCCGAGCTTTGGTATAAAACCTTGAGAGGTACAGAGCTGAGCTCACCTACACTGTTCACCCTGAAGAACTGTACCTCTATATCTGGGGTTCCCAAATTGGTGTTCCGCGGAACACTTGTATACCGTGAGAAGTGTTCCGCGAGACACAATTTGGGAACCCCTGCTCTATATAGTAGATAGCTGTCGTTACGACTTGGAAGATTATTTCAATTGCTGCTATGCCGGGTGAAGAAGAGTTCACGATTGAAAAGTTCGGTACGTTAAGAAAAAACCCTTGATTGGAAAGGCATGATTATAAGCTTGTATTTAATGACATAGTTAACGATGACGTTTTTGTGCGTGCTTTTGATTGCGTTCTAGTGGCGCTTAAAGACAACTTACCTGCCGAGTGGGTACAAAAATAGTGTTGAATGATACGAAAGCCTTTTACATTGAATATAAACCGCCGTATCAGTTAAGCAGCGAGTTGATGCTTGAGCTGTTTTCCCACATCGTGCAGAGTAATGCCGATGTTGATGTAGCATCAATCAGCATTGAATTTACGACTTTGTAACGTAGAACGTAAAGACTATATATTTTTACTGTAATATTTTGCTAATACTCCGTTTTGTACGATTATATATAATTAATATAAATATATATGTGTTTTTCTAATATTTGGTTAATACTATGTTTTGTATCAATTATATATAATTAATATAACTATTTTTCCTGTACTAATATTTGATAATATAACTTTTGATAATATAACTATATATTTTTCTAATATTTGATTAATACTGTGCTTTGTATGATTATATATTTTCCATGTTTTGTACGACTATATATATAAATATATATTTTCTTAATATTTAGTCAATACTGTGATTTGCATGATTATATATTCCCCGTTCTATTATTTGATAATATATATATAAATCCTATTGTATATCCAATAATTAATAAACCGAACGTTGTAATAGTGTTTTATTTATTCCTTGAACACGTTTATATAATTTTCTAAAACAGAGTAATTGAATAGATAGGTAACGAGGCTGACAGCTCAGCCAACTGTAACATAAGCTTATTTAAAATAAATAACGAATCAGGCAACTCAGCAGCCAACTGGCTAAATAATTATATATATGGCTTTGTCTGGCAACTCAGCAGCCGACTGATTCAATAATATATAGAATAAATAAATATTTAATGCTATCTGGCAACTCTGCCAACTGGCTGATTAAGCCAACTGGCTGCTTAGGGGCACTATAAGAGGCGGGTGTTGGACGATGGATCCATATGACTCCGCAGTCCGCCGAGCAAAGACCGTCCTCTTCCTATCTCTTTCTGCTCCTTTGGGGGGGTTAGGAAACCCCTTCCTCCCCAAAGAGGCGCCCTTAGGATAGGTATGCCCCTTTGGGGGGTTCAGCTTGGGGGAGAACTCCGCCTCCAAGTTGCATACCCCTTGCAATCCCATTTTGGGGTTGGCAGCAAAGGTTGGCACTCCCCTTTGGGGGGATCAGCTGGGGGGGATGACTCCAGGTTGCAGACCCATTTCGGGGCTGGCAACAAAGGGAGGGCCTTGGCAACGAGGGGGCGTGGCTTAGCAACAAAAGGTGGTGGGGGTGGCACTCTTGCAACAAAGGGGGGCGGGGGGTGTGGCAATCTTCCAACATTACCTAATATTATGCAATTGCAACTTGCACTCATGGATTTTGCGGCCATATTACTGAACCCAACCCTGGCTTTTAAGCTACATGTTTCTTTTTCTTTTTAGATAAACATGGATTTCAACAGTTTGAATATGGGCAGGTTCTGTTGTGACCCATTTAAAAAACACAAAGGAAAAGTGAAAAAAGGAATTCGTGCATTGACTAAAAATTTGATTGATCAAAATCCTGAATTGAAACTAACACAATCATAAAGCATGTGCAACTGTCGAAATATACTAGCAAATCGTCCATCCCCAATGCCTGAATGCGAATCACTTGAAAAATCACCATCTACCTCATCAAGTGCCCCATCTGAGCTAGAAATCGTTGGAGATGTTGTTGAAATGCAGTATGAGCTTAGTAAATTCAATGCTTCATTGGCCACACTTGATGAGACCCCAATAAATCCATGTAAACTCTCTGACAGCGCTGGTTTCGCAAAGAGAAAGTTGAGGAAAGTAGGAGTAGTTGTGAAAAGAAAGCTTGAACTTGCAACTAAACAACCAATTTCATGCAGTGACTCAGATGATACAGAACTGGAGAGTCTTAACAACTAAAAGAGAAATTTAATCAAGTGACAAGTCGAAGTGAAAAACTGAATTCTTACTATCCTACGAAAAAGATGGACATAAGTAAAGATCAGAGAAGAATTTAAGTGCTCAGATTACATGGCTAGGCAAGCAGAGAGTTTGGTGGGGGAGAAGGGAGTTTGGGGAAACGCCTGAATAGTGAAACTGCTGCCAAAGTAATTGACTTCTATCATTCGCCAGATGTGAGTAGACAAAGGCCAGGGTTGAAAGACTTTCTGTAAAAGGAGCTGATGGTAGGCGGGAAAGAAAACAAAAATCGCTAATCTTATGCAACCTAAACGAGGCATTTGAGCTTTTTAAAACAAACCATCCAACAATTAAAATAAGATTTTCAAAATTTGCAGAGCTTCGGCCAAAAGAATGTGTTGCCAGGTGCCAGTGGAACACATTCTGTCTGCATTTGCACTAAGCAATGTAACAATAATGGCTTCCATAAAATATATTGTAAATACCTAATAACTGCCTTTTTTAAATATAAAGTTATGTTGATGCCTCTTTTTTCATGGTTTCACCCAGCTAGACAAGAATCAGTTCTTATAACTCAATTGGTAAAAATAAAGGAATAGGTTATTTAATATACATATTAAAAGGCAAATTGTCTTAAAAATAGCAGCCATTATATATCTCAGTCAGACAAATCTAATGGTCCTTTTCTCAACACTAGCTCAAACAGTTCCAAAGAAACGGCGCTCCAAAGTTTGGTGGAAAAAGGTACTTGGTCAAAATGGAGGTAGGTATGGTCCACTGAAATGGCTGTAGCGTCTATACTGACTTAACACTAAAATCTTCTAGATTAAGGTAGACATGTATACCCAAAATTGGGTGAAAGGAGAAAAAAATCAGTTGTGACACAAATGACCTACAAAAGGTCAAAGGTAAAAAATAAGATCAACTTTTATTTTTATAAAGTTGTAGATCTGCTTAAAAGCTTTAAAATAGTGTTTAAATAGTCTCTAAGTGCAATAGGAGCTGAAATATTTCATGTTGAAATATGGTATGACCTTGGAAATTGACCTTTTTTTACAAAATTCGAATAGCCATATCTCCGGAACCAACCACATGACCTAGAGTGTTGAAACAAGTGCCATTCTGTTTTTCTCACTGATTTCTATAAGTGTGCCAATTTTCAAAAACATCGGTGATGGTCACGTTTTTTCGACCCAAAATTCCGTTGAACTAACATGGAATGACCCAGAGGAGAGGGTCCAGCGGCTCGAGTCGTCCAGATCGGTTGTTGGAGGCGCGGAAGTTGTTGACGTGGCTGTGCCCTCCAGCCCAGAGCTTATTGATAGGATAGCCGCCCTGGAAAGGCGGTCCAGCGGCGGACTGGACAGAGCTCGAAACCACGGAAAAAGGGTAGAGGTGCAACCGGGGGCTGGGGTGCAAAGTCAGTGTCAGGAATTGCCAGCGATCCACGTGGGATGCACGGAACTGCGACGTAAGGTGGAGGGGGGGTAGGGCGCAAAGAAGGGGCCGATAGAAAAGGGTGGGAAAGGGCCTACTGATGGCCCAAAGAAACCGAAGGATGTAGCTGCCGGTCGGGGTGGGTTGGGTGCTGTAAGTGCGACTGAATCTACCGGTGGCGAAAGGTATCGGGCAAGAAGGCTGCGAAGCCGAAGCCTGAGACCCCTGTTGCCTGTCAGGACTTCCAACCGCTTTAGTCTCCTGTGCGCGAAGGAGGAAGACACCGTTTTGATTGGAGACTCACAGATCAGGGGCCAGGAGAAGTACTTTGCTTTTGCAAACCGGGACAAGAGGAAGGTAAGGTGCTTACCCGGGTTGGGAACGGCGCACTTAAGGAAGGAGTTAGAGAAGCTGCGCATGGCTAGTCGGAGGACTGCGATTGTTGTCCACGCTAGTGGCAACGATCTGTTCCTCAAAGGCGGTAGCGTAGGTTCGACCGAAGGGATCATCACCGAGATCATATCTCTTACTGATGATGTAAAACTTAAGATAGACAGGGGAATGACAGGGGAAAGTTGATGGGTATTTTACCGCGGATGAATGCCAGTGACCACGGGCTCAGTAAGATCACTGGCATGAACGAGAGGGTGCAAGACTTGTGCATCCCACTGGGCGTGAGGTTTGTTGACCCCTTCGACGCGTTTCCGGGTAGGTGGGACCTTTATCAGAGAGATGGTGTCCACCTCAATGACAAGGGTAAAGGTGTGCTAGGCTCGCTGCTCGACCGGCACCTATACCGTATGGTGAGGTCAAGCCCGGGGATTGATGACGGGCCCCCACCGGGGAGATATGTTCTTGAGCTGCTGGCGAACGTACCTTCAACTGAAAGGTGCGTCCATGTACAAGTGGGTAACCATCCTTCCCCGTTGGAGGGGGCTCGGGCTGCCGCGGAAGTTGACCCCTCATTGGTGAGGGGCTCTTCAACTCCCGACAGCCCTGGCTGTTGAGGAAACGGGTCGTGCTAGGGGGGCGGTCAGAATAGGGAACGCTCCCTCCGTGCAGTGCTTTTTAATGCTAGGTTGATTAGGAATAAGTTTTGCGAGCTACGGGTGCTCTTAGCATCAGAATACCAGGATATCGTTGCTATCACCGAGTCCTGGATTCATACTGATGGTAGGGACTACGTTGGGGAGTTCGAAATTCCCGGGTATAGAATGTTTCACAAGGATCGCCCCGTGGGGAGAGGGAGAGGGGTATTAATATACGTCAGGGACCGTGTGAGTCCGGTTGACTGCCAGTTCCGATCGGAACGGGAGCTGCTTGGCGTCGATCTGAACCTGGGATGGACGAACTATAGGTTAATCTTGGTGTACAGACCTCCGCATCTCCTCATCGAGGAGGATACAGCCCTGTACACCGAACTCCTTAGCCTGCTAGGGGACAGAGTGTGTGTAGTTTTAGGAGACCAACTGTCGCAGCATAAAGTAGGAAGACAGGACTGCTGATGCCGAAGGGAGGAGGCTAGTTGACTTTGCTGATGAGAACTTCCTGACTCAGTGGGTCAATGGGCCTACACCAGCGAAAGCGTTCTAGACGTAGTATTCACGACCGAAGACAACCTCGTCACTGGCCTCACCGTTGACGAATCGTTCTGTGTCTGCGTCCCTCGGGTGAAGCGTAGTAACTGGAGAGGCAGTAAGCTCGATCTACGGCGGCCGAACTTTGTTGGCCTCCGGGATAGCGTAGGTAAGATGGGATTAGAGGAGGGTGGCGATGTTGGAGGAGTGTGGGTTGCATTCCGTGACTAGTTTATGGTGCTGCAGTCTGCTGCCATACCCTCAAAACCGTTCACCCCTGCTTCAAAGCAGCCTAAGTGATTCAGTCGGGACATCGCTTCGGCTATCCGAAATAGTAAATCTGCGTATAGGAGGGCGAAGGCCAGTCGTTCCCATGACAACACTGAGGCGTATGTCAGCCTGTGCAGGGAAGTGAAGGCGAAGGTTAGGCTAGCCAAACGTGACGAAGAACTCCCGGTGGCAAGCCTCTGCAAGGCTAACCCTAGGGAATTCTTCAGGTATGTTAAGAGTAGAAAGCCTATTAGAAGCATGATTGGCCCGTTGAAGGACCCCAGCGGCGCGCTACGGACCTCCGATGCGGACACTGCTAATGTGCTGAACGAGTACTACGCGGGGGTGTTAACCAGGGAAGACAGCCGCGTCATCACCGAGCCAGGCGTCAGGCACGACGGTGCTCGCCTGGATAGGGTTCGGTGTACCGCGACAGACGTTGCTGACAGAATAGACAAACTGAATGCGTTTAAGGCTCCTGGGCCAAACCAGTTCCTCCCCAGAGTCTCGCGGGAAGTGCGCTACCAGGTGGCCCCCCACTTGGCTACGGTCTTCAACAAATCGTTGGAGAGGGGCCAGGTGCCTGGTGGGAAGCCAACGTGACCCCTATCTTTAAGAAAGGGGATCACGAAAGTCCAGGGACCTATCGCCCCATTAGTCTCACTCGGTCTAGGTAAATTATTAGAGGGGATAATAGCGGATAGGATCGTTGACCATTTAGAATCGTACAAGATGTTTGGGGACTTCCAACATGAGGTAAGGCGGCATAGGTCGTGTCTCACCAACCTGCTCAGGTTTTTTCTCATGTGGAGCGAGTACGATAAGAGTAGGGCGATTGATATACTTTATCTCGACTTTCAGAAAGCCTTTGATAAGGTACCTCACCACCGGCTAATGGCCAAAGTCCGCGCGCTGGGTATCGATGGGGAAGTAGATAGCTGGATTGGAAACTGGCTGAAGAATAGGCGGCAGAGGGTTGTAATTAAAGGGACTAGTTCGGGTTGGGCCTCAGTCACTAGCGGGGTTCCTCAGGGTTCCGTTTTGAGGCCACTGTTGTTTATCATTTACATAAATGATATCGACGCTGGCATCGTCAGTAGGATCGCCAAATTCACTGATGGCACCCAGCTTGGGGGCAATGTTGGGACGCTCGAAGCGATCGAGCAACTGCGTGCGGACCTAGGCAGGATAGGAGAGTGGTCCGAAAAATGGCAAATGCCGTTCTACTTGAGTAAATGCAAGGTCATGCACATTGGCTACGCCTATCTCAAGTCGGACTACTCCATCTTGGGGAGTAATATCGAGGCTACTGATTTGGAAAAGGACTTGGGTGTGCTAATTAGCAACGACCTTAAGTTTACCAAACAGTGCATAGAGGTGGAAAAGAAAGCCCAGAAGCTGTTGGATTATGTCAAGAAGCAATTTCGATTTCGGAACAAGGAGATTGTGCTCTCTCTGTACAATTTCCTGGTTCGGCCGCACCTGGAGTACGTTGTGCAGTTCTGGTCGCCCACCATCAGCAGAGATATTGACATGCTGGAGCAAGTCCAAGCGAGGTGCACTAAATTAATCCCTTCCGTTAGGCATATGGGCTACAATCGACGCTTACACACCCTGAATTTACTTTCGCTGGAAACTCGGAGGCTGCACGGTCAACTTATCGAGGCTTTCAAGCTCCTACACGAGTTCGACGATGTCGATTTTAGAAGCATGTTTAGTTCAAATGATAACTCTCAACAATAGTTGGAAGTTTGATTTAAAACGGTTTAGCACTAGTGGGTGGGAATTTACCTATAAGATCTGTGACACGTGGAACAAGCTACCTTCAGAAGTTGTGAACAGTTCCTCTGTGGATCAGTTCAAGAAAAGGTTAGCCCGAATCTTATACACTATTTGATAGTGCAGGAATTTTTCCATGGCACCCGTTGCCATTGGTATCTCCTCGGTATGGGCCGCAAGATCTTTTTTCAGGGAGGGACAGGAGGGCAGACAGACTCCATTGTAAAAGAGTTCAAGGTCCTAACCGACAATGTTAGGGATAAGACAGATATGGGTATGATTGTAGGAATTCTCCCACGAATGCGTGCTAATGACTATTCTTTAAGTAAAGCCATTAGCATAAGTAAGAGTTAAACGGATGTGTGAAGAAAAAGGCCTAAATTTTGTTGTTGATTGTTGAAGGGGAAAAAGAAATTTGGCGATTTACTGAACATAAATTTGTATGATCTTTTTAAACTAGAACCCCTCGAAACCAGCAATTCATCCTGGTCTCCCAACTGTTAAACCTCCTCCTCCTCCAGCAGTTGATTCAACTGCTTCGGGAAACGACTCAGGCCAGTTAGGAGAAATAAAAAAAATCTTAAAACTGTGCTCTTCAATGCTAGGTTAATTAGAAACAAACTAATGGAATTTATAGCGCTAGTCAAAACTGAGAACTTTGATATCATAATAATAAAGAAATCCTGGGTTCATTCTGAATCAAAGGATTTTGTGGGAGAATTTGAAATGGTAGGTTACAGAATGTTTCACAAAGATAGGAACGGAAGGGAAGGCGGGCGGCGGTGTACTTTTGTATGCTCGTGACTGCTTGCAACCGGTAAACAGTAATATCATATCTGCTCATGAAATGTTGGTAATTGATCTAAACCTAAATAAAGTAGTGCATCTATTTCTATTATATAGGCCACCTCACTACCCCGTTGATGAGGATATAAACTTGTATAACCAATTAAGCAGAACAGTGAATAATAAGATCAGTGTGATTTTTGGCGATTTTAATTGTGGTAATATAAATTGGGAAAACAAAACAGCTGATATTGCGGGCTCAAGACTGTTCGATTGGATTGAGGATTGGTTACAAGATAGAAAGCAGAGAGGTAATAAATGGAGTGGCTTCGGATTGGGCGCCCGTCACCAGTGGTGTCCCACAGGGTTCCGTCCTGGGTCCTTTACTTTTTCTCATCTATATTAGCGATATAGACGTAGAGCTTACAAGTACAATCTCCAAATTTGCAGACGATACGAAATTAGGTAGTAGTGTAGATACTGAGGAGGGCGTAAGAATGCTTCAGAATGATGTTCACAGGTTGGGCGAATGGTCTACTACTTGCAGATGCCATTCAACTTGGACAACTGTAAGGTAATGCACATAGATTATAAAAACCCGAAGTCCGATTAATTTCTCTTGGGAAGGAACTTGACAGACCGATCTAGAGAATGACTTAGGAGTCTATATCAGCAATGATCTGAAACCGTCGAAGCACTGTGCAAAAGTTGAAACGATGGCCTTAAAAATATTAGGTTATATTAAAAGACAGTTCCAGTTTCGGAACAAGGAGACCGTAATGTCTTAATAATTCAATAGTCAGACCAACTAGAACACTGTGCGCAGTTTTGGTTTCCATCCCTCAGGTAGGACATAGCAAGGTTAGAAAGAGTACAAGCAAGGGCTACAAAACTGATCCCTTCAATGAGAATGCAAAACTACCAGCGGAGATTGGAGCGCCTAAATCTGTTTACCTTAGAGACGAGGAGGTTGCGCGGTCAGCTTATTCGAGTCTTCAATATGTGTTCAGAAAAGTTTGAAGATTAACCGGAAGGCAAATTATATTGCCGAACACAAATTAACATTTTATTATATGGTTAACTTAATCTTAAGATACAACAAAAAAAAAATTTAAGGGACTTCCTTTTAGCTATTTTATTCAAATCTATGATTTGATACCAATATCTTAAATGATAAAATATAATTTTGAAACTTAATCAAAATAGGTACGATACTATGATCTTAAAATTTGCGGATATTTAGTGCAAGGGTACCGCTGACTCTTCCAGTTATTGCAGAATGGTCCTCTACTCCATAGGGAGGTAGAGGGATGCAGCCCACTCTGCTTCTACAGGGTGGGGCACGGGAACCAAGTGTTTTTGGAATAATCAGGAAAATGATATTTATTTTTGTAAAGAAAATATATTGGTAGAACAACATTCGTAAGAACATAGCATTTCATGTCATAATAATCATGTACCGAAATTATATCTGGCATATGATGTCCTTGGCCGTCGACGCATTGTTGAAGGCGTTTACGAAAATTGGCCTCCACTCTTCCCAGCAGGTCTCTGTTGATTTGGATGATTTGTTGACGGATCGCTTCCTTCAATGCATCTAATGTACGGGGCTTGTCCTCGTAGACACGTGACTTGAGGTACCCCCATAGAAAGAAGTCACATGTGGACAAGTCAGGGGACCGAGGGGGCCATGCAATGTCACCAAATCTCGAAATGAGATGGTTGGGAAACAGGGGGCGAAGAACAGCCATTGACGCTCTGGCGGTGTGTGGCGTGGCCCCATCTTGCTGAAACCACAAATGTCGACGAGCAATACGCCTTCTTCGTAACTCAGGGATGAAAAAGGTGTTCACCATCTCAATGTAACGCCCAGATGTTATGGTAACGGTAACCCCATTTTGTTCGAAGAAATAGGGACCGATGACGCCAAACTTTCCCACCGCGCACCAAACTGTAACCTTAGGGCTATGCAGCGGTTTTTCATGGAGTTGTCGCGGATTTTCAGCAGCCCAATACCGACAGTTTTGATTGTTGACGGCCCCATTAAGTTGGAAATGGGCTTCATCACTCATTACCACCATCATGTTTTCATTCTGCTCATAAAGTGCAAGCATTTCCTGTGCAAAATTCAGTCGTTGGGGGCAATCGTTACATTCAATTCCTGCACCATCGCTAACTTGTATGGGTGAAAATGTAATTCTTCATGCAAAATCCGTCTAACAGTACGATTGCTGATTCCGAGTGCAGCTGAATGTCTCCGAGCAGAGCGGCCTGGGCTTTGCAACATCGCTTGTCTGACCCTTTCAACGTTCTCTGGAGTACGCACAGTGCGTTGCGGCCCCTTCGGTTTTGTTTTCATTATTGAGCCTCCTGTTCGAAGATTGTTAACCCAACGTAAGATTGTGTCACGAGCGGGAACAGAGTCATTTCGATGAATGTTGAATCTGCGGCGAAACGCACGCTGAACTGCTGTCACTGACTCGCCACTCCTAACAAAATGATCATACGCGAACATGCGGTGTTCTAACGTCCACTGCTCCATGATGGCACCTGAAAGATAAAGGTGAGTGTTAGTTAAAGTTAAATGCTATGAATCCAGGAATGGAATGCTACCTACCGCACGCCCCTCCCATTCCTAATGGCCGATTACTAGCTATTCAAAAAACACTTGATTCCCGTGCCCCACCCTGTACTAACCTTCTTCCCAAGGAGATTCCTCTGAAATTGTTAGTCTTAATTTACCTTGGGGCTAATTTTAATTTAATACGAGTAAGTAGCTAGGTCTATGAGTAATTGTAAAATTTAATATAATAGAACCACGAGTAGATTCTGAAAGCCGATTTCCAGCTCTAATATTTCATTGTTTGGTTTTAAGAATCTTTGAATTAACAAATTGGCCAGATAAAAATTTGCAATATTAAATTTAATGGCAAAAGTTGCCTGTGATAGTTCAATATGATAGTACTTCAGTATGAGTATATTGAACTAAATATGAAAATATTTGGCCGAAATTTGATTTTTACACGAAATCCTTATTTAGAATCTGCATAAATTTAATTACCCTACCTAACTCCAAAATCCAAGAATATGGAAAATTTCTGCTTTTGTCGCCCTTTATTTGAAGGGAAGACCGATCGGAAACCTGTGGGTCGTATTATAAATTTTGTAAGATGGATTAAGCTTAATTAGGGCCTACCCTAACTGATTAAGCTTTAAATTCAAGTAACCTGGCCAAATTAGGTCGGTTATGATAATGTAAATTTATAAATATTCATCCATATACTAAATTTCAAATAAATCATAGCTTAATAAGGCTTGCATAAATTTCGTAAAACGGATTAAGTTTAGTTAGGGTTTACCCTAACTGATCAAGCTTTAAATTTAAGTAACCTGGCCAAATTAGGTCGGTTATGGTAATGTAAATTTATAAATATTCATCTATATATTAAATTTGAAATAAATCATAGCCTAACAAGGCTTGTTGTTGTCTGGGCGAATTAGCCCTAAACAGCAAAGGTCAGAGTTTACGAATCATTCAAATGACTACGGTAGTAATAAAGTATTGAGGGATCTCCAGTTTACTTTTACAGTTATGACTACTGGAATTGATGATAAAGAGTTATCATTAATGGGAAGGATTGTTTTAGTCTAATGCATCAAGTTTGGCTTAACAATCCTTACCTTCACCATTTAATTTCTTCTTGGTTCAGTGACTGCTCCTGTTTGAAGATCTTAGGGTCGGGACTAAGTTAGTCACGACCAGGGGCCCCGTATCTCCTTTCCGCCGTCGTTGTGGTCAAATTCTTTGTTTTACCCCTCCATGATCCTGTAGTTTTGCATGCGGAAAAATTTATAACTGCAGTAGGGGTTGTTCGCACGGCAAAATTCTAAAATTCCAGTATGAACGCTGTACTGAACTGCACTCAACTGGCTTTTTTTCGAGGCGTCTTCTCTTTTTCAATTCTGCCTCTTCTGCGCAGATCGTTGCGCATTTCCTGGAAAGGGAAAAAATTCTCTCCCACAGTCAGGGCTGTTTCTAGCCATTAGGGGGCCCTAAGCAGTATACCCATTTGAGACCCCACCCCTCCATCCACCAACTCACGCCTTACTACATCACCTCACCACACACATACAAAAAATGGCTGTTAATAAAAAACAATTATGAAATAATTTTAATGAAACATTTATGTCCAAAACAACAAATATGTACTTTCAGAAGACAAATAGAAAAAATACTCTTTCTTATCTTGTTTGATAACACCAGCACACATTTGAAACTTTTCGATCGATTTTTACAAACTAGTTGGTGATTCTATATAATTTGACTGCGCTGATCTCAAAAATATAGATAGTTTTTCCCTATCACGTATGGTTTTCTTACTACAGGGTGTGTCATAAATCCCCATTTATCCCCAAATATTGAGACCAACATTGGATTGCACATGCTAAACCATAAATTTTGTTGTTATAGACTACAGTAACGCTTACATAATAATGTAGGGTAAATATATATAACAACCAGTCCCGTTCCCAGCGAAATACTCTCTCCCCTCCCATGAATGGGTGGTTAACATTTGGGGACAGATGAGATATTACAACACCCCTTGTAGCACGAAATCTTTAGGTGATAGAGTAAAACCTAATTAAAGCAGAATTAAATAGCTCCTAGCTCTTGGACAGCATATTGCTTGTTTATGAAGAATAAAAAAATAACTGAGAAACAAAATATATTTACCTTCTTTACTTGCAAACATTTCAGATATTCCAAAGACTTAAGACTACGAAGGTAGATCTGACTTATGACGACTAAACCGGTGCTTCTTTGATGTTTTCTTATGCTGTGCGTTAGGCTGATCTCGTTGCAGACACCAGCAGTAATCCGCCATCATATTTGTATGCCATCTTCCTTGATATCTTCTTTCCATGGTTTTGATGTCCTGGTGAAATCGTTCCCCTTGCTCCTCACTGACATCTCCGAGATTTTCGGGAAAACGGTCAAGATGCGAAAATAAGAAATGAACTTTGAGGCTCATGTTGCAGCCTAAGGCGCAAAACTTTTAAGCATATTTTCCACCAGTCTTTCATAATTTTGGCTTGTAGTTTCCCAAGAAGTTTTCAACAACATCTTTGAAACCAAGCCCTGCTTCTTTTTCTTTATTGGTCATTGTCTTCAGGAAATGATCGTCTGTCAATAACTTTCTAATCTGAGGACCTATAGAAACACCTTCCTTTTTTCTCGTAGCTAATCTTTGGATATTTTGAACAAATGTACTTGAAACACTCACCTTCTCTATTCAATGCTTTGACATACTGCTTCATCAAGCCTAACTTAATGTGCAAGGGTGGTAGGAGGATTTTATTTGGTTCAACTAGATGTTCATGTAAAATGTTCTTTGATCCTGGGGTAAGATTCTCTCTAGGAGGCCAAGTTTTCCTCTTCCAGTGCTGGTCTCGTGCTCGACTATCCCATTCGCAGATGAAACATGGCATCTAGTGTATCCTGATTGCTGCCAAAAAAATGCAAAGGACTTTGAGATCCCCACACAATATTCATCTGTGATTTTGATACTGAATTTTTTTCCAGAAGCAGTTTCATGTTATCATAGGTCTCTTTTAAATGAGTAGAATGGGCCACTGGGATTGATGCATATTTATTACCGTTGTGCAGTAACACTCTTTTAGACTTGTTTTAGAGGAATCTATAAACAACCTCCAGTCACTGGTTTGGTATTCGATGCCTAGCTTGCACACTAATCCTGTGATGTCCTTGCAAAATACCAAGGGACCATCTTCTTCGAAAAAAGGAACGAAGTCTTTCTTACGATTTCTGTACCAAGCGAAGTATGTGTCGGATGCCAATAAATTGTTCTCCTGCAATCTAGACCCCAAAAGTTCTGCAGAGTCCTTAGGCAGATTCAAATCCCTAACTAAGTCATTTAGTTCGGCTTGGGTTAATGGTTTAGGAGGATCTCGGTCAGCTGTTGTCTGGATTTGGAGCTGAATCAGAATCTGAATTGTATTGATCCAGACTCTCGGGTGGGCGGAGAATAGGAACTTCTGGACCATGGGGTACCGGCCTTATTGCAGATGGAAGACTTGGGTATTGAAGGCTCTCTTTATTCTTTGCATTATAACCTTTAACATTGCAAGAACAGAAGTAGCAGTCGTCGGTATGGTTTCTAGGCTCGCTCCATACCATAGGGATCCCAAATGGCAAACTTTTCTTTTTACCTTTGCTCCAATTCCTTAGTGCCGCAACACACGTAAGACAAACCTTGTGTGGAGCCCAACTTTTGTCTTGATCTCCTAATTTAATTCCAAAATAAGCATGATAAGCTCTCTTAATGAAGGTCGTTAAATGTCCTTTTTTTTACAACATACCGACCACAAATATAACAAAATATGTCTGGACTATGGGTACATCCTCTAGAAGCCATTATTAAAATTTTAAAGACGTAATGTTAGAATTATCTATCTGAAAAAATATGAAAAAACGAAATTAATTAAAGATAAAAAAGGTAAAAAATTACAAAACGCCCCAAAATTGTTTGGCTAATAACTTTAAAACTGTGGGTGATAGAAAAAAACTCGTAGCATTTTTTAATTCAGCGCAGCGAACTGCTTCAGAATCACAACTCAAAATAAAGAAATCGATTTTCATGCAGACCGGTGTAATTGATCTGTGTGAACAGAATTTGAGGTGATGTGATCCATTAAATTTCACATTTCGAAATATTATAAATATTACAGAGACTAGCTTACTCTACACGATTCCTGAGCACTTGCCTAGCTTGATGATCTACCTAACCTAGTTGCCTGAACTGTAACCATAAAAATATACAAGTGGCACATCTCACCTGTGCTACTGGAAAGCTTCTCCTCCTCTATTTTCTTCTTTTTCCGTTTTTCAGCTCCTGATGGATAATGTCGTTTCATTTTCCAAGATGCACGAAGTCACATCTAGTTAACCACAACTAATCTGCTAAATAATAATAATCATAATAATAATAATAATAATAATAATAATAATAATAATAATTGTTATAATTGTAACGTTAATCAAATACATTCAAATAATCATACCATTTAGGTTTTAACCAACAAAATTCACATTATCTGAAAAGATGAGAAAAGAATTAATAAACTTGAAAACATAACGAAAATAATCCTAGGTTTTAAAGTGTTACAAAATCTCTTAATAATTAGTAAATTAGTGAAATAATGTTTTACAATACTAGAAAAATTAAGCATTTCGGAAAGTATAAGCATATAGTAAGAATGAAGTTAAATAATATAGAAATAAGATCTCACAATAGTTATTTACACATAACGAAAACGTTTCGTTTGTCTCCGTTTTATCACATTTGTCTCATACAAAAACCTTAATTAATACGACAATAATAATAGTAATAATAATAATAATCAGGATAATAATAATAATAATAATAACAATAATATTAATAATAACTTCAGCTATATTCCTATTCTTGCCCAGTGAGCTGTGACCTGGGAGCCTGTCTAGAGGCCCCCTAGTAGCAGTGTGGCCCTAAGCGGCCGCTTAGTCTGCTTATGCCAGGAAACGGCCCTGCCCACAGTATTTATTCTTAATTTTTTATGGCTCCTATTTTTCTTGTAGGTATTGATGAGATGATGATTTTAAATTTTAGGTTAGGATGTTAAAGCCTCTAAGATGCATGAGTTTTGTAAATAAAAGAAGCCTTATTAAGCATACAATTTATTTTCTAATTTAATCTTAGGTTTGTTTTGTTTTTTACGGTACGGTACCGTACCTTTTAAGGAAGAAAAACTTGAGCCATTTTAAGAATTATACAACAAAAAATTTGCTTAGGCAAACTTTTCAATAAGATGCTCAATGGAATAGACAGGGTAGATTACAGAAACTTATTCTCACTTAATGCCAATCCGACAAGAAATAATGGATTTAAACTGGAACTAAAGACATTTAGTACCTCTGTCTGCGGCAATTTCTTTTCCTATAAAATAGTTAATATCTGGAACCAACTTCCTTCAGAGGTTGTTTCCAGCCAAAGTGTAAATGTGTTTAAAAATAGGCTAGACAAAATACTGAATACTCTCATATATATATTCTCCACTTTCCTGTAAAATTTCCTTAGCTACTTTTCCAGGGTCAAGGTATTTTCTTCAACCTTTTTCCGTACCTGCCTCTGGCAGGGAGGGAACGGAGGGTGGGGAGAGAGCCTTATATTTTTCTATCCCGTTTTCTACCAATGCTAGGATTCTTGAAAGAAAAATAAACTTGCTTAATAACAAGAACCTCCCAGAGTGGACCGGAAGGTCTTTGAGCCTTCCTCTTGTCCTTGTAACTCCTTGTAACTCTCTCTCTCTCTCTCTCTCTCTCTCTCTCTCTCTCTCTATATATATATATATATATACAGGGTGTCCCGTAAGTCTGGACCCATAGGGAAAAATAATAAAATTACAAAATAGTCCAAAAATTTATTACATAATCTGTTCAAAGTGTCCGCCGTTGTGTCGCACACATAGTTGAAGACGCAATCTCCACTGCGACAGCACTTTCTGAATCACAGTCGCAGAAATTTCTTGACACGCCTCCACAATGCGTGCTTTAGGTGGAAAATGTTCTGAAGTTTAACCTCGTACACTTTGGCTTTCAAGTGGCCCCACAAATAAAACTCCAGCGGAGTAAGATCATAATAAAAAAATAATAAAAATAATAAAAAAAAAAATATATATTATAAATAAATTTTTGGACTATTTTGTAATTTTATTATTTTTCCCTATGGGTCCAGACTTACGGGACACCCTGTATATATATATATATATATATATATGACGGAAATTTATTTATTTATTTATTTCTTGATCTGGCTTTATTTTAAAGTGAAAAATCTTCAATTAGTATAACCGGCATGCCAACAAGTAGCTTTAATTCTTTAAAGGGCTGGCGTAACCTAACCTGACCCACTAGGTAGTCCGACCACGGGGCAAAACTAACATTTCTGGCACCAGTCGGTAGGCCAACAAATAGGCTTAACGGTTTAAAGGGCAGACGTAGCCTTTTTTCCTTAACTTTTTCACAGATTGTATTGAATTAAATTTGTAAAAGTAATACATTTGAACTAGAACGCACCCAAATTAACATTATATATATATGAAGCGTAAAACAAAACTATTGCATCCAAAAAGTCTGACAGACCAATCACCAGCTGTGATCCAATCAAATAAACATTCCCATTATGCAAGTAGACAAAGTTGCCTATTGTGCACAAACAACATACGTGTACCATTTATAAAGCCAGGCCTTAATAATTTCCTAAAATCTTTATCATTATTAACACACCCATGCAAGCACATTTCCATACTTCTTGACATCCATCATTTGCAAGAAACATTGCAGTATGGGACGCGTTCCATATGAAAACTAGGGAGCCTACCAAAATTCCTCCAAAGACACGTCACTTAGAACCTAGAATTACACAACTTGCCACTTCATACAATTTATAAAATCATTCATGAATACTGACAGTTTTTCTTGAAACTAGCTAAAGAACCACCATTTATTATCGCATCATAACTCCAGTTCATACCAAATTCTTTTGCTCTATGATTAAACCAGGTCTTTCACTGTTACAGTTGGTGAATCTTGCCTTAAGCAACAGACAACAGACTTTTTAAATCACAAAGCAAACTAACTTAACCAAATATATAAAAATAAAAAGCATTTTAAACTAGTAAATAAAAATAAAAGTACCGTATTTACTAGCCCAATAGTTAATAATGACCCAGTCTTGAACTATTTCAGGGCATCTTATGCCTCCACGAAAAGCAGATGCTGAAATTGTAAATTGTACTCTTCAGTAGAAGAATTTAACAGAAATCAGTTGTTGACTAGCTACAGTATCACCACAAATATATCCTATTTATGGTCTTCGTTAACTATAGTATACTCTAGACATTTGTTTAATCTCTTCAATTCAATCTCTTCAATTTAATCTCTTCTCATTTCAAACCTATTCCTCAGTTAACTAAGCCAAATAGATCAAACAATCAGGTTAGACCTAGCACAATCTTTATAAGATTTTTATCAAGAAAACCTCAGACCTTCACTTTATGCAGCAGATATACAATCTTCACACTGGTATTAGCTCTGAAACATTACCATAAGGTTTGAAGTTCTTGAGTGTAAACCTGAAAGATGTTCCCCTTCATTTGGTAAGCGTGACACCACCTGTACCAACCACGGTAAGACACGTCATAAGCTACATTTTCCTAACATTCTCTAAACAAAGTTTCGTACCTGAAAGGTTTTATGGACGAAACAAGGGCGGGCATGCCTCACAGAAACATTTTAAAGATTGCCAAGGAAAAGCATTGCATATACTGTAGATTGATTCAACTTACTACGAGCGGATAGAACAGCGAAACGTAAAGGTGGATGTGCTATTAATATACATGAGAGGTATATGACACAGACGGTAATAAGTAAATCCAACAGCTTCGTGGAAACCCTTGCAGTGATAATAGAGAAACTAAACGTGGTACTGATAACACTGGTGAACACTCATTTTATTGCCAATCATATTAGAGTGATTTTGGGGTAACTTTGTGGTGCTGATTCCGAATATGACATCGGTTTTGCTAGATTGGCTCTAATTTATGAGATAATTGGTACCCCATTGAAACACGTAAAAATGCAAAAAATTTATGTTCAGCGAGCCTACTTACAAATCGCATTGAAATTGTCTCAAATCATACAAAAGTAACACATGAATACATAATGGCATTTTATTCGGTCTCACCATCTAGAATGTTCCGGTAGTTTCCTATATGCACGCGTTATGGTTACGTTTCCTATTAATTGAGGGTATTCATTATCTCAAGAACTAGAGCCAATTCGGAAAAACTACTTTCATTTTGGAATTCAGCAACCCCAAAATACCCTAAATTCGTACGAATTTCCTTGGCAACGAAAAAAAAAAATGTTTTTTTGTTGACCTGTGTAATCATCTATAGACCTCCAAACTCTCCAAATGAAAACTTTTTGGATGCCATTGATGATATCAGAACCCTAATAAAGTCCGTAAACTCTCCATCCCCTAATATAATACTCTGCGGCGATTTTAATTTCCCATTTATAAAATACAAAGAGGTGAGTAGAAATATTTTTATACAGCCTTGCTCTGGTATTCACAAATAACACGAACTTGATTGCCGATATGAAAATAACCCCACCTATTACACAGGTCAACAAAAAAACATTTTTTTTTCGTTGCCAAGGAAATTCGTACGAATTTAGGGTATTTTGGGGTTGCTGAATTCCAAAATGAAAGTAGTTTTTCCGAATTGGCTCTAGTTCTTGAGATAATGAATACCCTCAATTAATAGGAAACGTAACCATAACGCGTGCATATGGGAAACTACCGGAACATTCTAGATGGTGAGACCGAATAAAATGCCATTATCTCATAAATTATCTCATAAATTAGAGCCAATCTAGCAAAACCGATGTCATATTCGGAATCAGCACCACAAAGTTACCCCAAAATCACTCTAATATGATTGGCAATAAAATGAGTGTTCACCAGTGTTATCTCAGACCACAATATAATCGAGTTATCAACAAATATGGCGATAACTTTAAAAGACAATACACATTCGGAAGAAAGAAGAAAGTTTGGGGCTTTTAACTTAAACTCCAAAAATAAACTTAAACTCCATAAATTGAGAAGAAATCAGATCACACATGGCCCAAATAGAGTGGAGAACAGTTTTAGAGAGTAAAACGACTGAGGAAATGCTAACAACCTTAGTAGTATGGGCGAAAAAAGGTAGGGTGCAATTGCAATGCTGATCAACGTTACAAGGGGGATAGGGAGCAATGTTGCAAAGAGGATGGGGGTAATGTTGCAAAGGGGATGGGTTATGCCAAAAGGGGCTGTGGGTAACCCTCCCCAAGTTACGTGAAGGGGGTGGGGATAATGGGGGAGGGGGGTCATGCAACAAAGGGTTAGGGGTAAACTCCCAAATTGCATGAAGGGGGAGCTTTAGGGGAGGTGGGATGGCCTGACACCCCAAAGGGGTATCCTAACTTAAGAAGGTAAACCTAACCTAAGAAGGAGAGAGAGAGAGACCATGTTTTCACCTGTACCGCCAGGCGCATAATGAGAGCTCAGGGTACCAACATCTGTTATATATGGAGGGGTTGCCAGAGAGCACTATTTATTTTAATTATTTATATATGGAGGTGGTTGCCAGATACCACTATTGAATTTAATTATTTATATATGGAGGGATTGCTAGATACCACTATTTATTTTAGTTATTTATTTATTAAAATTCGTCGTGTAAATCCATACCATCTGAGAAAAAAATAAATAAATACGAGATAAAAACCAATAACAGATATTGAATGAAAAACAATTGACATAGAAAATAAATATACAGGCAAAAATAATAATATAAGAAAGACACACTTTAAACCATATATATATACATATATATATATATATATATGATACACACAGACAGTGCATGGAACAAGGAACTCTTCTGGGATAATTAAATCCACTATAGTCCCATATATATATATATATATATATATATATATGTTAAACACAGACCGTGCATGGAACAAGGAACTCTTCTGGGAAATTACATCCACTATAGTTCGAATAAGTAATGATAAATGACAAATACTATAGTTTTTTCTTTTTCATGATGGAAAGCCCAACGTCGGCACCAGGTTACTCGCAAAGAGCCCAAAATATAGCTTCCCTCCCAGCTATCTGCAAAGCAGATAGGATCCAGCCTTGGGACAGGATCTTGAGTATATTGAGGTTCTGAATGTAGTAGGGTAGGTGTAAGCTTAAACCCTAGATCCTGTCCCAAAGCTGGATCATCCTATCTGCCTTGCAGATAGCTGGTGAGGGAAGCTATATTTTGGGGCCTCTTTGCGAGTGACCCGGTGCCCACGATAGGCTTTCCATTATGAAAAAGAAAAAAAATATAGTATTTGTCATTTATCATTACTTATTCGAACTATAGTGGATGTAATTTCCCAGAAGAGTTCCTTGTTCCATGCACGGTCTGTGTTTAACATATAAGTTTCTCAGGGGACCATTCTGCGTTTGTGTATATTAAACGGACGTGTTATGTGCCTTGAAAAGTGGACGCTCAAAGTCCCGGTTGAGGTTTAAATTTTGTTTTTTGGCTAAAAATTCAATAGTTACCACTTCTTCTTTGATGTCTCCAATCCGACGTGAATGCAACGAGTTTCTTGCGTATATTGAGGTTCTGAATGTAGTAGGCTAGGTGTAAGCTGTAAACCCTAGATCTTGTCCCAAAGGTGGATCCTATCTGCTTTGCAGATAGCTGGTGAGGGAAGCTATATTTTGGGGCATCTTTGCCAGTAACCCGGTGCCCACGTTGGTCTTTCCATCATGAAAAATAAAAAAACTATAGTATTTGCCATTTATCATTACTAATTCAAACTATAGTGGATGTAATTTTCCAGAAGAGTTCCTTGTTCCATGCACGGTCTATGTTTAACATATGTTTTCCAGGGGACCATTCTGAGTTTATATATATATTATATATATATATTATATATATATATATATATGTAAAACGACGCTTGTGTAGAAGAGCGTTCCGCACAAGATGAGGAGGAAGAACATATGAGGAGAATTACGAGTACTGACTAATCGGGGTCCCTGGTGCAGTGGTTAGCATATCTGACCGGTAATTGGATGAACCCAAGTTCGATTCCTGGGAAGTACCTCATTTTTGTTTTGCTCGTTCTTCCTCCTCATCTTATGCGGAACGCTCTTCTACACAAGTGTCGTTCTTTACATTAATTATACTGTGTGTTGTTTGCAGTTAAAATGTATATATGTTCGGCATGCGAAGGTGCCCCCTCAGGGCATTTGATTCCGCTCGTATGTAGGAGAATTACGAGTACTGACTAATCGGGGTCCTTGGTGCAGTGGTTAGCATATCCGACCGGCAATTGGATGATCCCGGGTTCGATTCCTAGGAGGTACCTCATTTTTCATTTGCTTGCTCTTCCTCCTCATCTTGTGCGGAACGCTCTTCTACACAAGCGTCGTTCTTTACATTAATTATACTCTGTGTCATTTGCAGTTAAAAAAAAAATATATATATATATATATATGTATATATATATAAAATACAACTAAATTTGTTCAAAAGAAACGCGTACTATTTTGCAAAACGATTAAAATAAAAAATTTTAGTGAAGGAATCTATACCATCTGAGAAAAAAATTTAACAATCGAAACGTGGTTCGGGTTCTATGTTAAACTGTAGGTCTAAGGTGGAGTGCGTACAATTCTGTCTACTTTCTTTGACAAAATGCATTCTCTGATTTTGCTAAGTGTACAATTATATTGTAATTAAAAACTTATTTAACTTTAGGTCTAAGGTGGAATGAAACAGAAAAAGTCTATACATAAAATCTCAACCTTATCTTACATCTGAGTGTTTATTTCTCTCTCTCTCTCTCTCTCTCTCTCTCTCTCTCTATATATATATATATATATATATATATATATATATATATATATATCCATAAAATCTCAACCTTATCTTACATCAGAGTGTTTATTTCTCTCCCTCTCTCTCTTTCTATATATATATATATATATATATATATATATATAATAATATATTATATATATATATATATATATATATATTATTAAAAATTAACTACAAATTTAAACATTTACACATCTGGCAGAGAGATTCTCTCTATCTATTAACTTTATATATGCAAAACACAAGCATTTCTCTCTCCCACTAAATCTGAGTGCATGATCCATCAGGAAAAAGAAGATATTGTATGTTCACGTAACTGACACACAAAGAGAGAGAAATTGAACACTCAGATGTAGAAGAAGGTAGAGATTAACTGGGTCTTAAGCATTAACCTCGATAAGTTAGGCGTACTAATGTAGGTTTATCCAAATAGTTTACCACACACACACACACACACACACACACACGCTGTACAAATTCCAGGAATCGTGAAAATCGAATAATCGGCTTGACCTACCTTAGAATTAGATGAGTTGGTAACCGGAGTCTATACCAATGCCAGGAACAAGTCTGATCTTGGAAGTTTCGTTTTAATTTTATATAAAAGACTTTTATTAGCCCTTCGATTTAATTAACATCACACATTCATATCTATATATATTATATATATATATATATATATATATATATATATATTAGGCCTAGTTCTTCTAGTTATTAGCCGATTTAGGTGATAATGATTGATAATGATTTGATTGTTAATGACAAGGCTGGGGTCAACAATTTACAAAGTCCTACGGTATCACGGTTTGATGTGGCCAATGAGGTAGGCTTACTATAATCACTCTCTCGAATGATACGAATGATTCGAGGTCACCAGCTTCGATTACACCCAAGTAAATAATATTAATAAGGTTAGAAGTCACCTTGTTGTTTTGTGTTCAATTAAGAAAAAAAATCATTTATTTGTTCACAGTGAATAACAATGACATAACACAAATTATAGTGATTAACAATTATATGACGGGATTTATATTATGCTAAAGATGACTGAGCCTTAGCAAATAAGGAGAGTTGTGCACAAAGGAAACACAGCATGAAATATGAAGCCTATTGATAACAGAAGTTATGCCCTTACGTTTGGTGCACGGATTGGGTTACGTAATACACTGATTTAGGTAGGCTAGAGAGTTACGCATAAATGGAACATAGAATAGATGCTGCAGCCTAATAATAATATAAATAATGCACGTACGTTTGGTACACTGTAAGTGGATTAGGCCGTCAATAATGAAATGCTTAAAAGGATCACATAAACAAACGGATGCAAAATAAAAATGAATTTTATGAAAGAACACAATAACAGGGTGACACAATTACGGTATTGGAATGACACTTGGAATAGGTATAGCCTAATCAAGCCGCTGCGGTTAAACACTGTAGGCTGAGCGAGCATTGCTTAACCCTTTCACTCACTGAGTAGACAATTGTATAGCTGAAAAATAAACCATATTGATTCTTATATAACCACACATAAAGGCAAATTTCTTTTTTACCCTATGTCATAATTCGTGAAACAAAGGGTTAAGAACGAAGCACAGAGAGCTTACCGACAACGTTGAAATACCTCTGGAGATGGAAGAGATACTTGAAGGTTGACCTTGTAGGCTGTAGGACCTAGGTGAAGTTGACCGTCCTGCGTTTTGCATGTCGAGGATCGAATTGAGGTGAAGGATGAGTTAAGCCAGGGTCAGAAGGATGTCGCCTCAAGTGTTGATTCGCTTCGTTTAGAGGTGAGATGTTGCTTGATGGACTGAGGCTGGCTGAAGTCGAACGGCGCTGGGTTTCGAAAGATTGCTTCTGCAGGCGGTCTGTAGAAGGCCTTACTTGATGATAGACCGGAGCCTTGAAGGAACAGCAAGCCGCTCCCCTGCGAAGGCCGGAGAGTGGGTGGCTTGACGAGTGTTGCTGCTGACGAAGGCTGAGAGTGAGACGTGACGAACAAGACGAGAAGTGAAGACTGCTGAGAGGGGAGTGAGAGGGTGTATCAGTGGACTCAGCCTTTTATAACCTCTTAAGAGGCTAAGTTTTGCGGCCTTTTTGAGACGCCTACAAGCGTCCTGTTGTTTCTCTGTCCTTGACAAAACCACGTGTGTTCTTCGATTCTTGATGATTCCAAGATGTTTGAGAATGTCAGTGGAAATAATTCCTTTGGTGGTTTTTTGTCTGTTCCTCTGTCTGTTTCTTTGTCTGTTCACTACACATATATATATATATATATATATATATATATATATATACATATTGTAGTAACGCCTGATTAAGAATATTAATTTTTGTTTAATTAAGATTATAATGTTTAATATAAATTGTTTACTAATAATTGTGAAATTACGATAAAGTGTTGTTTGTTTAGATTGTAATTGTTTAAAATTGGAAGAGTTGGCAAGCCTGAATCGAGGCTCGGGGCTGGGTAGAAAATGCCCACGAGAGTTAGTCGTTCAGACAGCGCCGTAAGCGTAAGGCGGGACCATGCAACTTAAATTTAAATTATTCTTTGTGCCCTCTCCGACGTAAAATTATTATAATTGAATCTCCCACTCGCGTCCCCCCCTAATTATCTAAAGCATTTTCGGAGGTAAATAAGGCGTTAACAAGCGTTAAAAAGAGTGTTAATGAACCCCCTTCCCCCTTTGTGTTGTAACGGCTTTTTCCGGCCGGCCACGTCTACCATATTTATACAGTATAGCGGAAAGCAAGTGAAAAGCGTGTAAAGAGAATGATTAACGGTAGAAAAGAAATTGAATAATGAGAGTAAAGAGGAAAGTAAGAAATTATAACAAAATAAGAAATTATAAGAATGATTAAAAAGGAAATCACGACATTTTGGGGGCGGCGGCGGCCCTAAATTAAAATACAGGCCTACTCACGGCGAGGCCTATTATTTCGATTTAAATTCTGCTACCTATCAGTATTATACATTATAGCATTAATGATTATTCTATTTCGATTATTAACATATCAAAATGCAAAGTGTAACCCCCGTTTGCAGGCAAATTTCGAGTTCAATTCCTTCAATTTCTTGGTCAATGTAATTTCAAAATGGCGCCTCGCCATTGACATCCTGGTAGCGTCTTTTAAAAACTTCGCGCCTAAAAATTTCATTTGCCATTTTTCTTTCTTTCCGTAGGGAGTTCGTTTGCTTCTGAAATGTTCGTTTGTTCCATTTTTCATCGTACGGTTTCGTTAGTTTTCGCAGTCTAGTGACTCAAAATTTCTCTTAGTCGTGGTTCAGTGAGTCGGTAGAAAAATTTACGTCTGACTCAATATTTCTAATAGTCTCATTCAATTCGAGAGTCGTTAGTCCTTTCCATTTCGTTCGTTCGATCGGAGAGGGAATATTTTAAAATGCATTGTGCTGTCTGATGGCTCAAAATTTTCTCTCTTCCACTGTTATTCCTGTTTCAGCTTACCTTTTGTTTACGGTTTGTGTTTACAATTTTGGAATTAGTATTAACAATGATAATAATAATAATAAGATTAATAGCTGAATGTTAATTCAATGATTTTAGTTGTTTAAATAGATTGACACGCATTTTCATATGGTGAAGTTAAAAAATGGTTGAGCGTAAAATTGTAACGCCTTTTTAGGCAATGAAAATATATATATATATATATATAATATATATATATTATATATATATATATAATATATATATATATATATATATATATATATATATATATACACGGTGAACCAAAAGTAGGTGGACAGTAGGTTGAATACGGTTTGTGTTATATTATATTATAACTATGGTGTTCATTATAACTATGGTGTTTGTGTTATATTATATTAAATATTATAACTAAATTTATTTAAATTTTATTTTGTATTATAGTATACAAAAAAATTAAATATGTATTCTCAAAATAAACGTTATCATTTACTGTCCACCTACATTTGGTTCACCCTATATATATATATATATATATATATATATATATATATATATATATAGTGCAGTATTGTAAGAGATTTCATGAACATGTAAAAAAAATTTCCAAGATTCATTAGCAGAGTTTTGAAGATTATTTTTCCATTGGTAGGCTTAATTAGATTTACAGGCGTTTAGGACAGGGCCGACACATTAACATCAAATGTGTACATTCGCCCCACCGCAAGAAATCATTACATTCGCCCCGAGGCCGACACATTAATAACATCGAATGTGTATAGTTTTAAGTTCCGCTTTATAGATTAAGGTTAATTTAAGGGACTGTCGAAAGATAATCTTAAACATACTAATTCATACTGGGTTCCATTCGGACACTAAGATTATATGCTTGCCGTATAGGATCGTGTAAATTAAGCTAAATTGGTTTAATTGCAATAGAGAAATTGTCGTAAAATTTTCGATAAATTCATGTTTTTTTAATATTTTTTTATATACTCATTAATTTCATACTTGTCTATTAACTTATACTTATATATTGATTATATATATATAATTATATTTATATACTCATTAAATTTTGTAGGTGGGCTGTTTTTGTCTATCTTTTTTTTCTCTTGTTCATTTTCAAGACAATTTCCGACTGATATTTTGTATAATTACACATTACGGCGTTTAAAATTTTTATTCTGAAAATTAGATTTTATAACGGTTTTGTAAGATGGCTGGTTGTGTTGTACTAGAAAGATTTCTTGTAGGCCTATCGTTAAATATTGTTCGAATATTGGTTATCACTATTGTATATGTGTATGGAGTATTAAATTATAGTATCTTTGAAATTGTTATAAAAAGTTTCTTCAATAGTTCTTTAACAAAATTTTTCATTGATTTGACATAAATAATCATAGGATTTTCCTTAAGAAGCAAAAAGTTACGAATTAAATTCTTAATTGTTCTTTCCACAGGTAACGTTGAATTTATTGATCATAGACTTAAAACTGGCATGTCTCAAGTTTTAGAACACATATTTTACGATATCTGCAAATTATCATAATACTTTTATTTGAAATACAGGAATTGGCGTAGAAAATTCTTTTGGTATATTAATTTCTGTTTTTTTAACGTTTTATAGATTCATTGAATTTTATTTTTATAGGTAGGCCGATTTTTATGTCTTTCTTCCAGTTCAATGACAATGGTTAAATTTTTACTTGGAATTTAGATTGTATTTCACAAAGGATGTTTTGATTTGACATTTTAAGTTGGGTATTAAAAATTAAAATTGTCCGTGTTTTTTCGTTCACGCGTTTGCATGGAAAATATTACAAAATTATGTTAGGATGTAATGCAGCTTCATTCGGTTAGGAATATTTTTATAGAGGCTCGCTTACAACACAAAGCGACCACTCCTATTAAACAATGATTGTTTTGGTTTTTTTGTTTACGTAGTAGGTTGCGTGTAATTTTGAGTTCATATGGCTGTTCTTATTTAGTATAACGATGTAAATTTCTAGTTTCACTTGGAAACGATAAATTACTGGGATTTTTGTAATTTACAAACCATACTGGGTTGTGTTGAAGGAGAGAGTTGTCTCTCAGATGTAATTTGTGAATTGCGAGTTTGCTTCCTCTGACATTTAGCTTTTCAAATTGGAATTACTATATTAAAATAATTTTCGGTAGTAATATTAAAATTTTTAAAAATTTTTAATAACTGTTTTGGAAAATTGTTATTGTTTAAAACTTCAGTCGGGGTTACTAAAGCAGTTAAAACATTGGCTCGAGTGTTCACCCGGAAATGGAGCCTTCTAGATGCCAGTAACGTTTTTGTGGCGTCTTAGTGTGCTCTTCCCCAAAGGGCAAGAGGGTTCATGATTGTCAGATTTGATGACATGAAGTTTCTGGGGTTCATTTTTGTCTTTTGTATTTAAAAGTATCGATGTTATTTCTGACGATAGTTTGAAAAATAATATTTCTTAAATTATACTAACGGTTACTATGTATGGGCGCTTTTATATTTATACTGTACAATTTTGTTTCGTACGTTTTATGACTTTTTTATCTTCTCCGATGTAACTGCAATAAGTGACCTTATTGGTAGCTAGATGTGATTAAATTTTTGCGAAATTTTGAGATGTCATTTTTTTTTCTGTGAATTTGGCCAGAGCAAATTTGTAGTTATTGTTTCGAAGTGAACTGTCGAGAAAATTTGGTAAATTAAATATGAAATGATAAGCAGTACAGAAAAACGTTTCGAATAACCTTTTTAAATTTCGTGAGGCTCGATTTGGAGGCAACCAAGTTGAATTCGAGTTCCATCCATTGAGTTCAATCGACCGGATAGGTGATCGATCACCAATGATGAGAGAGAGAGAGAAGGAAGCCAAAATGCGCAGAGATTTGGCGCAGGAAGGCTTCGGAAGAGAAGAGATAGAAGAGAGAAACAGAATGTGCAGAGATTTGGCACACGAAAGTTTCGATCGAAGATGGTCTACTGGTATTTTTCGGGCAGTAGCTGGTCACGCTGCTCGAATGCTTCGCTAAATATGTGTTTTAGCACGCGGTAGGCAAGCCACGAGAGCTTGAACGGGTGTCTAAGGCTGCACTGTCCATACAGACATACAGTAAGTTTGTTGCGAAACGGCCTACGGCGGAGTGATCAGTTGATTGTTACCAGTGGAAGAGTCTTTCAGCTGGACGTAGGAAGAGCAGCGTTCACTGAAAAAAGTTGAGAAGAGACAGGCGAGTTGATTCGTAGACTTCTAGAATTGCAAATTCCGTCCAATTCCGGCGCGTGGTCCCGCTTTCAGTATATCTCCCCCCTGATCCTTTTAGAATTTGACGTCTCTCTTGTTTTTTTTTTCGCCATTTGGAGAGAGAGCGGAACCATTACAGCGTGCTGACCTGTTGCATGTTGATTGATGCAATCCCTTGCATTCTAGCGAAGTGAGCAGGAGAGCTGCGATTGAAAATTGAAGAAGTCCGTTGTCAGCGTGCGGATTGTGATCTAAACAATGTCCATAAAATTGATGTACTGATTATTATGTAATGAAATTAGAAGTGAAAGGGTGCGATTATTGCCATATTTGTTGTGTTTTTCGTGAAACAGTATGTGCGCTCTTCGTCAGTATTTTATGTAAACTTTTTCTTATTTTTTCTGTTGTCCTGATAGTAACTGTATAACTATACAAATAATTGTTTCAAATGTAAAGCGATCTTTGATGAGGAATCGATGGAATAGATTGTGAACTTGAAATTTGTGTAGCCACTGTAAGAAAATTTTCTGTTATTTTTTTTGGCACGTTATAGATTAGTTACAGGTTGTAATTTGATTATTAGTGTGAAATGTTATTTTATGCAAATGTGAAAATTATAGTTTGTTTTCGATTTTTATAATATGATACAAAATATATGATGTGTGGAATTTGTCACTGTACTGATTTCTTGTCTATCTCAACTTTGAATTTGTTAAAGAAAAAAAAATTGCAAAATAAATAACTTTGTTGAATAAATTAATAAATTTGTTAAACGATATTAAAAAGTTTTCCTGGTGTCAAACTTATTTTCAAGGGGGTGATGCGAGTGTAGTAATGCCTGATTAAGAATATTAATTTTTGTTTAATTAAGATTATAATGTTTAATATAAATTGTTTACTAATAATTGTGAAATTACGATAAAGTATTGTTTGTTTAGATTGTAATTGTTTAAAATTTGAAGAGTTGGCAAGCCTGAATCCAGGCTCAGGGCTGGGTAGAAAATGCCCAAGAGAGGCAGTCGTTCAGACAGCGCCGTAAGCGTAAGGCTGGATCATGTAACTTAAATTTAAATTATTCTTTTGCCCTCTCCGACGTAAAATTATTATAATTGAATCTCCCACTCGCGTCCCCCCACAAATTATGTAACGCATTTTCGGAAGTAAATAAAGCGTTAACAAGCGTTAAAAAGAGTGTTAATGAACCCCCTTCCCCCTTTGTGTTGTAACGGCTTTTTCCGGCCGGCCACGTCTACCATATTTATACAGTATAGCGGAAAGCAAGTGAAAAGCGTGTAAAGAGAATGATTAACGGTAGAAAAGAAATTGAATAATGAGAGTAAAGAGGAAAATAAGAAATTATAACAAAATAAGAAATTATAAGAATGCTTAAAAAGGAAATCACGACATTTTGGTGGCGACGGCGGCCCTAAATTAAAATACAGGCCTACTCACGGCGAGGCCTATTATTTCGATTTAAATTGTGCTACCTATCAGTATTATACATTATAGCATTAATGATTATTCTATTTCGATTATTAACATATCAAAATGCAAAGTGTAACCCCCGTTTGCAGGCAAATTTCGAGTTCAATTCCTTCAATTTCTTGGTCAATGTAATTTCAAAATGGCGCCTCGCCATTGACATCCTGGTAGCGTCCTTTAAAAACTTCGCGCCTAAAAATTTCATTTGCCATTTTTCTTCTTTTCGTAGGGAGTTCGTTTGCTTCTGAAATGTTCGTTTGTTCCATTTTTCATCGTACGGTTTCGTTAGTTTTCGCAGTCTACTGACTCAAAATTTCTCTTAGTCGTGGTTCAGTGAGTCGGTAGAAAAATTTACGTCTGACTCAATATTTCTAATAGTCTCATTCAATTCGAGAGTCGTTAGTCCTTTCCATTTCGTTCGTTCGATCGGAGAGGGAATATTTTAAAATGCATTGTGCTGTCTGATGGCTCAAAATTTTCTCTCTTCCACTGTTATTCCTGTTTCAGCTTACCTTTTGTTTACGGTTTGTGTTTACAATTTTGGAATTAGTATTAACAATGATAATAATAATAATAATGATTAATAGCTGAATGTTAATTCAATGATTTTAGTTGTTTAAATAGATTGACACGCATTTTCATATGGTGAAGTTAAAAAATGGTTGAGCGTAAAATTGTAACGCCTTTTTAGGCAATGAAAATATATATATATATATATATATATATATATATATATATATATATATATATATATATATAGTGCAGTATTGTAAGAGATTTCATGACATGTAAAAAAAATTTCCAAGATTCATTAGCAGAGTTTTGAAGATTATTTTTCCATTGGTAGGCTTAATTAGATTTACAGGCGTTTAGGGCAGGGCCGACACATTAACATCAAATGTGTACATTCGCCCCCACCGCAAGAAATCATTACATTCGCCCCGAGGCCGACACATTAATAACATCGAATGTGTATAGTTTTAAGTTCCGCTTTATAGATTAAGGTTAATTTAAGGGACAGTCGAAAGATAATCTTAAACATACTAATTCATACAGGGTTCCATTCGGACACTAAGATTATATGCTTGCCGTATAGGATCGTGTAAATTAAGCTAAATTGGTTTAATTGCAATAGAGAAATTGTCGTAAAATTTTCGATAAATTCATGTTTTTTTAATATTTTTTTATATACTCATTAATTTCATACTTGTCTATTAACTTATACTTATATATTGATTATATATATATATAATTATATACATTTATATACTCATTAAATTTTGTAGGTGGGCTGTTTTTGTCTATCTTTTTTTTCTCTTGTTCATTTTCAAGACAATTTCCGACTGATATTTTGTATAATTACACATTACGGCGTTTAAAATTTTTATTCTGAAAATTAGATTTTATAACGGTTTTGTAAGATGGCTGGTTGTGTTGTACTAGAAAGATTTCTTGTAGGCCTATCGTTAAATATTGTTCGAATATTGGTTATCACTATTGTATATGTGTATGGAGTATTAAATTATAGTATCTTTGAAATTGTTATAAAAAGTTTCTTCAATAGTTCTTTAACAAAATTTTTCATTGATTTGACATAAATAATCATAGGATTTTCCTTAAGAAGCAAAAAGTTACGAATTAAATTCTTAATTGTTCTTTCCACAGGTAACGTTGAATTTATTGATCATAGACTTAAAACTGGCATGTCTCAAGTTTTAGAACACATATTTTACGATATCTGCAAATTATCATAATACTTTTATTTGAAATACAGGAATTGGCGTAGAAAATTCTTTTGGTATATTAATTTCTGTTTTTTTAACGTTTTATAGATTCATTGAATTTTATTTTTATAGGTAGGCCGATTTTTATGTCTTTCTTCCAGTTCAATGACAATGGTTAAATTTTTACTTGGAATTTAGATTGTATTTCACAAAGGATGTTTTGATTTGACATTTTAAGTTGGGTATTAAAAATTAAAATTGTCCGTGTTTTTTCGTTCACGCGTTTGCATGGAAAATATTACAAAATTATGTTAGGATGTAATGCAGCTTCATTCGGTTAGGAATATTTTTATAGAGGCTCGCTTACAACACAAAGCGACCACTCCTATTAAACAATGATTGTTTTGTTTTTTTTGTTTACGTAGTAGGTTGCGTGTAATTTTGAGTTCATATGGCTGTTCTTATTTAGTATAACGATGTAAATTTCTAGTTTCACTTGGAAACGATAAATTACTGGGATTTTTGTAATTTACAAACCATACTGGGTTGTGTTGAAGGAGAGAGTTGTCTCTCAGATGTAATTTGTGAATTGCGAGTTTGCTTCCTCTGACATTTAGCTTTTCAAATTGGAATTACTATATTAAAATAATTTTCGGTAGTAATATTAAAATTTTTAAAAAATTTTTAATAACTGTTTTGGAAAATTGTTATTGTTTAAAACTTCAGTCGGGGTTACTAAAGCAGTTAAAACATTGGCTCGAGTGTTCACCCGGAAATGGAGCCTTCTAGATGCCAGTAACGTTTTTGTGGCGTCTTAGTGTGCTCTTCCCCAAAGGGCAAGAGGGTTCATGATTGTCAGATTTGATGACATGAAGTTTCTGGGGTTCATTTTTGTCTTTTGTATTTAAAAGTATCGATGTTATTTCTGACGATAGTTTGAAAAATAATATTTCTTAAATTATACTAACGGTTACTATGTATGGGCGCTTTTATATTTATACTGTACAATTTTGTTTCGTACGTTTTATGACTTTTTTATCTTCTCCGATGTAACTGCAATAAGTGACCTTATTGGTAGCTAGATGTGATTAAATTTTTGCGAAATTTTGAGATGTCATTTTTTTTCTGTGAATTTGGCCAGAGCAAATTTGTAGTTATTGTTTCGAAGTGAACTGTCGAGAAAATTTGGTAAATTAAATATGAAATGATAAGCAGTACAGAAAAACGTTTCGAATAACCTTTTCAAATTTCGTGAGGCTCGATTTGGAGGCAACCAAGTTGAATTCGAGTTCCATCCATTGAGTTCAGTCGACCGGATAGGTGATCGATCACCAATGATGAGAGAGAGAGAGAGGAAGCCAAAATGCGCAGAGATTTGGCGCAGGAAGGCTTCGGAAGAGAAGAGATAGAAGAGAGAAACAAAATGTGCAGAGATTTGGCACACGAAAGTTTCGATCGAAGATGGTCTACTGGTATTTTTCGGGCAGTAGCTGGTCACGCTGCTCGAATGCTTCGCTAAATATGTGTTTTAGCACGCGGTAGGCAAGCCACGAGAGCTTGAACGGGTGTCTAAGGCTGCACTGTCCATACAGACATACAGTAAGTTTGTTGCGAAACGGCCTACGGCGGAGTGATCAGTTGATTGTTACCAGTGGAAGAGTCTTTCAGCTGGACGTAGGAAGAGCAGCGTTCACTGAAAAAAGTTGAGAAGAGACAGGCGAGTTGATTCGTAGACTTCTAGAATTGCAAATTCCGTCCAATTCCGGCGCGTGGTCCCGCTTTCAGTATATCTCCCCCCTGATCCTTTTAGAATTTGACGTCTCTCTTGTTTTTTTTTTCGCCATTTGGAGAGAGAGCGGAACCATTACAGCGTGCTGACCTGTTGCATGTTGATTGATGCAATCCCTTGCATTCTAGCGAAGTGAGCAGGAGAGCTGCGATTGAAAATTGAAGAAGTCCGTTGTCAGCGTGCGGATTGTGATCTAAACAATGTCCATAAAATTGATGTACTGATTATTATGTAATGAAATTAGAAGTGAAAGGGTGCGATTATTGCCATATTTGTTGTGTTTTTCGTGAAATAGTATGTGCGCTCTTCGTCAGTATTTTATGTAAACTTTTTCTTATTTTTTCTATGTTGTCCTGATAGTAACTGTATAACTATACAAATAATTGTTTCAAATGTAAAGCGATCTTTGATGAGGAATCGCTGGAATAGATTGTGAACTTGAAATTTGTGTAGCCACTGTAAGAAAATTTTCCGTTATTTTTTTTGGCACGTTATAGATTAGTTACAGGTTGTAATTTGATTATTAGTGTGAAATGTTATTTTATGCAAATGTGAAAATTATAGTTTGTTTTCGATTTTTATAATATGATACAAAATATATGATGTGTGGAATTTGTCACTGTACTGATTTCTTGTCTATCTCAACTTTGAATTTGTTAAAGAAAAAAAAATTGCAAAATAAATAACTTTGTTGAATAAATTAATAAATTTGTTAAACGATATTAAAAAGTTTTCCTGGTGTCAAACTTATTTTCAAGGGGGTGATGCGAGTGTAGTAATGCCTGATTAAGAATATTAATTTTTGTTTAATTAAGATTATAATGTTTAATATAAATTGTTTACTAATAATTGTGAAATTACGATAAAGTATTGTTTGTTTAGATTGTAATTGTTTAAAATTTGAAGAGTTGGCAAGCCTGAATCCAGGCTCAGGGCTGGGTAGAAAATGCCCAAGAGAGGCAGTCGTTCAGACAGCGCCGTAAGCGTAAGGCTGGATCATGTAACTTAAATTTAAATTATTCTTTTGCCCTCTCCGACGTAAAATTATTATAATTGAATCTCCCACTCGTGTCCCCCCACAAAATATGTAACGCATTTTCGGAAGTAAATAAAGCGTTAACAAGCGTTAAAAAGAGTGTTAATGAACCCCCTTCCCCCTTTGTGTTGTAACGGCTTTTTCCGGCCGGCCACGTCTACCATATTTATACAGTATAGCGGAAAGCAAGTGAAAAGCGTGTAAAGAGAATGATTAACGGTAGAAAAGAAATTGAATAATGAGAGTAAAGAGGAAAATAAGAAATTATAACAAAATAAGAAATTATAAGAATGCTTAAAAAGGAAATCACGACATTTTGGTGGCGACGGCGGCCCTAAATTAAAATACAGGCCTACTCACGGCGAGGCCTATTATTTTGATTTAAATTGTGCTACCTATCAGTATTATACATTATAGCATTAATGATTATTCTATTTCGATTATTAACATATCAAAATGCAAAGTGTAACCCCCGTTTGCAGGCAAATTTCGAGTTCAATTCCTTCAATTTCTTGGTCAATGTAATTTCAAAATGGCGCCTCGCCATTGACATCCTGGTAGCGTCCTTTAAAAACTTCGCGCCTAAAAATTTCATTTGCCATTTTTCTTTCTTTTCGTAGGGAGTTCGTTTGCTTCTGAAATGTTCGTTTGTTCCATTTTTCATCGTACGGTTTCGTTAGTTTTCGCAGTCTACTGACTCAAAATTTCTCTTAGTCGTGGTTCAGTGAGTCGGTAGAAAAATTTACGTCTGACTCAATATTTCTAATAGTCTCATTCAATTCGAGAGTCGTTAGTCCTTTCCATTTCGTTCGTTCGATCGGAGAGGGAATATTTTAAAATGCATTGTGCTGTCTGATGACTCAAAATTTTCTCTTCCACTGTTATTCCTGTTTCAGCTTACCTTTTGTTTACGGTTTGTGTTTACAATTTTGGAATTAGTATTAACAATGATAATAATAATAATAATGATTAATAACTCAATGTTAATTCAATGATTTTAGTTGTTTAAATAGATTGACACGCATTTTCATATGGTGAAGTTAAAAAATGGTTGAGCGTAAAATAGTAACGCCTTTTTAGGCAATGAAAATATATATATATAATATATAATATATATATATATATTATATATATATATATATATATATATATATATATATATATATATATATGTAAAAAGTGAACAATGAACAATTCCTACACCATCATTATATGTATTCATTGTCCATTTTTACATAAGAAGCCAAAATCGCAGAAGCGAGTTTTGGGTAAAATTTCGATTTGTAATAATGACTTATACACTATGACGTCACAAAATAACTTTATTCCCTTTACGTTCCCACTCTGTGTCTCTAATTCGTTCTTGTAAATCTTCCTAACAATGATTCGTACTATACGTAAAAATTCAATAACTATGACGTCACATTTTCCCGTCATTAATTTCCCTTCATCATATCTCTAGTATTCAATGTATGAAAATTTATATATCATCATAATAAAAACTGTACACCCTATAGAAGTCATTATTTATGTTATGTAGTATAATATAACTATTATTCGACCATATCCCCGCCCCCATACGTCCATATTTTAGCTTGACCATTATCGTATGTAATTTTTATTAAATAATCATCTTTACTCGTGTCAGTCATGAAATGCAAAAAAACTTTCGCAGTTCGTTCGGGAACGCGAAAAAACGTTCTCGTATTATTTTTTTCATTTTTACTTTCAAGTGCGTTCAACCCTCGCAAGATATTCATAAATGCTTAGTAAGTGATTATCAGAAATTCCACTCATCACAGCATAATTTGAACGCTTCTATGATAAAAAAGGTCTCCTTTCGCTGTGATTCGAATTTATAACATTATAGCATATTATTTTGTAAAATAAATTATCCCTTAAGTGCCATGTACTTTGTATTATATTTCTAACATCTTAATTGTCTATTAATATGAAACACTGTAAAAACAAGACAAAGTTATAGTAACTGTTTAATTGTAATTAACTGTAATACTTTAAATTAACAATAACTTGTAATGTACTTTAATGAAACTGTAATGAACAATAACTTGTAATGTACTTCAGTGAAACTAATTAAATGTAATGATTTAATTTATAATGTAAGAATATACTTTAATGGAATTGAAATTAAAACAATAATAAGTGAATATGAATTAATTGGTAGTTGTAATCCATAATTGTAATGGTAATTGTAATGAACCAAAATTAATACGTACTCAGTCATGTACTCAAAATTGTGCTTATGGCTATTACGAAATGATATTGCCGTCAAAAATGTAGAATCGGCGATACTGTTATTTTTATATTTTTTTATTCTTTTTAGTTGAAATCATGTGTTTAAAAAGGGGGGAAACTTAACCTTCGATTGTCTCCCCCAAACATTAGACTATATTATACTGTACTTATAAAATTAGGACCACTTCATTTAAGGCACTTCATTATTAGACTTCTTCAGATTAGCACTTCATCGTTGCACTTCATCTTTGTACTTCATATTAGCACCTCATTAGGAGGGGGCAGAGGCCCCTTGCCTCCTTAATATATTTTTAGATTCCGGCCTGAGCCATGGTCGAAAGAGGTCGAACCTCTACCCCTTGTAATTCAGAGTACCAACTGTAATTTTTAAGAAGTAAACCACACTTTAAGAAGTTTTTATCTTTTTCCTTCGAGCCGTGCTCGCTTCAGAACTTAGTCAGAAAAGTCGATAATTTTAGTACAAGGGAAAGGATCCGAGAATTATTGAAAGAAAAGAATTAACAGAGTGTCGACCCCCATAAGGCGACCGAAAAGAATTATAGAAAAGTATATAGAAGAAACATCCGTTGCAGCCTCCTAACTAGAACCCCCTTCGAATCCGAACCGACTCAGGGCCATAAGGGGGGTTAATAACTTGCGACCCTATAGCCAGGATAAACAAAAATTGGCGACCCTAGTATCAAGATGATTTTACGAAGAATATTTTTAAAAAGAAGATTTTTAACAGAAGAATTTTTAAGAAAGAGAAGATTTTTAAGAAGAAGAAGAAGATTTTTAAGAGGAGGAAGATTTTTAAGATGGAAGATTACAAGACTGGACCCTACTACCAGGATAAGAAGATTCTCAAGAAGAGGATTCTAACAAGTCTGGAGACCCTTTACCAGGATCTTAAGAAGATTATTTTAACCAGAAGATTTTAACCAGAAGATGTTTAACCAGAAGATGTTTAACAAGAAGTTGTTTAACAAGAAGATTTTTAAGAAGAGGCCACTCTTTGGCCAAGATAGAAATTACCCTGCATCAGGATAATAAGAAGATTACTTTAAGAAGATTTTTAAGAAGAGGCCACTCTTTGGCCAAGATAGAAATTACCCTGCACCAGGATAACAAGATTATTTGAAGAAGATGATTATTTTAAGAAGAGGCCACTCTTTGGCCAAGAATAGAAATTACCTTGCATCAGGATAAAACCAGTCGACCGGCGTGTCACGACTTCTAGTTCGTAACATCCACCCTTGAACCGGTGTGTCACGACTCCAAGTTCTTCACGCGTAGTTTTCATCCAGGAACAAGTAGCCAGCAAGACGTCTTCAGGACACGTCTCAAGGATTTTCCCCATAGAAACTTTTGTTAGGTACATTTTGTTTTTTAAGTGATTTATAAACACTTGAAAAGTCCGTATTATTAACAGTTAATATTTAGTATGGAGCCAGAATTTAACACAAAACACAGTGAACATTCAGACACCAGTGATACATTTTTTTTTAGTGAAACAGTAATTTTCACAAAAGTTAAAAGTCACAAAAGTTAAAAGTCACAAAAGTTAATTGTAACCGAGTTAATTGTAACCGAGTTAATTTCAAGAGTTATTTTCAGTTATTTTCACTGTTATATTCAGTATAGAATAATTTTATTTTATGTACCAAACATAATAATACCAGAGTAAAATATTGTTTACATTTTTTTTATTTTTTGTTTGCAAATTTTTCTTCAATTACTGAATTGAATTGACTTGCAAATTAAGAGAGAGAATTTCAGTTATTTTCACTGTTATATTCAGTATAGAATAATTTGATTTTTATGTACCTTCCCGTACATTAGAATGAAATATTGTTTACATTTTTTTTTATTTTTTGTTTGCAAATTTTTCTTCAATTACTGAATTGAATTGACTTGCAAATTAAGAGAGAGAATTTCAGTTATTTTCACTGTTATATTCAGTATAGAATAATTTTATTTTATGTACCTTCCCGTACATTAGAGTGAAATGTTGTTTACCTTTTTTTTTATTTTTTGTTTGCAAATTTTTCTTCAATTACTGAATTGAATTGACTTGCAAATTAAGAGAGAGAGTTTACAGAGTTTAGAGAGAGTTTATAGATTTAGAGAGATACTTGAAGTAATTTTGAAGTCATTTTTTTGTAAGTCATTTTTTAAGTCATTTTTTTGAAGTCAGTTTTGAAGTCAGAAGGTTGCACCAAGAGGGTCAACCAAACCCCAGAGGTTAATCGTCTCCACTTGATAAAGATCAAATGCAGTCATTTTCCATTTTTAGTTAATCTTTACTTGACAAGCGCTCAAGTTAGACAGTTTAGTTTCATTTTCAGTTCAGAATACTTGATAAGAGGTCAAGTCAGAAGGTTGCGCCAAAACGGCCAACCGCCCCAGAGATTTATAGAGATACTTGATAAGATTTCAAGTCAAAAGGTTGCATCTAAGAGGGACAACCGCCCCAGAGATTTATAGAGATACTTGATAAGAGTTCAAGTCAATAGGTTGCATCTAAGAGGGACAACCGCCCCAGAGATTTCAGTTAGATTCGAAGTCAGAGTTAGATTCGAAGTCAGAGTTAGATTCGAAGTCAGAGTTAGATTCGAAGTCAGAGTTAGATTCGAAGTCAGAGTTAGATTCGAAGTCAGAGTTAGATTCGAAGTCAGAGTTAGATTCGAAGTCAGAGTTAGATTCGAAGTCAGAGTTAGATTCGAAGTCAGAGTTAGATTCGAAGTCAGAGTTAGATTCGAAGTCAGAGTTAGATTCGAAGTCAGAGTTAGATTCGAAGTCAGAGTTAGATTCGAAGTCAGAGTTAGATTCGAAGTCAGAGTTAGATTCGAAGTCAGAGTTAGATTCGAAGTCAGAGTTAGATTCGAAGTCAGAGTTAGATTCGAAGTCAGAGTTAGATTCGAAGTCAGAGTTAGATTCGAAGTCAGAGTTAGATTCGAAGTCAGAGTTAGATTCGAAGTCAGAGTTAGATTCGAAGTCAGAGTTAGATTCGAAGTCAGAGTTAGATTCGAAGTCAGAGTTAGATTCGAAGTCAGAGTTAGATTCGAAGTCAGAGTTAGATTCGAAGTCAGAGTTAGATTCGAAGTCAGAGAGATTTATTCCGAGTCCCAAGTTAGTTTTCAATGCAGTCAATTGAATTCAACTTTTCCTTTGTAATTTAAGAAAATGTAATTTAAGAATTTAATTCAACCTTTTCTTTTGTGTTTGTGTGAAGAAAATTGACCTATCTGTCTTTTCTTTTCATGCCATTGTTACGTATATAGATATATAGTTATGTAATTCATTAATTGCCACAAAACCGTTTTTACAATTGTTTGTAACGATTTTGGTAATTATTGTAATGTATATGAGGAACATGCCGTTCCTCCGTTTTGTTTCAACTTTTTTTTAGTTTTTGTTCTAAGTAGTGTGACAAGCAATCTTTTAAAAAAAAAAAAAAAAAAAAAAAAAAAAAAAAAAAAAAGAGCAAAGTGCTCACGAAAAGATGTAATTGTCAATTTCAACCTTATATCCCCCCGAATGTCGTACTCCAACCTTTGTCTTTTTTTTTATTTTTATTTTATTGAACTTAAAAGTTTAAGTTTTATTGTGTTTTACAATTAGATATTAGTAACTATAGTCACTTAAATGATCCACTTTTGGGTTAATTTTCCGACAACTAAACGATACCTGTAATTTAGAATTTTATAATAATAATAATAATAATAATAATAATGAAAATAATTGATTTATGTTTTTTTAATTTGTATTTTAATTTTATTTTGTTCAATTAATCATGAGTAACTGTCCTTAAATTGTTATTGTACCATTTGTAAAGTATCAAACGAAAATTATAGTCAAATTGACATACTACTACAGTATATGGTTGTGAATTTCAGTAGTCGAATTTAATCTGTGTCTCGAAATTATAAAATACACACTTTGTACCCAATAAACATAAATACACTTTTGACCGCAGGTCTATACATCATCCACTACGTAATTCGATTTGTACCTACAACAGTCAATAAAAATGCATGCACACTATATATATACTATATATATATACAAACCTGATGCTAAAATCATTGAATATAAAAAAAAAAAAAAAAACTCATTACGTAAGTGCAACTTATGCTATTTAGTCTGAATCATTTTTGCTTACTATATATAAATTCTCGCTCATGCATTTATACAGTTAATTTAACAATCTGTCTCGAAATTATCAGCTACACACGTTATACCTAGTACACAAAAATACACACTAGACCATAGGTCTATACATCATCCATTACGTAATTCTATTTTTACCAACGCTAGTCAATGAAAATTAGTTTATAGATTGTACGATTTATATTTTTCCCTCTTACCTATTCATTATGAATATAATTTATCCCACAGAAAAAAAAAATAAAATTTTGTAAAATTTTTTAACCATATCATTGTTTGTCTAACTTAATTGGTTGTCTAAATTAATGTATTAATCCTATTAAATGTTTGTCTAAACTAAAGTATTAATCTTTGAATTCCTTTATATTATTTAATAACTCACTTGTTCTGTATAAAACTTGTAATGTAAAGAAAAATTCGTCACCTAACTTGAATTAGTTAGGATGTTATTTTCTCATTTGTATTGTATTAATGGTACCCTATTAAATTATTGTATAAATATCATTTTTAAAAGGGGAGAGTAATGTAAAAAGTGAACAATGAACAATTCCTACACCATCATTATATGTATTCATTGTCCATTTTTACATAAGAAGCCAAAATCGCAGAAGCGAGTTTTGGGTAAAATTTCGATTTGTAATAATGACTTATACACTATGACGTCACAAAATAACTTTATTCCCTTTACGTTCCCACTCTGTGTCTCTAATTCGTTCTTGTAAATCTTCCTAACAATGATTCGTACTATACGTAAAAATTCAATAACTATGACGTCACATTTTCCCGTCATTAATTTCCCTTCATCATATCTCTAGTATTCAATGTATGAAAATTTATATATCATCATAATAAAAACTGTACACCCTATAGAAGTCATTATTTATGTTATGTAGTATAAATATAACTATTATTCGACCATATCTCCGCCCCCATACGTCCATATTTTAGCTTGACCATTATCGTATGTAATTTTTATTAAATAATCATCTTTACTCGTGTCAGTCATGAAATGCAAAAAACTTTCGCAGTTCGTTCGGGAACGCGAAAAAACGTTCTCGTATTATTTTTTTCATTTTTACTTTCAAGTGCGTTCAACCCTCGCAAGATATTCATAAATGCTTAGTAAGTGATTATCAGAAATTCCACTCATCACAGCATAATTTGAACGCTTCTAAGATAAAAAAGGTCTCCTTTCGCTCTGATTCGAATTTATAACATTATAGCATATTATTTTGTAAAATAAATTATCCCGTAAGTGCCATGTACTTTGTATTATATTTCTAACATCTTAATTGTCTATTAATATGAAACACTGTAAAAACAAGACAAAGTTATAGTAACTGTTTAATTGTAATTAACTGTAATACTTTAAATTAACAATAACTTGTAATGTATTTTAATGAAACTGTAATGAACAATAACTTGTAATGTACTTCAGTGAAACTAATTAAATGTAATGATTTAATTTATAATGTAAGAATATACTTTAATGGAATTGAAATTAAAACAATAATAAGTGAATATGAATTAATTGGTAGTTGTAATCCATAATTGTAATGGTAATTGTAATGAACCAAAATTAATACGTACTCAGTCATGTACTCAAAATTGTGCTTATGGCTATTACGAAATGATATTGCCGTCAAAAATGTAGAATCGGCGATACTGTTATTTTTATATTTTTTTATTCTTTTTAGTTGAAATCATGTGTTTAAAAAGGGGGGAAACTTAACCTTCGATTGTCTCCCCCAAACATTAGACTATATTATACTGTACTTATAAAATTAGGACCACTTCATTTAAGGCACTTCATTATTAGACTTCTTCAGATTAGCACTTCATCGTTGCACTTCATCATTGTACTTCATATTAGCACCTCATTAGGAGGGGGCAGAGGCCCCTTGCCTCCTTAATATATTTTTAGATTCCGGCCTTAGCAATGGTCGAAAGAGGTCGAACCTCTACCCCTTGTAATTCAGAGTACCAACTGTAATTTTTAAGAAGTAAACCACACTTTAAGAAGTTTTTATCTTTTTCCTTCGAGCCGTGCTCGCTTCAGAACTTAGTCAGAAAAGTCGATAATTTTAGTACAAGGGAAAGGATCCGAGAATTATTGAAAGAAAAGAATTAACAGAGTGTCGACCCCATAAGGCGACCGAAAAGAATTATAGAAAAGTATATAGAAGAAACATCCGTTGCAGCCTCCTAACTAGAACCCCCTTCGAATCCGAACCGACTCAGGGCCATAAAGGGGGGGTTAACATATAATATATATATATATATATATATATATATAGTGCAGTATTGTAAGAGATTTCATGAACATGTAAAAAAAATTTCCAGGATTCATTAGCAGAGTTTTGAAGATTATTTTTCCATTGGTAGGCTTAATTAGATTTACAGGCGTTTAGGGCAGGGCCGACACATTAACATCAAATGTGTACATTCGACCCCACCGCAAGAAATCATTACATTCGCCCCGAGGCCGACACATAATAACATCGAATGTGTATAGTTTTAAGTTCCGCTTTATAGATTAAGGTTAATTTAAGGGACAGTCGAAAGATAATCTTAAACATACTAATTCATACTGGGTTCCATTCGGACACTAAGATTATATGCTTGCCGTATAGGATCGTGTAAATTAAGCTAAATTGGTTTAATTGCAATAGAGAAATTGTCATAAAATTTTCGATAAATTCATGTTTTTTTAATATATATTGATTATATATATATATAATTATATACATTTATATACTCATTAAATTTTGTAGGTGGGCTGTTTTTGTCTATCTTTTTTTTCTCTTGTTCATTTTCAAGACAATTTCCGACTGATATTTTGTATAATTACACATTACGGCGTTTAAAATTTTTATTCTGAAAATTAGATTTTATAACGGTTTTGTAAGATGGCTGGTTGTGTTGTACTAGAAAGATTTCTTGTAGGCCTATCGTTAAATATTGTTCGAATATTGGTTATCACTATTGTATATGTGTATGGAGTATTAAATTATAGTATCTTTGAAATTGTTATAAAAAGTTTCTTCAATAGTTCTTTAACAAAATTTTTCATTGATTTGACATAAATAATCATAGGATTTTCCTTATGAAGCAAAAAGTTACGAATTAAATTCTTAATTGTTCTTTCCACAGGTAACGTTGAATTTATTGATTATAGACTTAAAACTGGCATGTCTCAAGTTTTAGAACACATATTTTACGATATCTGCAAATTATCATAATACTTTTATTTGAAATACAGGAATTGGCGTAGAAAATTCTTTTGGTATATTAATTTCTGTTTTTTTAACGTTTTATAGATTCATTGAATTTTATTTTTATAGGTAGGCCGATTTTTATCTTTCTTCCAGTTCAATGACAATGGTTAAATTTTTACTTGGAATTTAGATTGTATTTCACAAAGGATGTTTTGATTTGACATTTTAAGTTGGGTATTAAAAATTAAAATTGTCCGTGTTTTTTCGTTCACGCGTTTGCATGGAAAATATTACAAAATTATGTTAGGATGTAATGCAGCTTCATTCGGTTAGGAATATTTTTATAGAGGCTTGCTTACAACACAAAGCGACCACTCCTATTAAACAATGATTGTTTTGGTTTTTTTGTTTACGTAGTAGGTTGCGTGTAATTTTGAGTTCATATGGCTGTTCTTATTTAGTATAACGATGTAAATTTCTAGTTTCAATTGGAAACGATAAATTACTGGGATTTTTGTAATTTACAAACCATACTGGGTTGTGTTGAAGGAGAGAGTTGTCTCTCAGATGTAATTTGTGAATTGCGAGTTTGCTTCCTCTGACATTTAGCTTTTCAAATTGGAATTACTATATTAAAATAATTTTCGGTAGTAATATTTAAATTTTTAAATTTTTTTTAATAACTGTTTTGGAAAATTGTTATTGTTTAAAACTTCAGTCGGGGTTACTAAAGCAGTTAAAACATTGGCTCGAGTGTTCACCCGGAAATGGAGCCTTCTAGATGCCAGTAACGTTTTTGTGACGTCTTAGTGTGCTCTTCCCCAAAGGGCAAGAGGGTTCATGATTGTCAGATTTGATGACATGAAGTTTCTGGGGTTCATTTTTGTCTTTTGTATTTAAAAGTATCGATGTTATTTCTGACGATAGTTTGGAAAATAATATTTCTTAAATTATACTAACGGTTACTATGTATGGGCGCTTTTATATTTATACTGTACAATTTTGTTTCGTACGTTTTATGACTTTTTTATCTTCTCCGATGTAACTGCAATAAGTGACCTTATTGGTAGCTAGATGTGATTAAATTTTTGCGAAATTTTGAGATGTCATTTTTTTTTCTGTGAATTTGGCCAGAGCAAATTTGTAGTTATTGTTTCGAAGTGAACTGTCGAGAAAATTTGGTAAATTAAATATGAAATGATAAGCAGTACAGAAAAACGTTTCGAATAACCTTTTTAAATTTCGTGAGGCTCGATTTGGAGGCAACCAAGTTGAATTCGAGTTCCATCCATTGAGTTCAATCGACCGGATAGGTGATCGATCACCAATGATGAGAGAGAGAGAGAAGAGGAAGCCAAAATGCGCAGAGATTTGGCGCAGGAAGGCTTCGGAAGAGAAGAGATAGAAGAGAGAAACAGAATGTGCAGAGATTTGGCACACGAAAGTTTCGATCGAAGATGGTCTACTGGTATTTTTCGGGCAGTAGCTGGTCACGCTGCTCGAATGCTTCGCTAAATATGTGTTTTAGCACGCGGTAGGCAAGCCACGAGAGCTTGAACGGGTGTCTAAGGCTGCACTGTCCATACAGACATACAGTAAGTTTGTTGCGAAACGGCCTACGGCGGAGTGATCAGTTGATTGTTACCAGTGGAAGAGTCTTTCAGCTGGACGTAGGAAGAGCAGCGTTCACTGAAAAAAGTTGAGAAGAGACAGGCGAGTTGATTCGTAGACTTCTAGAATTGCAAATTCCGTCCAATTCCGGCGCGTGGTCCCGCTTTCAGTATATCTCCCCCCTGATCCTTTTAGAATTTGACGTCTCTCTTGTTTTTTTTTTCGCCATTTGGAGAGAGAGCGGAACCATTACAGCGTGCTGACCTGTTGCATGTTGATTGATGCAATCCCTTGCATTCTAGCGAAGTGAGCAGGAGAGCTGCGATTGAAAATTGAAGAAGTCCGTTGTCAGCGTGCTGATTGTGATCTAAACAATGTCCATAAAATTGATGTACTGATTATTATGTAATGAAATTAGAAGTGAAAGGGTGCGATTGTTGCCATATTTGTTGTGTTTTTCGTGAAACAGTATGTGCGCTCTTGGTCAGTATTTTATGTAAACTTTTTCTTATTTTTTCTATGTTGTCCTGATAGTAACTGTATAACTATACAAATAATTGTTTCAAATGTAAAGCGATCTTTGATGAGGAATCGCTGGAATAGATTGTGAACTTGAAATTTGTGTAGCCACTGTAAAATTTTCCGTTATTTTTTTTGGCACGTTATAGATTAGTTACAGGTTGTAATTTGATTATTAGTGTGAAATGTTATTTTATGCAAATGTGAAAATTATAGTTTGTTTTCGATTTTTATAATATGATACAAAATATATGATGTGTGGAATTTGTCACTGTACTGATTTCTTGTCTATCTCAACTTTGAATTTGTTAAAGAAAAAAAAATTGCAAAATAAATAACTTTGTTGAATAAATTAATAAATTTGTTAAACGATATTAAAAAGTTTTCCTGGTGTCAAACTTATTTTCAAGGGGGTGATGCGAGTGTAGTAATGCCTGATTAAGAATATTAATTTTTGTTTAATTAAGATTATAATGTTTAATATAAATTGTTTACTAATAATTGTGAAATTACGATAAAGTATTGTTTGTTTAGATTGTAATTGTTTAAAATTTGAAGAGTTGGCAAGCCTGAATCCAGGCTCAGGGCTGGGTAGAAAATGCCCAAGAGAGGCAGTCGTTCAGACAGCACCGTAAGCGTAAGGCTGGATCATGTAACTTAAATTTAAATTATTCTTTTGCCCTCTCCGACGTAAAATTATTATAATTGAATCTCCCACTCGCGCTCCCCCACAAATTATGTAACGCATTTTCGGAAGTAGATAAAGCGTTAACGAGCGTTAAAAAGAGTGTTAATGAACCCCCTTCCCCCTTTGTGTTGTAACGGCTTTCGACCATGCTACCACGCATTTATGACGCATTTATACAGTATTGTGAAAACGAGTGTTCAGAGAATGATTAATGATAGAATAGAAATTGAATAACGAGAGTAAAGAGGAAAGTAAGAAATTATAACGAAATAAGTAATTACAATATAATCAAAAAGCGTTTGATCACTGCAATATATATATATAATATATATATATATATATATATATATATATATATATATATATATATATATATAGTTGCTTTTACACTGTGGTGAATGGACTTGTTGTTTTGCTCTCTCTATTTAACACCCAAATTTGAAGGGAATAATCTACTCGGCGGTTTATTCTGTTTGCACCCGAAAATGTATAAAGTATCAGTGAATCCGTGCATATAAATTATAAAGTGAATTTCATTAAAATAAAGAAAGTGCAATATAGTTTACATAATTTATCACCAATTTTAACGTATATATTCAAAACGAAATACGGTTGGCATTCGAGAAAGTTTGAAACAAAGCAGGAAAAAGGTCATAAAACACAAAGGTCAGAAAACCCTCGAAATACCCTCGACCATCGAAAGGAAAGAAACAGAAATAAAAAAAAAATAAATAAAGAATTTGTGTGGGTATTTCTTCTTATGGAATGTCATGGATATGGGTCCAAATTCTCACTTAATCTGTAATTTGTGCAAATTAGTAACAACGGAAAGCCTAGCGATTAGGTGTGATTTCTGCCAACGATTAAACGACTTTAACTGCATGAATTGGAATGATCGGGAAATAACTCTTGTCTCGAACGCGAAACAAGTCGTGGGGATCAAATTTCTATGTGGCGCATGTACACAGACTGTAAATTCTTTCGCGGTCTTTAAAGAAATGGAGATAGCAGACTCGAAAGTTACAAAAAAGAATGAAATAATGGGGACGCATGTGTCCGAAATGGTCCCAACGAAAAACAGGGTGGATGAGAGAGAAGACGAAATAACGATTAACAGCATAATAACGAACAACAATTTAATAACAAATAACGATATAAACAACGTAATACGGAAGGAAGACATAGATGAAAGGAAAGAAATAAGTAAAAGTGGCGAAGTAGACAAACGGTCCAACGAGCGAAATGATAAAAAGATAATAACTAAAAACGTAGAAAATAAACAGCCAAAGAAAAATAATGATAATGCCAAAACTAAGAACTTGGTAAATAATAAGAAAGAAAGCAGAAGCGTAGAAAATATCGTATGCAAATACTACGCGAAAGGAAACTGCAGATATCGGGATGGGCAATGCATATATGCACATCCCACATTATGCAAAATGCATTACACAAGTGGATATTGCAAGTTTGATAAGAAATGCATGTTCCACCATCTTACGGTCTGCAACACTTATGAAAGATATGGGAGTTGCAAATACGAAAAAAAATGCCGATACCACCACCCTCAAAGGAACGCACGAGGGAACAGAAAAAACGAACATCAAAGAAGAGTGGAAATTTTTTAGACGCAGCCAACACATTTCAGCTGCTAAATACTCTCCAGCAATTACAAAACCAGCTGACAAATATAAATATAGAAATCCGAGAGCCGGACAGAAGGTACGAACAAAGACACTTCATGCGTTATCGGGACAACAGGTACCGACAAAGATAAAAAGAGGTAAATTCTCGGAGGACCACAAGGCAACGAAACCGGCACCCCCATCGGAAAACAAAGCGGAACCACCTGTATGCGAAAAAGAAAGAGAAAAAATAAAAATAATCCTAGCCAACATACAGGGCCTTAAATCAAACCAGTCCACGAACAAAGTTGCATACCTGAAAGGACTCATGCAAGAAGCCGGAGCAGACTTTGCATGCCTCACGGAAACTCATCTAAAGGACTGCCAGGCGAACTGTGAAAATTGTGAGTCCTGTATTGACAAAAAAGAAATACAAATTGACAACTATAACATCCTCCGAGCCGACAGAACAGTGAGACGTAAAGGAGGATGTGCTATTTACACACGCGAAAGGCACATAGCAGAAATGGTTATAAGTACCTCAAACAACTACGTAGAATGTGTAGCAGCAAAAATTGAAAAATTAAATATGGTACTAATTGTAATGTACAGACCCCCAAACACGCCAACCTCAAAATTTTCAGATTCCATTACAGAGGTAAGAAACTTAGTAAAAGATCTACACTCTCCAACCCCAAATATTTTTCTCTGTGGTGATTTTAATTTCCCATTCATGAAATATAAAAGGATAGGAAAAAATATATGTATCACCAGGACAAGGGGGGCACACGAGAAGACCAGGAGCAGGTAAAAATGCTACTAGCTTTAGCTGATGAATTTATGTTAACGCAAGAAATAACAGAAAACACAAGAAAAAACAACTGCCTAGATTTGGTATTCACAAACAACAGTAATCTAATTGATAATGTAGAAATCTCCCCAACTATGATATCAGACCACAATATCATTGAAATAACAACTAATATAAAGGCAACAGGAAAGGAAAGAACACGCACAACAGAGAAGAAGCAAATTCGAAATTTTTAATTTTCACTCCAAAGCTATAAACTGGGAAGATGTGACATCCAGCATGGAAGTAATAGATTGGAAAACCATTTTCGAGGCCAAGACAACGGAAGAGATGCTAATGACGTTAGAGGAGAAGACGTTAGAAATTGTGGAAAAACATGTCCCAAAGATACAACAAAGAGGAAAGAGAAGCAGGTTCGAAAGACAAAAGAGGGCATTGTTCCGAAAGAGAAAAAGAGTGACTGCAAAATTAAGTAATTGTAAAGATAACATCAGAAAAATATTAAATGATAAACTACAAAGTATCGATGTCGTCATACAGGAACAAATCGAGAAGCATACAGAAAAAGAAGAAGATGACGCTATAGAAGCGATAAAGGTTAACTCAAAGTACTTCTATAATTTCGCAAAAAGAAAGTCGAAAAACCAAGCGACTATCGGACCTTTAAAAAATGAGAACAGTGATTTATCTGATGATCTAACAGAAGTATCTGAAATATTAAAAGCTCAGTATGAATCATCTTTCAGTATCCCAAAAACTGACAAATTGATTTGCGATAGAAACGCGTTCTTTGAAGAAGAACCACAAGGGGAAAGTATAACGGATTTCGACTTTACGACGGATGATATTACACAAGCCATAGGGAAACTAAAAACACACTCAGCGGCAGGACCGGATAAATGGAATGCCACACTGATCAAAAACTGCAAGAATGCAATCGCTGAGCCCCTATACTGGATATGGAGACGATCATTAGACACGGGAGAAATACCGGGCATCCTGAAGAGCGCGAACATAGTCCCAATATATAAAGGAGGAGATCGATCCCAGGCCAAAAACTATAGGCCAGTGTCGCTTACATCTCATCTCACTAAAATATTTGAAAGAATAGTTAGACAGAAAATCTATGACTTTTTGGAAACTCAGAAAAAATTCAATGATAACCAACACGGGTTTCGATCAGGCAGATCATGCCTATCACAACTAATGGAACACTACAACAACATTATTGATTCACTTGAAAGTAATGAAAACTATGATGTACTATACACAGACTTTGCTAAAGCGTTCGACAAGTGTGACCACGGAATCATAATACATAAACTGAAATATATGGGAATAACAGGAAAAGTAGGGAAATGGATATATAATTTCCTTAGTGAGCGGAGGCAAGTCGTTACAGTACAAGGAGTATCTTCATCAGAATCAGAGGTCCTCAGCTCAGTACCACAAGGAACAGTATTAGCTCCACTACTCTTCATAATCATGCTAACTGACATAGATGAGGACGTTACCAGAGACAGCACAGTAACATCCTTTGCGGATGACACAAAGATCAGTAGAAAAATAAGAAACCCAGAAGACATAGGATCTCTACAAACCGACATAAACAAAATCTACAAGTGGACTGAAGACAACAATATGAAGTTTAACACCGAGAAATTTCAGCTATTACGGTACGGAAAAAGAGAAGACCTAAAGTGCATGGAATATTATACCCCAAATGGACAGGAAATTCAGAGAAATTCCAGAGCAAAAGATTTAGGGGTTGTAATGACAGATGATGCGAAATTTGAAACACAAAATAAGATAGCAGTAAACAGAGCAAAGAGAATAACGGGTCAGATATTGAGAACCTTTAAACGAAGGGATAGGAATGTAATGATTCCTCTACTGAAAACCCTGATCATACCCAAATTAGAATACTGCTCGGTCCTAACTTCCCCATATAAAAAAGAAGACATTAGACAGCTGGAGGGGATCCAAAGAAGCTTCACAGCCAAGATCAATGGGTGCAAAGAACTAAATTACTGGGAAAGGTTACGAGAACTAGACCTATATTCACTGGAAAGGAGAAGAGAGAGATACACCATTATTTACACTTGGAAAATAATGGAGAAACTAGTCCCTAATCTTACTCTGAATCCCATAACTCCCCAAACAACGATGGAAAGTAGAAGCGGTAGACTGTGTCGTATTCCCAAATTGAAGGCGAGACAGGGAACATCCTTAACCCTGAAAGAAAATAGTTTTGTAGTGAGAGGACCAAAACTGTTTAATCAGTTGCCCAAAGACCTAAGAAACACGAAGGGAGTTGCAGTGGAAATCTTCAAAAGAAGACTAGACGCCTGGCTCAGAACAATCCCCGATGAGCCGGGCGTACCTGGCTATGTGAGGTGGAGAGCGCAAGAATCCAATTCACTACTTCACCAGGCCAACTCGAGAGGAGGGGCGACAAGCTTGACCTTCGCGAAATGAGAAATCATCGCGCGGAACCTTTGTAAGGTTGTAAGGTAAGGTATGGTATATATATATATATATACAATTATATATATATATATATATATATATATATATATATATATTATATTCCAAATGGCGTCTAACTAAAGGTTTATAAAGATTTATATATATAGAGATTGTCTCTAGGTCTGGTCTTTCTTAGGAACCTAACCTAACCTAACTTAATCTAAAAGCCTAAGAAAGAATATAAGGACAATCTAACTGAAAAAAGCACCTTTCAACCTCTCAAATGCGCGGTGTGATGATATGCTTGCCACGCATTGTACTAATTATTATTATTATTATTATTATTAGTTATTATTATTATTATTACCAACACTATCATGAGTTGTTACGGATACCAAAATTGGAACGCGTACTGCATATGGTTTATAAACATTTATATATAGAGATTCTCTGTAGGTCTGGCCTTTCTTAGGAACCTAACCTAACCTAATCTAATCTAAAAGACTAAGAAAGAATATAAGGACAATCTAATTGAAAAAATTACCTTTCAACGTCTCAAATGCGCCGTGTGATGATATTCTTGTGGCACATTGTACTCATTATTATTATTAATATTAATATTATTATTATTATTACATTATTATTAACAACACTATCTTGAGTTCTTACTGATTCCAAAATTGGAACGCGTACTGCATTATGGTTTATAAACATTTATATATAGAGATTGTCTGTAGGTCTGGCCTTTCTTAGGAACCTAACCTAACCTAACCTAACCTAATCTAATCTAAAAGACTAAGAAAGAATATAAGGACAATCTAATTGAAAAAAAATTACCTTTCAACGTCTCAAATGCGCCGTGTGATGATATTCTTATGGCACATTGTACTAATTATTATTATTAATATTAATATTATTATTATTATTACATTATTATTAACAACACTATCTTGAGTTCTGACAGATTCCAAAATTGGAACGCGTACTGCATTATGGTTTATAAACATTTATATATAGAGATTGTCTCTAGGACTGGTCTTTCTTAGGAACCTAACCTAAGCTAACCTAACCTAATCTTGAAGCCAAAGAAAGAATATAAGGACAATCTAACTGAAAAAGTACCTTTCTACCTCTCAAATACGCCGTGTGATGATATTCTTGCTGCACATTGTACTAATTATTATTATTATTATTATTATTATTACCAACACTATCTTGAGTTGTTACAGATTCCAAAATTGGAATGCGTACTCCAAATGCGGCCTAACTAATGAATTATAAAGATTTATATATAGAGATTGTCTCTACATCTGGTCTTTCTTAAGAACCTAACCTAACCCAATCTAATCTAAAAGCCTAAGAAAGAATACAAAGACAATCTAACCTAAAAAAGTACTTTTCAACCTTTCAAATGCCCCGTGTGATGATATTCTTGCGGCGCATTGTACTAATTATTATTATTATTATTATTATCAACACTATCTTCAGTTGTTACGGATTCCAAAATTGGAACGCGTACTCCATAATCCATATGGTTTATAAAGATTTATATATAAAAGTTGTCTGTAGGTCTGGTCTTCCTTAGGAACCTAACCTAACCTAACATAAACTAAAAGCCAGAAAGAATCTAAGGACAATCTCACCTAAAAAAGTACCTTTCAACCTCTCAAATGCGCCGTGTGATGAAATTCTTGCGGCACATTGTACTTATTATTATTATTATTATTATTATTAACAACACTATCTTCAGTTGTTACGCATTACAATGGCTACATATATATATATATATATATATATATATATATATATATTATTTTTGCTAATATTACGTCGATATATAATTTTCACATTAAAATATATTGTCAGTAGTTGACTCCGAGGGCAGGAGCTGAACGGAAACCAATTCCCTCCTCCACCAAACCCTGCAAATGAGTCGGAGTGCTACAGAGGGGTGAACCACAAGTTGATTCTGTAGAACAGACCATCAATGAACGAGTGTAAAATGAAGTGTATTGTTTTAGTGCATCACTCTCATTCAAATATGATTCAAAACAAAAATCGGGTACAACAGTTGTCAGAAAACTTTTGAAACAAGTAAAAATGTCTTGCCAATTAAAAGAACTATGGAAACAGAACAGACCATCAATGAGCGAATATAAAACCATGTGTGTTGCTTTATTAGATCAGTTTCATTCAAATACGATCCAAAATAAAAATCTAATTTGGCAGTGAAAATAAATCTTCGGAGAGAATAAGCCAAATTTGATAAAGACACACCTTCATTATTCGTGAAGGTGACCAATCAGGACTTCAATCACTTCTATATTAGTACGCCTAACTTATCGAGGTTAATGATTGAGATCTACTTATCTCTACTTTCTTTCACATCTGAGTGTTCAATTTCTCTCTCGCTTTGTGTGTCAGTTACGCCCACATACAAAATCTTCTTGCTCCTGATGAATCATGCATTCAGATTTAGTGGGAGAGAATGAAGTAGTATAGGCGAAAAAGGGTAGGGTGCAACTGCAATATTGCAAACGGGGTAATGTTGCAAAGTGGGAGGGGATATTGCAAAGGGGTTATGCAACAAGGGGTGGGGGTAACCCTTCCCAAGTTGCATGAAGGGGGTGGGGGTGATGGGGGTTATGCAACAAGAGGGTAGAGGGAAGCCCCCAAGTTGCATGAAGGGGGAGCTTTGGGGGAGAAGGTGGAACGGCTTTACCCCCAAAGGGGTATCATAAACTAAGAAGGTAAACCTTAACCTAAGAAGGAGGGAGAGAGACCATGTTTTCACCTGTACCGCCAGATGCATAATGAGAGCTAACGGTACCAACATCTGTTTTTAGATATGGAGGGGTTGCCAGATACCAATATTTAATTTAATTATTTATATATGGAGGGGTTGCCAGGTACTACTATTGAATTTAAAAATTTATTTATTAAACTCATGTAAATCCATATCATCTAAGGAAAAAAATAAATAAATAAGAGATAAAAACCAATAACAGACATTGAATGTAAAAAACAATTGACAGAAAATAAATATACAAGCAAAAATAATAATGTAAGAAATACACAAGTTAAACAATATATATTATATATATATATATATATATTAGGGTGATTGAAATATGGGGTAAAAATTTTTATTTTATTTTAATGTATGCAACCCTTTAAATGGTTCATTTCAGCATAAAAATAACTATCCTAAAATATTTTAGCAAATTTTTAATTTTTAAGGGTTGCTACCAGCAATTAAAAATTGACAGAACGACTCAAATTGTCAAATTTTTCCACACCACCCAGGAGGTACAGTACAAGGCGCATTGCTTTTTTTTAATGTGGAAAGCTCCCCCGTAGGTCCTACCATAACCACAAGCATGCATAATTAAACTAGCATGATATTTGAGACATTAGCTGTCCTTAATTCATCAATGTTTCTTTTTTTCTATCAGGGTAAACAGCCCTGTAGTTTTTCACTACTTGTAGCAAGAATTGTTTTTGATCTTCGTCATGTGTTAGTGTTTTATTATATTCATCCATTAATTTTACTCCTCTTTCCGCTATATCATTCACGACTTTCCACTGTTTGATAGATTTCTTAGCGGAGTTAAACTCTTCATCATTATGCCATTCTTTAGCATCTTTGAGTAAAAATTTTGAACTAAATTCTGTTATTGTAAAGAATCTTTCAGTATTTGATGTGACAAAATCTTCTAATTTCTTCGTTAGAATAAGTGCAGGATCTAGAAAAGCCCGTTTTGCAGGAAGTGTTTCTGTTTTATTTTGCAAGGCCTTTGCCATTTTGTTTTTTGTTTCAGTAGGCACTTCATCATCATAAAAGGCCAACGCTACCAGTTCTTCTGATAGGTACCAGAGGTGACCTAACAGTTTTTTAATAGCAACAAATGCAATTGTGTCATTTATTTGTTTGTAGACTACAAGATTCTGTAATAATTCCAGATCAAGACGAGGAGCGCAAGATGGCACAGGAGCTGTAAACCATGCCTTTACATATAACCGAGTAGCAAATAGACAGATGTCTTTTAGTCCTTTTTTGTCTTTGACTGAAATTTTGAACTGAGATTTGAACAAAAATTTTTAATGAATATGTAATTTTGGCCATCCACCTAGCCCGACGAAGTCCCGCTGGATGTTTAAATTTGATTCCACCTTTTGGTTCACCTCCCAAACAAATAATTGTTAACTGCAATAGTTCTAGGTACATAATCGTCTCTTGGTTGGAATGTGTCTAGTTGATTTGCTGCAAATATAATTATGTCATCTTTGATGTCATGAATATTTTCATAGATATCTGGATCTGATAATACTGTTTCGTAGTCCTCCTTATTAATGCTTGACCATTTTTCTCTGAACTTCTTAAAAAGGACTATATCTGGGCCAGAAGATGGTGATAAAGACTTTGAAACAACAGCTTCCAGCATAATTTCAAATATGTGGTGTCGACATGCCAGCCACAATAAATCGTTGTCGAATTTTTGTTCTAGAAGAATAGCTGCACCATTTCTAGGACCAGTATTGGCTGCCGTTGTATCGAAACACACGCATTTTTTGTTCGCAGATGCCCATTCAAGCGATGTCTGATTGTTGGCATTAAAACTAGAGACGCATTTCTGCCACTCAATTTTGCAACATCAAGACTTCCTAATAATTTATCATCAAACAATTTTCTACGTTTGCCTACCTTACTTTTCCATGTTGAAGGTTGTGCAGCACAGAAACCAGATTCATCACTTTTACTCTCCTCTGATTCTGATGATGTACTGGTGAGTATGACAGCCTCTTCATTCTTCTTTCTTTTGATCTCTTCTTCTGCTTTCCTCTTTTCATAATGTTGCTTTTCTGCTGCTCTTTGCTCTTTTTTAGCAACAGCCTTATCAATGGTACCCATTTTTCCATGACGTCCTTTCTCACGTTGCATTTTCATCTTCTACTTTTATAAGCTGCATAGCATTCTCATGAGCAATGTCAAATAAGTTTTCCAGTTTATCTTTCCATTTTTCTTCTTTATTATTTAAATTTTGTGATCTTTTCAATTTGTTTGCTTTGTTTTTCTTAAGCAGCTGCCATTCCTTCAGTATTCCTTGAATTTTATCTACTACATGTACTCTGTTTTGCTGGTATTCCTGTTTTTTTTCCAAACTGCTAGCACATCATCTGCAGTGGAGTAGCATGATTCTCTAATGCCTCGCTTTTTAATATTTCTGTAGTGCATGAAGAGGGCCATCATTTCCTTCTCTGATGGTAATACGGATGTTTTAGTACTGCAGAGGGCTGCCCAATTAGCCATACTTCAGTTTCTTTTCTTGTAGAACTTCTCCCAACTGAGCAACTAGGTGATGGTGAGTTAGGCCTAGCTTCCATAATCGATTAATTGGTATCAAAATTACGAGTTCCAAACAACAATTAAAAGCAAGCTAGTATATAAACCATTAATTAAAAATTCTGAAATATAAACAATTAAACATAAAATCATAAGTTGTAAAAACAAACAAATTGAAAAAAAGGGAAACTTTGACGCCTGGTAGCACATAGTAAATTTTATTTAAAATTCACCAAATTTGGCATACACTACTTTTTTGTCATAGGGAACAAAACTACAGGTTGAACAATTAAAAAAAAAAACTTTGATTTTTTTGAATCACCCTATCCTCAACCCACTTCTATTTTGCTGTTATATGCACTTAATTTGGATTACATGGTAATACCGTTTATTGACATTTCTTTTGTTTCAGCAAGTATGGCAACTTCTACTCGCAGCAAGACCGATGTGGTCTTGCTTAGTTCAACCAGGGAAGATCTCACTGGCACGAAGTTACCCTGTATTGGGGATATTCTCAGGTTTTACCTCCACAAACTGAAGACAGCAAACACCAAACACGAGGCTGCCGTCTGCACGTTGAAGGAGGTGCAGATGTTCAGGGACAGAGCCTGAATTCCGATTCGTCGCAGCGACCATTAGGTCAAACAGCTCGAGGAATTGGTGAAGTGGGAAGGACTAAAAAAGAACAAAGCCAGGAGGATAGCGACCGAAGTGTTCAATGCAAGACATTTAATGACAAGGAAACATTTAATGACTTGTTCGATGTCGCCCATTCCGATGCCTTGACGATTACGGAAATCCCGGAAGACAAGGAATTCTTATTGGCACAGCGTGAGAAGGGACGGCGAAGGGTCATGGCTGGAGTTGATGTTTCTTTGTTGAAGAAGGAGAGAGCCCAAGCAATAAAACGAAGAACTCAGCTTGTGTTCTAGAACAAACAGCTTGCAGAGGAAGCTAAATTGGATGAAGGATGAAGTCGTTGCCTTGGATTCTTCCACTTCATCTTCCGATCCTGTCGACACGCATGATTGTGAGAGAGAAGAATCAGTTGGAGAAGTCACTCTATCGGCTCGGAAACGGGGAAGAACAAACATCCTTAGCCCTTCCGTCCTCTCATCGTTCAACCGGACGAAGACAAGTGACCATCGTGCGGTGCAGATAATCGCCCCCATCATTCATGCTTCAGGGCTAAACGTCGAGGAATATACCATGAATCGGTCATCTATTCATCGTTATCGTCAAAAGCATCGGGCTGAATTAGCAGCCCAGCTCAAGGCTGAGTTCAATCCCCAGAAGCAGCTGGTGCTTCACTGGGACGGAAAGCTGATGCAGGATATAACATATCATAATTGCAATAGGCTTGCAATCATTGTCTCAGGGTCTGGAATTGAGCATATCCTATGTATTCCAAGGCTGCATTCTGAAACTGGTCAAGCAATGGCAGACACAATGATCGAGTTGGCGTCTGAGTGGGGTGTCAAGGACCGCATCAAAGCCCTCAGCTTCGATACAACATCAAGCAACACTAGACGGAAGAACGGTGCATGTGTGTTGCTCGAAATGAAGCTGGAGACAGAAGTTCTCTACTTGGCGTGCAGACATGACATCCATATAATTATTCTTGAAGAAGCATTCAGCATCACGATGGGATCATCGAGTGGGCCCAAGATCCTCCTTTTCAAGCGATTCAAGACATTCTGGCCATATATCGATGTCACGCTTTACAAGCCTGGAGTAGAAGACCCAGTCGTTGCAGCTGCACTTTTGGATTTTTCTGCTGATGTCAAGGATTTCGTGATCAGTCAACTTGGACTGATGCATCAACGTGATGATTACTGCGAACTCTTGTAGTTGAACCTCCTGTTCGTGAGAGAAGATTTACCGCGTGCAGTATCATTCATGAAGCCAGGTGCCATCCACCGTGCACGGTTCATGTCAAGATTGATTTACGCTTTGAAAATCTTCATGTTCAGAGATACTGGCTTCAAGCTGACGAAGCAAGAAACGCAAGGTCTTCGGAACTTCTGTGTCGTTGGTGTTGGAGTGTATGTTAAGTCCTGGTTCCTCTCCCGCCTGTCAACTGCAGCTCCTGCTGCCAGTGATCTGCGTCTGTTGAAACTTCTCGTGTCAATCGACTCGCCAGCAGGCAAGGGTGCCTTGAACAAGCTGCGCGGGCAGCTCTGGTATATAAGCGAACAACTGGCGGCACTCGCCTTCTTTGACCGAGACGTCGACGCTTCCGAGAAGAGGGCGATGGTGGAAGCGCTCAGTCGCGAGGGAGAGGAGGATCCTCCCAAGCGAATCTCTCTGGACCAGGCCAGGATCCCCAACATTAGACTCAGTGATTTCGTGACGCTTAACACGCGGAAGTTCTTCCAGATTCTTTCACTTCCGGATTCCTTCTTGGAAGTGGATCCTGACACTTGGATGATAAATCCCGACTATCTGCAAGCAGAGGATGTCGTCCGAGATCTTCGCGTTGTGAACGACACCGCAGAACGAGGGGTCGCACTGATACAGGAATACAACGGTTTGCTGACGAAAGACGAGGAGCAAACTCAGTTCACCCTGGAAGTCGTCCAAGAACACCACAAGCGTTATCCCAATTGCCAAAAAGCCACACTCCTTCAGGGTATTTCCTCATCATCCGCTACCAAGACCAAATAGGACTCGAATGTCCTGAATCGAAATGTGCATAAGTTAAACTGTGAGATCCATATTACACCATTTAGGTACTGGTACTCTGTTACTCTTGCATATGTAAAAATACAGAAAAATATTGCTTTTCCAATGTGCATTCTATATTTTAGTATTGATTAATTGAAAGTTCTAATTTTCTAATTATAGTCAGAATAAAGTTAAAAGCGGAAAACTTTGGTTTGACTGAGCACACCCTAAATATTACCTGATTCGAAAAAGATTTTGCACACATTAGTTTCTACAATGAGAGCATCAATTGGAATGGTGGGAGGTACACATTTCAAAACTTCAAAAATAAGGACCACCCTAATATATATATATATATATATATATATACACACACATATATATGAAAATTATTTCATGAAAGTAACACGTGAAAAAAATTTATGATGAATAAAACCACGAAGGAAAGGAAACAGAGTGGTGCTCAAGCACTTTCGTCTAATGACATCCTCAGGAACACTGAAGTAAATAAAGATTTCAAGACTATATATAGGTTACAAAAAAATATATATACATATATATAGTAAATATAGAAATAAAAATTGTGGGAGGAGCATACAAATTTTAAGGAAAACTACCAATTTTAGCACTTTGCCCGAATTCAACACAAGTTCAAATGGATTGTTTACAACCAATTTTATAGATAATGCCTGAATGATATATAGGTCATGAAGAAAAAAAAATTGAAAAATAAAAATTGTAAGAGGAGCATACAAATTTATAAGGGAAAATTACCAAAGGTTTAGCACTCTGCCCTTCTTGTCTAAATCCGTTCTGAACGAATTCAAAACAACGGGATCGAGTTGAAAAAGACCTTTGCTCATGTTAAAGTTATTTGTAAGTTGAATAATAGCAGACTCAAGAATATTTCTATTAATCCTCAGTTATTCGCGTGGGGTCTTTGTGACCCAAGCAAATATTCTATAAACAATTTTATACGAATGGCAACACTTGTAATAACCACACCCACAGTACCTTCCACACTCATCGAGTTGTTTATATTTCAGTGTTAATCAGTTGGTTACTGCGCCTGGTTCTGTGTTTTTATTAGTAGACGTTGACGAAACGCGAACATTTGCGTTTTGCTTTCTGCTGAATTCTGACCCCAGGGCGATCTAGAGGGCGATGTAAAATATACCCACGAAATACGGACAACAAACATTCAAGGAGATGCTCAAGGTGTAATGCATTCATTTGCAAGTTGCATATGTGTATCAAATGTAGTGATTGTATTGATCTAGAGAGTTTTGAAAATTAAAATTAAAACGAGTTATGCATTATATATGATGATACGATATGATATATGTTTAATTGATTTCTTTTCAATATAATTGATTGTTTGGATTTTTTTAATATTAATGGCTTTATTAACCTAATTTGACATCAAAACAGCTGACAAGAAAAGAAGATTTGAAATAAAATAAGTATATATAAATTGGGGTTACATTGACCCCACGCGAGTAACTGAGGGTTAACAATGTTGCTAGAGTGAAACAAAACTGAAGCATTATTCCAATCAATACAATGGGATAACTCAGACAAATGGACAAAAAGAGCACTGGACGACTGTCCCGTTCTAACGGAATATTGATGCTGTTTTACACGCGTGTGAAAATCCTTTCCCGTCTGACCAGTGTAAAAGGAATCACATTGTTTACAACTAATTTTATAGCTAATGCCTGAATTATTGGTAGGGATATTTTTTACTATGATATTTTTCACAATATTGTTATATTGTGAGTCAGAGTTTCAAAATTATGAAAATGCGCGCTACGAGAAGAAATTTTGAAAATGATGGGCGCCAACTTGAATCATCGAATTTTGAAGCAAAGGGAATCGGAATTTGATTAATTTTATAAAGACTATAAAACGGGTAGCGAAACAGAATATCTACTAATTTTCCTCTTACGGAGAACGTGGGAAAATGCACTTATTTGAAATTAATAGGGACCACTCGTGATTAATCGAAAGAACACGCACATTTTCAATTCCTATTCATAAGACAAGAAATAATGCAAAAACCTATATTAATAACGGAGCGCGTGGGTTCTGTTATTAAATTGATACAATTTAATGAGAGTAGCGCTGTCACCAGAAATGTAGTGATTCCCATGCCCCCCTTTTATAATTCATTATTTACTTTACTTTCTATTATCACTCGTTTTCTCGGTGTCTTTATACGAACGCGGGCCGACGGTTGAGCCATTACACTTTCGGAAAATGCGAGGAGACGGGTGATAAATTATACACTTCTATTTACTGTTTACTGACCGTTTATTTATACTGAAACACTTTAGACAAACGGGGTAATGCGAAGGGGGAATTAGCGTTAACATTTAACAGGAGAGAGGCACGAAAGAATATTCTAAATTTACAAAAACATCGTAATACAAAAAAAAACACCTTATTGAACCAACGGCCGCCCGATCACTGACGCTTTTGGGCATTCTGAATCTGCCCATTGGGCACATCTGAGATGCTGCCAACTAGCACTTTATAAACAAACCATTATTAATTTCTTATTAACAAAACATTTAATTCAGCATTATTAAATTCTTATAAACAAAACATTTAATTCTTAATTAGACATTACTACACGAGGTAGTGGGGTTGCAAGGTAGTGTAAGGTTGTATTTTGCGCGGTAGTTATTCTAAGGATTGTGTATATAAATTTTGCTATCGGTTTAGAAACCTTACATGCCTCTCTTTATAGACGGTGTGTGTGTGTGTGTGTGTGTGTGTGTGTGTGTGTGTGGTTCCAGAAGGACGCGTCGAACATCTGTATATGGGAAAGAGGAAATCTTGCACTATTATTATTTTGACGTTTATATATAAGTGTGTATTTGATGTGTATATATATGTATATCACCCATGTAATGGAATGGTATACTAAATAAAATTAAAAATTTTTGGTCGGATTAAAACAAATAAGTCATTTCGTGCCAACATCTGACATCACGAGTAGGTATTGCAATAATAATAATAATGAGGATTTTATATACCTATAACCTATAAATATTTTAATTTTCATTCCATTTTATTTTCTGGTCTGTTAACAAATGAAACTCGGAAAATTACATTCGAAATTAAGTTGCTCAACTAAGCGCTTTAGTTCAGCTAGGAACATATCTAATAGGTATTATTTTTATTATTATTATTATTATTATATAGATTGTTTTATTATCCAATAAGCGATTGAAACAGGTGCTTTCCTGGGTTGTATATATATATATATATATATATATATATATATATATATATATATATACACAGGGTGTACATAAAGTCAGGATCTATTTTTGTGAAGCACTTGGAAATTATATGGAATTCAATCATAAAATGATAAAGTAGTAACATTTATTAAATAATTAAGAGTAGGATTCGATGTGACGCCCATCAGTATCCCTGCACAGCTCAAATCGTTCCGCAGCATCTCTAAACACATTCTGGAGCATTTGCGGGGTTATGTTATCTGCAGCAGTTCGTATACGTGTACGTAAGTTTTCAAGACTCGTAATCTTCGTCTGATAGACGTGCGATTTGATAAATCCCCATGCAAAGAAATCTAAAGGGGTTAAATCTGGTGATCTCGCTGGCCAAGGTTGTTGCTTCCGCGTCCGATCCAGCGATTTGGAAAACGTCCATTTAGATAATCCTGAACAATTTTGGCATAGTGACAAGGAGCATCATCATGTTGATAGACGACAGTACTAACAATCCTATCCCCGTCGTCTATCAACATGATGGTGCTCCTTGTCACTATGCCAAAATTGTTCAGGATTATCTAAATGGACGTTTTCCAAATCGCTGGATCGGACGCGGAAGCGACAGACTTGGCCAGCGAGATCACCAGATTTAACCCCTTTAGATTTCTTTACATGGGGCTTTATCAAATCGCACGTCTATCAGAAGAAGATTACGAGTCTTGAAAACTTACGTACACGTATACGAGCTGCTGCAGATAGCATAACCCCGCAAATGCTCCAGAATGTGTTTAGAAATGCTGCGGAACGATTTGAGCTGTGCAGGGATACTGATGGGCGTCACGTCGAATCCTACTCTTAATTATTTAATAAATGTTACCACTTTATCATTTTATGATTGAATTCCATATAATTTCCAAGTGCTTCACAAAAATAGATCCTGACTCTATGTACACCCTGTATATATAACCATTAAAATTAAAACCTTAAAACAAAATGAAAATTGCATCAATACAAAATTAAAATCATTAAAATTTCATCACTACAAAAATTTAAATTAAATACACAATGTTTACATCAACCTCCATACTTGGCAAAGCCTAAGAGAAAACTGTATGGTCAGAGGATTAGAAAGTATATGTCTATGAGAATCGGTTGGTTAGTTAAAAGAGCTGTAATTTGTAAGATGAACTATTATTGTTAATGGAGGGTTTGTTTCTATAGATGTACAAAGATTCTAAAATTCGGAGTTCTGTGAGGTTATTGGATCTACTTAAAATTTCAAACTGAGTTTTGTGAAGGGGATGGTTGTTTTCATTACTATGGTTTCTAATTGCGGATTGTGGAGGGCTACTGAGGGGACGGTTGGTACGGACTGACAAGCCCAAATGTTGAGAAAGGCGCACCTCCAGTTGGAGTTGAGTGCTGCCAATATACGCAGCCTTACAGCTGTCGCACGTGTATTTGTAAACAACATTGGGGCATACAGTTTTGGGGAATTCATCTTTGAACTTTAAAAAATTTGATAATTTAAGTGGGTTGACGAAGGCGAATCTAAAATTTATTTGGGGATACCTAGACTTGAGCAGTTTGGACAATTCACCTCGAATACGCAATGATAAATAACCATAAAAAGGTAATTTAATATATCTGGTTTCTTTTTGTACTGTAGTTATGGGGAGTTTAGTATTAAAAGTGTTATTTAAAAATTTCTTTAATTGGTTATCAAATAGATTAGAAGGGTAGTAATTGTTAATAAAGTACTGTCTTAAAAATTTAAATTCTTCGTTTAACGAAAAGTAATCCGAACAAATACGGTAACTTCTTGTTAATAATGTTACTATAGCACTAATCTTATATTTATAAATATGTTTATAAATTATCAAATATTTTAATTATCAAATTTTTTAATTATCAAATTTTTTAAAGTTCAAAGATGAATTCCCCAAAACTGTATGCCCCAATGTTGTTTACAAATACACGTGCGACAGCTGTAAGGCTGCGTATATTGGCAGCACTCAACTCCAACTGGAGGTGCGCCTTTCTCAACATTTGGGCTTGTCAGTCCGTACCAACCGTCCCCTCAGTAGCCCTCCACAATCCGCAATTAGAAACCATAGTAATGAAAACAACCATCCCCTTCACAAAACTCAGTTTGAAATTTTAAGTAGATCCAATAACCTCACAGAACTCTGAATTTTAGAATCTTTGTACATCTATAGAAACAAACCCTCCATTAACAATAATAGTTCATCTTACAAATTACAGCTCTTTTAACTAACCAACCGATTCTCATAGACATATACTTTCTAATCCTCTGACCATACAGTTTTCTCTTAGGCTTTGCCAAGTATGGAGGTTGATGTAAACATTGTGTATTTACCTATTGAGGTAATTTAATTTAATTTTAATTTTTGTAGTGATGAAATTTAATGATTTTAATTTTGTATTGATATATATATATATATAATATATATATTATATATATATATATAATATAAACGATATTAAAGAATAACTGGAATGATGGAGATATAAAAGCGATGCATGTATGCTCCAATAAATATATACATACACTACGTCAAATGGCTGGTTATGCCAACTGGATGCTTAAGCCAGTCGGCAGTGCCTTCTATGCCAAATGGCTGCTTAAGCAAAATGGCTGATTTCACCTTCTAAGCCGATTGCTGAGGTCAAGAGCTTTAGTAAGCGATGCGACATGCCAGCAAGAACATCTCTTCTCTCCTTCCTCTCCTCTCTCTTAGGTTAGGTTTGGGTGGGATTCCCCCTAGCTTGTGACAGCTTGGGAGATTCCCCCCTGCCCTCTTTTTTTCCTTTTTTTGGCACCCTGGGGGAGGAGGGAGGGGTTGGCACCTTGGGGTGGCGGGGTTGGCACTGGCATGATCAACATATGATCAACATTGCCATTGCTCTGCACTCTCCAATTTTGCGGTCATACTACTAGCCTTATAAGGCTAACTAACGAAGGCTGGGGGCCCTGATCTTCAGGTGATCCGATTATTGCTTTCAAGATGTTCGACTATACAATCTCGAATAACTGATTCTAAAAGTTTTCCAATAATAGAAGTTAAACTAATAGGCCTATAATTCCAGCTTTTTGCTCATCCTCTTTTTAAAACTCCATGGAATAATCACCCTCGATAAGGAATTATAAAAAACTTGGGAGCAATCCAAGAATAAGCACCCCAAAGTCCCCAATCCAAGAAAAAGCACCCTAGTTAGACCCCAATCCAAGAAACAGCAGCCCAGTTCGACCTCAAACCAAATTAAAGTATTTTAACATCAACATTTCTTGAAAACTTTGTCCAGGTCATTGTTTGATCGCACTTAGCGCACAGCATCACATTTTTAATAAGATTTTTTCCCTTACACCAATTTATTACTAGCAATAGATCACCAATAATGGTAACACTTCAATTTGAAGTAATACCATTATTATGGGGTGCTTATTCTTGGATTGCTCATATATATATATATATATATATATATATATATATATATATATCGCAACCTACGGTAAAATTATTGAATGTCCGGTTAGGTTAATTGAATGCCAGGTTAGGTCAACTGTACGCCCTTCACGATTGGTTAGGTTCAGTCGTGATATTTTCGTTAAAACTAACGAAAATATCACGACTTAACCTAACCAATCGTTAAGGGCGTATAATTAACCTAACCGTGCATTTAATTAACCATTTTAGAGCAATTAACTCCATTTTAGAGCAATCCAAGAATAAGCACCCTCGTTCGACCCCCAATCCAAGAAAAAGCACCCTAAATTGATTTGGGGTGCTTATTTTTGGATTGCTCCAAAACTTGAATTAAGATCTAGCATTTCATTTTGCAACTCTTCTAAATGCTTTGAGTAAAAATGGCCTGGCCCTGGCGATTTATTAATTTTTAACTTATCAATATAGTGAGCAATCTCTTCAGTATAAACTATTATGTCAGTAAGCAACGGAACCCCATTTACATTAGTGAACGCGTTATTAGCCTCTAGAATAAAAGATGTAACCTCAACTGTAAAACCGATGTAAAAAGTTATTTAAAATTAAAGCAACCTCCTTATAGTTACTAGGTTACCGCTTGAATCTACCAATGACCCAATAAAGGATTTCTATCATTACATAATTGTAAATTTGTTTTACATTTTTTAGGGTTTTCTTTACATTCATTAACTACTTAAATATCCAAATTCGCGTTTAGCACTTCTAATTAAACGTTTAACCTTTGTACGTTAATCTATATAATTATTAAAGTATTGTTGCGAAAGACCACGTTTGCACTTCTTGTAGGCTATATTTCCATCTCCGATTGCTTTTCCTATATCTCTGTTCCACTATTTTGGTTTCTCATTTAAATTACCTCTTTTAACGTTTCTCGGCACACAACGCATGTTGAAATGGGCAGAGAGATGCTTAAAATTATCCCACGTGCTAAAAACACTATCTACCACTAACGGGTTCATCCCAATTTATTAAATTTAATGACAGTGTAAAATCATCGAAATTTACTCTCCTAAAGTCAGGCACCTTAAAGTTATTTAATTCTCTACAAGTTTTAACATTACAGAGGCGTCAACCTTGAAGTATGAAAATCTGTGAGATTTCTCAATGTGCCTGATTTTGATAAATGGAAATATATCCCACATAAGAGAGTTTGAGACATTCTCCCCCGATTTTATTATTACTATCATTATTATTATTAATAATAATAATGAGACCTTGAGACCGTGAGATAGACTTAAAATCAGTGAGAGTTGACATGTCTGACATTAACCATAAAACGTATCATGCTATGATCGCTATTGCCTAAACTTTCTCCAAGGTCACATTCTGAACGAAATTTTTATCTGTAGTTATGACTAAGTGAAAAATATTCTCACCCAGCGTCGATTCTAATACTTTTTGAAAAGAAAATTATCTTGTAAAGAATCTGCCAAACGTGTACCCTCAGCATCGATGTTAAAGGTATTAAAATTAAAGTTTGGGCAGTTAAAGTCCGTGACTGTAATGGATAAATTATGGATTCTTTATGAGTGACTATTGTAGTTAAAACGTTGTACAATTCGACGTCTAATTCTCTCCTTGTGAAGGTGGTCTACAGGGTGTTCGACAAGTCCCGTCACCCCCTACAAAATGTACATAGTGTGATACAATTTTATTTTTGTGTGAATAATTGTATTTATATGTGATAGGTGTAAGTTAAGAAACAAGTCACTAGCAACAATTACTTTAATTACAGTAAATACAGTTACTAATTACAGTTACTAATCAAGAATATCCGTGTGTGCACCATCATTTCTGCATGTTTGTATCGCTTAATTCATTAACAAATGACTGGCGGTATGGTTTGATGCCGAGATCTTTTGCCATGTGATCTCTCATTGTGGACAGGGGGACTGCAAGTTCTTGTGAGCGTTTCCGAAGTGATTTTTTTTTGGTGAACGGGCCACCGATGCAATCACACCTTCACATTGTTCTGCTCGTGTTGTTGGTCTTCCCTACCGTGATCTATCCTTGATGGAGCCAGTTTCAAACAGCTTTTTCTCCCAGCGTAATACTGTCTTGTTTGGTGGTGCAGCCTTATTGAATCTTGTGTTGAAATCATTCTGGATATCATGCATCGTTTTGCCAGTATGTGACCTTTCATAAGCCCATGTATTCATCACTATCCTTTCCTCCAGAGTGTAAGTGGACTGGGATGTCATTGTTCACACAACTCTAATACCTGGAAAAGAAAAAAATGCCAATGAATCACATGTAAATTCAACTAATCACAAAAATATAATTGGTATTACAATATGTACATTTTGTAGGAGGTGACGGGACTTTTCGAACACCCTGTATGTGCAACCCCCAAACTTAAAGACTAGATTATGCCCGCCAGTTTTTTAAATTATGTCTAACTGATCGCTAATTTAGAAGAATTACGCAAATCACTTCTAATTTTATATGAAAGTACAGTATATCGCTTTACTTGACAGTCTATTATTTTTATAGATTCCAGAAAGAACCCAAAATATTAACGTTATTCGACCTTTCTTTCAAATTCCAAATCAAATTTCGATACTTAGCTAAAAAATCCTTGGCCCTGCTATCAAAACTATAAAAATCATTGCCGCCAATGAAAGAAATTAAAAGCTGAATCATTGTTTCTATCATACTTTTAAATTCTTTACATCTTACTCATTACGATCGATTTTAACGACTGATAGGCATATTCTTTTATGTTCTACCGAGTTTCTCGAACAAAATTAGGTATCCATTATATGCCTAAATATGGATGAACCTATCAAAACTGTTTCATTTTCATTATCATTTGTATCTAAAACAGTGAATAGATTCTGACACTCCAAATGAAGACTGGACACCTTCTAGGCTTAGCACCGTTTATAACTAAAATAAAATTATTATCGGTTCCATAATATTTGTGTTCGATTGAATTTGACGACTAATTTCAACTACTTTCGCGTCAATTTATTTTTTAACTTTATCCTGAACAAGTTTTAGACTATCGTTTAATTTACACAAGGAGTTATTCTCAGTACTTGAAACCTTTTTGTTAATTACTTTAAAAATATTAAAGTTGAGAGAGAGAGAGAGAGAGAGAGAGAGAGAGAGAGAGAGAGAGTCACAAGGAGTTACAAGGAAAAGAGATAGCCTCAAAGACCTTCCGGTCTATTCGGTGAGGTTCCTGTTGTTAAACAAGTTTATTTTTCTTTCAATTATTCTTGCAGTAGTAAAAAACTGATAGAAAAGTATAAGGCTCTCCCCCCACCCTCCGGTCCCTCCCTGCCAGAGGCAGGTACAGAAAAAGGTTGAAGAAAATACCTTGACCCTGGAAAAGTAGCCAAGGAAATTTTACAGGAAAGTGGAGAACTTAGTAGCATGACAGCAAAATGGACGAGTGCGAAGCAATTGAAAATGTTGATCAATGTTGCAAGAGGCTATGTAAGAGAGGGGAGGGGTTTATGCAACATAGGGGGTAGGGGGTTATGCAACAAGGAGAAGGTGTTATCCCCCAAGCTGTAATGAAGGGGAACTCCCCAGCAAGCTGGGGGAGTCCACCTAACTCCTTTGGGGGAGAAGTTGGAACGGCCTCACCCATCAAAGGGGGTATACCTAACCTAAGAGACGGAGAGAAAAGAGGAGGGTCTTTGGGGGAGAAGCTGGGACGGCCTCACCCCAAAAAGGGGTAACCTTAACCTAAGAGAGGGAGAGAAAGGAGAAGTAGGAGGGTCTTTGGGGAGAAGATGGGACGGCCTCACCCCCCAAAGGGGCATACCTAACCAAAGAGAGAGAGAGGAGTGAGAGAGGAAGAGAGCATCTAGCTTCTGCGAGAGGCAGAAGCTCAATGAGAGTTCACCCGAGCGCCCGCTGTCTTATAAGGTCATAATCAGCCAGTTGGCTTAGAAGGTATAAATGGCCTGTATATACTAATAACCTTCGAGAGTAATTAAAAGCGCACACAAGCGCACATACACTTCCCGGCTATACACCCATAAAGCCCCTATTACCACACACACACACACACACACACACACATATATATATATATATATATATATATATATATATAAACAGATGCATGCAAAGCCCCAACAGCAAAATATATACGAGCACAACCACCACACAAAAAACACCACATCACCACCAATCATCTAAGTATCGACTTTTAGAAGCTCATCCCATCAACACCACGTAAACGATATGAGGGTTACAACCAAGCGTCGAAACTTAGACGATTGGTGGTGAAGCAATATTACACAACCATCACCACAACCACCTCCACAGCACCACCACCACCACCACCGCTTTACTTACCAGCTCCTGGTAGACCGACAAGGTCTCTAAATGCGGCCCAATAGACAGAGCTATTAACGTTTATGGGGCCAAGGAGTAGACCGACAAGGTCTCAAAAAAAAGGCAACGCCAATAGTTTCTCTATTGAGCTTCTCGTGGTGGTGGAACACCACGAGGCCAATTTAACATTTGGTAGGCGACCTTTTAAACAAAAAAATTGAATAAGATAAACTAAATTTAATACAAAAACAAATTTTCGCCATAATACACAATTTTATCCTTAAACTATAACAAAAATATAAATTAAATTAGGGGTAACTAATTAATTTTTCCTCTTTTATCCAATTATTGTTTCAATATAAATTTATCTTTAAGACACCAATATCTTTAAACCTTATTACAAAAAATATTAATGTAACTTTATAATAAAAATAGATTGTATTTCGGGATAACTATTTCATTTCTCGTCTTTCGCCCAAATAGAATGTTTCAATATAAATTTATCTCTACGACTCCAATGTATCTTTAAACCTTATTACATAAAATATTAATATAACTATATTAAAAATAGATGGTATTTCCGTATAACTATTTCATTTCTCGTCTTTCGCCCTAATAGAATGTTTCAATATAAATTTATCTCTAAGACACCAAAAAAATCCTGCATTCCAGTTAATAACCTTTTAGGTAGAACTCCCAGGACAACGTTTTCTAGCTGCTTCGAAGGGAACCCTGCGGACACTATGTATAGTTTAATCTGTACTCTGTTAATTGGGTATTTTATTGTTGCGTGTATTAAATTTTTTTCAATTTCTACATATTTCGGCGAACTTAATTTCACTCGCCGTACGCGCAGATATGTTTCCATGATGTGAATCACAACGGGTTTTGCTCCCTCTTCTTGATCAGCTCCCAGATTTATGCAGATCTCAGGTTTCGTGCGGGTGACCTTTAACTTCATATCCACCCCATTCATAAGCAGTTTCTCCTGGAACGTGAAGTCTGTATGCAGACGTCCAAAACACTCGTATATCTTCTTTTTAGAATTTTTAAATTTATCCTTTATACTACTTTTGTCTTTAGTCTGATAATAGCCCTCGGCAGTTAAAAAAGTATCCTTCGCTTCTTTTGAAAAGTTGAGGACATTTTCCAGATAGGCTCGTAGGTGATAATAACCCTTTCCTGCCGAGATGATGAATTGATTTAAAAACACCTCACCCTTGTTGGTTTCAGGGTATACAGAGTAACTATCATAGCAGTCTATTCCATCTGAATGGGCAGTTTAGTGTACATGTGCATGCAGCTTGGATCAAAAAAGTATGGACGTGAGCTGGGTATCACGAATTCTATAGGGGCACTCGGTGAACTAATTGTGTTTAATGGGTTAATTGTAATAAAGTCATTATGCTCAATAGAAACCTGTGTATGGGGCATATCAAAGAGGGACAGCTCCGATTTACAACATTGTGAGCTACACGGATGGATGAAGCCCGCCATGACGAATCAGAAATAGTGCCACCTCTCTCGACAAATAGTAATCAGTAATGCTCAAACTCTTCCCTCTATGGTTGGGAATGTGTACAATGCGCAGCAGGCGCGCCTAGGTGTCCCCAACAAACTGATGCTTCACAATATTGCTGTAAATATAGCACATATCTAGGGATGAATAGCTTTCACCCAATTTCTCCAATTTCAACTGATACATTAACCTGGAAAAGTCATGCTGTGCCTCGTGAAAGGTGTCTCTTTGGAGGGCTGCACTATATCGACCCTCGGCCACAATTGTGGCCGAACTGGCCACAGATACCTTATGTGTTACAAACATACCTGTAGCCAGCTTCACAACGGCCTACACCCGCATCAAGCTTTGGGGACTACTGCACTCTTTTGGGCGGCGGGTGCTGTACGCTGACACAGATAGCGTGATATTCACAGAGAGGGAGGGTAAATACATGCCGCCTTTTGGGGAATTCCTCGGAGAGTTGACTGACGAGATCAAAGATGAGTATGGTGATGGTGCATACGCTGACTCCTTTCTATCAACAGGGCCCAAAATCTATGGGGTACGGGTGAGGGTGGGGGGTATATGAAACAGATCGTGAAGGCTAAGGGTATCACGCTTATCCATGTGAACCGACGAGCCGTTAACTTTGACTTGTTGAAGGATCTAGTGTGCTTAGAAGATGAGGGCGACTATCCACTCCAACTGACTGTAGGGACCCACAAATTTCGGGCGCAGAAACTGGGGGCGTGAAGGAACTTAGGGGTACGAAGGTATGCCGTAACACCTATAGGAAACGTTACCAGGTGCCTGGTACCTATGATACCGTACTCTTTGGATACCTTAATCCTTAATTGTTTATATATATATATATATATATATATATATATATATATGTGAATTGTTACAATATGTTTATTTATTACGTATACTTGTTTCAATTAGGGTTTCATTTTCTCCTTTGTGTGCGTGCGTATGTACAATCCTAAGCTCCGCCCACTGTGAGCTCGGTCATGTGACTCCTGCTACTACCTGGGCATATCTCTACCCCTGCGTGCTCAGTTCACCTCTGCAAGCCTTGGAGCTCAGACGTGTATTTTCTCACGTAGACGAAAAATAGTGATGGCTACTTTTGATATTGTGTGTTCGACGTTTATGAAGTGGTATTCGGTAAAGTCGGAAGATGTGATGAATACTGAAAGACGTCCCCCCCTCCACTCCTTTGAGACTTTTAAGGCTACATTGAATCGCGCGAAGGAACAAGATGCTCAAATACTCCATGGATATTCTGGCGAGAGTATTGCCGGATTTCGCGGCACAAACGATGTAATGGACTGCATTGTAGGGCTAAACTGTATAAAAGCGTACATATACCGTGAGGTGAAGAAAACAACGCGTGCAGAATAGAAGCAACAGATATGGATAATGAGTCTTGTTCACGAGTGGTGTGACAGGCGGTATTATATCATGCTATATCATACCGAGTACGCGTACCCTGCGGCTGAGAATGTAAACCTTGTCATCATGGACAAGCTAAAGTGCTTTTACCACTACATTCATATATATCATGACGAGGTTCGCATTGAGGTTGTGGCTAAAGGCCTGTGTGAGTTTTTAATAGAATTTAGAGACGAGTATCGATTGTTAAAAAAAAGGATAAATACGGTCACATGTTTCTCTTAAATAGTGCACCAGATTGTTAATGTGTGGAGAACGTCTAGTGCGCATAAAACATTAAAACTGAAATTACCCTGTGTCGGAAAATTTCCCGGTATAATGGGTACAAGTACTCGCAAGATTCATGCTAGAACAAGCCCGTACACGATTCAACAGCTAATGGTTTGACTCGCTCCCCCGTCGAGCCGATCCGCCCACCCGTGGCTCATAGTCATCTCAGAGCTTGAACCGACTGGACGTGCACTCTTCCAATACGATGGAACTTCCTTTGAGAAGTATTCTCAATGCCGCGTACGATGTGTCCGTGACGAAGTCATTGCCCGGGTTCAGGCGTGAAACCGGTGCCATTAACTATGTTCTTGAAACGAATTGTAGAAAAGCAAACTCTGGTAAACGTAATGTTATTTATTTAAGTGTTTAGGAGATGAATAGAGTCTTCGTAATGGTTGAGAAGTGGGGTGAGGACCGTTATAAAATACCTGCAGGTGTAGGTACAAGAAGGGAACAGTTTAGTGATGCCCCCTCATATGCCGTTGTTTGTCCGTTGTGTATAAATAATGATCGGCCATGCATTGACATACGACTGATGTGGAAGAATGCATCTGATAATAGCGTTCTTGTCCCTACACGAAAACGATTCATCCTCGACAGAATGTTTGAAATCGTCGGATTCTGCAAGCTGAAGCCTATATTAGACGCGCGTGTTACGGATATGATTTGTTTTGACACGGTTCTTCAATACGCATACACCACTCTGCTCGACGGGTTTATCGAATGTAGGAATGAACAAGACGAAAATGGTCTAGAGCTGGATGCTTATTTAAAAGGTTTAGACTCTTAGAAATATCATGAACTTTGGTACAAAGAACTTGAGCGGTACAGGGCAGAGCTCGCCTACACTGTTCACCCTGAAGAATTGTACCTCTATAAAATGAGCAGCTGTCGTTATGACTTGGAAGATTATTTCAATTGCCGCTATGCGTTGTGAAGAATAGTTCACGATTGAAAAGCTCTGTTCAGTAAGAAAAAACCCTCGATTGGAAAGGAGTTTTCATAAACTTGTATTTAATAATGATGTGGTAGCTAACGATGACCTCTTTTTGCATCCTTTTGAATGTATTCTATCCATGTTTAAAGATAACTTGCCAACCGAATGTAAAGTGGGCACAAAAATAGTATTGAACGATATGAAGGCCATTTACATCGAGTATAGGTATCCCTATAAATTATTAATTTTCGTTGCATATATTCCTCGTTTGTATAGGATTGTGTTTTAATTTTCTATATATTTCGTGAAATTGAATCCAATAATTCTTCTAAATAAACGGAATGTTGTAATGGTCTTTTAGTTAATTCTTTTGGTTGTATATATAAACGATATTATTATTTAATTATATGTATACCAAATGTTTGTTCACACATTCTAAACCGACTGACGGATTTCTAAGCCAACTGTCAAGAATATCTGAATAGCGCAATCTGGCAGCTGAAAAGTTAATTAACATATACACATACACCTGCCTTCAAGGTCTTCTAAGTCAACTGGCGTGTTAAGCGAACTGGCGGATTAGCCAACTGACGGATTATGCCAACTAGCGGATTTCTAAGCCAACTGTCAAGAATATATGCTTTAATTAAATAAATAGCGCAATCTGGCAACTCAACCCTAATAATGTACACCTGAACAAGCCATTTACGCCTTCTAAGTCAGATTAAGCCTTCTAAGCCAACTGGCGGATTAGGCCAACTAGCTGATTAAGACCTTCTAAGACATCGGGCGCTCGGATGAATTCTCATTATGCGTCTGGCTGGAGCCAGGCGAACACCCCTCTCTCCTCCTTAGGTTATGGCTTAGGTTAGGTTTCCCTTTGGGGGGTGAGGCCATCCCACCTTCTACCCCAAAGACCCTTCTCCTTTCTCTCCCTCTCTTAGGTTAGGTATCCCCCTTTGTGGGTGAGGCCGTCCCAACTTCTCCCCAAAGAGGTTAGTTGGACTCCCCCAGCTTGCTGGGGGAGTTCCCCTTCATTGCAACTTGGGGATAACCCCTCCCCCTTGTTGCATAACCCCTCCCCTCTGTTGCATAACCTTTTGCAACATTGAACAACATTTGCAATTGCATTGCACTCGTCCATTTTGTGGTCATACTACTAATATATAAGAAAGCTCTATAATTACGCATGCCCACATAGACACCACGCAAATTATAATTTTATAATTTGTCTAGCCTATTTTTAAACACATTTACACTTTGGTTTGAAACAACCTCTGAGGGGAAGTTGGTTCCACATATTGACTATTTTATAGGGAAAGAAAGTGCTGCAGACAGAGGTCCTAAATGTCTTTAGTTCCAGTTTAAACCCATTATTTCTTGTCGGATTGGCATTAAGTGAGAATAAGTCCCTGTAATCTACCTGGTCTATTCCAGTGAGCATCTTGAAGTCTTGACTAAGCTGACCGCGGAACCTCCTCATCCCTGAGATAAACAGATTTAGGCGCTCCAATTTCAATTGGTAGTATTGCATTCTCATTGAAGGAATCAATTTTGTAGCCCTTGCTTGTACCCTTTCTAACCTTTCTATATCCTTCCTGAGAGAGAGAGATTGAGAGAGAGAGAGAGAGAGTTACAAGGAGTTACAAGGACAAGAAGTACCTCAAAATGCCTTGCTGCCCATACCGAGGAGATACCAGTGCCAAAGGGTGCCAGAGAAACATTCCTACATATTGTCACAGCTAGCTTCTCGAACAGCTAGCCCAGAAGAGAGTAACACACATCCTCAAATACTGTGCAAAATTCGGTCTAACTTTTTCTTGAACTAATCCACAGAGGAACTGTTGACAACTTCTGAAGGTAGCCTGTTCCACGTGTCACAGATCTTATAGGTAAAGTTATTCCCACACACATTAGTGCTGAGCCGTTTCAAATCCAACTCGCAACCATTGCTGCGGGTTGAGTTATCATTTAAACTAAACATGCTTCTAAAATTGACATCGTCGAACCCGTGTAAGAGCTCCAAAACCTCGATGAGTTGACCGCGCAGCCTCCGAGTTTCCAGTGAAAACAAATTCAAGGCGTGTAAGCATCGATTGTAGCCCATATGCCTAACAGAAGGGATTAACTTTGTGGCCCTCGACCGGACTTGCTCCAGCCTCTCAATATCTTTCCTGAGGGTGGGCGACCAGAACTGCACAGCATACTTCAGGTGCAGCCGAACCAGGGAATTGTACAGAGAGAGCACAATCTCCTTGTTCCGAAATCGAAATTACCTCCTGATATAACCCAACAGCTTCTGGGCTTTCTTCTCCACATCTACGCACTGTTTGGTAAACTTCAGGTCGCTGCTAATTAGCACACCCAAGTTCTTTTCCAAATCAGTGGCCTCGATATTACTCCCCAACATGGAGTAGTCCGATTTGGGATTGGCGTAGCTAATGTGCATGACTTTGCATTTACCCAAGTTAAACGGCACTTGCCATTTTTCGGACCACTCTCCTATCCTACGTAGGTCTGCACGCAGAGAGAGAGAGAGAGAGAGAGTAGCCAAGACTCGAAGTATGGTATTCGCATGATATCTGTAAAGGAAGGCATCCATAAGACTTATATGAGTACCATATATTTGAGTAAGAATAATATCGACATAAATCTGATATCGAAAAAAGCTGAAACTAAAAAAATTCTAAAACTAAAATCGAAATCGGAACCATTTCATTTCAACAGAAACTGAAATCGAAAATCGAACTAATATTTTCCTCAGTTCCCCATCCCTGATATATATATAAATTATATATATATATATATATATATATATATATATATATATATATATATATACATACATATATATATATATATATATATATATATATATATATATATATACACCAGTATTTAAAAAAGTTACACTGTGTAAAAAAATAATTCTGTTTTATATGAATGAGTATTTTGAAAGCTTGTTTAGAAATTATGTGGCGAAAGGATCTATCCATTAGGAAAGAGCTGAACCACTGGGAGGGGCACATCCCCCCCTATAAAATCTTTATTGCTTCCATTGTGGTCATATTTATGCCTTCATTATTTACATCCTTTATCAAGAAAGGAGCCGAATTCGATTAGGACGAATCCCCTTCTCTTTCATAGGCGAATTTCCTCCTTATGTATGTTGTCTCAAACTATCCAATTCTCGGTCCTCCGTCGCATCATATATATATATATATATATATATATATATATATATATATATATATATATATATATATACGAGTTTCTGCTGAGATGTCGTAATACAGAGTTAGGAAGTTTGCCGAAAGAAAAGAGATTAAGGGGGGTTTCTTTGCGGGAAGGTGGGTTGGGAGCTGAATTTACGCTCATAATGGTTTGTTATGCGATACGGTTCGGCAGAGCTAACTATAAAAGGCTCGTTTTGTTTGCGCGAAGTGTCTTTTTTATCCAATAATGATTTAATATCAATATCTAGTATACACAATCTGATACTTTGTGTCTAACTAAACTTATTTATTTACATATATATATATATATATATATATATAATATATATATATATATATCTGAAATAGAATTAATAATTTGCACATAGATAATAAACATTCTTCATTTTGCATTTCCGGATCTTTCACTCGTGAGATACCATTAATTAACAGCGTTTATAAAATTAAAAAGAAATGAAGTAGTTTGAATTACATTTATAAAGCATTTAAGAAAAATACAAATAAACCCCCTTTTTAAAAGCAGGATGAAATATTCACACTAAATTGCAATGAAACAGTGAAAAATCGAAATCAGAAAAAATTTTACGCATTTTCTATTCTTACCTCAGTATAGGTGAAATGACTGAACATTGTACAATTTTTCATCTTTTGGAAATCAAGAAGCATGCGCTCTCTCTCTCTCTCTCTCTCTCTCTCTCTCTCTCTCTCTCTCTCTCAATGAAACTAAAAAATTTGAGAAATTAAAGTTAATTTAACGTGCGATAATTTTACAGTTTTGATACAGATTATTTCCGTCATATATTAAAAATAGAAACTAAAAATTAGCTGAAATACTGTAAATTTTTGGACTTTCTCGTTAAATCGTTAACTAATATTTTAGTGAAGAGAGTTTGTTGATATTTGAGTAATCAATTATACGTGAGGAATGGCAATGTTACGTACAACATCAACACGACACAGATTAATTGGATGGTGAACCAATTAATCGGAAGAAGAAATTAACTGGTCATTGATGAATGCATCGATTAATTCGGACCGATGAGTCTCGGAACCTGAACGTAGAGGGAGAGTGGACAGACAGACGAAAAGAAAGTCAAAATTAAAATTCTAATATCAACGAAAATGTTTATCTCAATGCGAAGGATAGAAGTATGTTGTTTATCACATGAATAAGTGTACGCAAAGTCGTTCATGTCTTTTAAAATGTCGTAACTTTTTAAATATTACCTCAAACTGAGTAAGAGTGACATCAAAGGGAGGATGATTTATTAAAGTATTTTCGTATATAGTACACATTAGTACGCATATAGTACGTATATAGTACGTATATAGTACGTATATAGTACGCATTATGTACCATGACCTCGAGCAAATTGCAACAAAAGCTCTCTCACTTGCATCATACCTAGGAAGGTGTCCTCTATGACATAAAAAGTCTTAAGAAATCCAGCGAAGGGAAAGTCCTAAAATCAGGATTTTTTTTATTCTGTGGATTGTGGGAAAGCATATGAAGGCACTTCCTTAATCTAGATTTACTAATTCCACATTTCTCTTTTCAGAAATGGAAGTATCCGAACAGTGTGCCATATGTAAGCAGCCCATAGGTAGGAGAACATCACTGGCAGCAACTCTCGGTGAAAAAAGGAGCTCAAGCATTAGCTAGTCAAGTGAAGCATGGAAAGACAATATTCACACTGTACCTGGGGAAAAGGTACACAAAGACTGCCGTCGCAAATACTTTAACCCACAGCAAATAGCCAAGACTATTAAACAACAGAATACGGAACCTAGCACAAGCAAGGAAAAGCACGTACTTATGTCTTCTGAAGGCTTTCACTTCAAGACTGACTGCCTCTTTTGTGGCCAATCAGCTAAGTTTGGAAAAAGAGAAAGAAGTACGATGTTCTCCAAATCAGGACCATTGAATTCAAGGACACAGTTCTGGCAACATGCCGTGAACTAGCAGATGGTTGAGCAGATACTGTGGAAGCACGAATTCTGCATGTCCATGACCTCCATGCTGCAGATGCAGTTTACCACCAGGCATGTAATGTCATTTTCTGGACAAAGAAGCAGATGCTAGCAGCTCAACAGAAGAACACAGAGCGCTCGAAGACGATAAAACTGGGCCGGCCACAAGATGACGAGAGAACATGAGCATTCCTGGAGGTTGCAACTTTTCTTAAAGAAAACGATGACGAGCAGATCACCATCAATGATCTTATTGACCTCATGGAACAGAAACTGGTTGACTCTGAATATGAAGCATGATCGACATGAATCCGAATGACACCACATGCATCTACTTAACACTGAAGTTTGTCACTGAGCATGCAAGGCACCATTACGTCACCCCAATCATCACCTTCGACCAGCCACTCTGGTGGAAGACTCTGATGATCATCATAACTGAGCCTGCCGGAAGCGATCTGAGAGAAATAGTCCTACGTCTAGGGGACTTTCACACACAGTTGAGTTTCTTTGGATGTATGGAACATCTGATGGCTGCATCTGGGTTGAAAATACTGCTTGAGTTGATCTATGCACCCACTGCAGTAGTCCACATGCTGACTGGCAAGGCCATTGCTCGCGTAGTTCGAGCACGCTTCATTGTTGACGCAGCATTCAATGCCCTGCTGCTGGCCAACACATTTGATGCCCCTCTACCACGTCAACCCAACAACTCAGAAGACACAGAGTCTGATGATCTGGATTCTGATGAAGCAGCAGCCGCAACCCCATCAGATGACGACACTGCTGCAGATACGAGCGGGAGAACAGACATGGACGAAGTTGCTGTCGTCTATGAGAAGCTGATGAATGGTTCAATGTCTGTAGTTCAATTGTTGTACTCCTCCTTGTGGAAACTGCAGAGGATCTGATTGTATAAACACAACACAGCTGGCATGTGGTGAAGATGAAGATGATGACATTGTTGGCTTCTAAATGCATCTTGTACATTGACACAGGTTACCCATGGTCGGAAGATGCTGGCAATATGGCAACTACTCATCTTCTATGCAGATCTATGCTTCTCTTGCATAATATAACATGGACATGTTCACTGTCAAGTTCTCCGCAGACTCTTTGTTGTATTCTGAAGGCCCACAGTATTGTGAAAGTTCTCAGTATTATGCTTGCAATTTGGTATTATGTTTTACTATTACTAGTCCTGCCAATTGATGTTGCTCAATAGTTGTATTTTCATTTTTAATTAGTTTGTGCAATGGCAATTTGTAATAATTGCAAATGGTCTCCAGTAGTTTATTTCATCATTTACAACCTAATTATGTAAGCATCATACCTAACTTGTTGACTTTTGTGATTATGTGTCAAGAATAGTATGTACTCAGTATGTATCTCAGCATTGCTTTTTATTTTATTATTTTAGTATTAAATTTTTTAGCTATCGTCTGAGACTACCGCTTAGTCCTTCAAACCCTAACTGCTTGCCAACAGTTTCAATAAAAATCAATATCTACCAGTCCACTGAAACCTACAAATAGGCTTTAACATGTTTAAAGGCTGAAATGTGGAAAAAATTATATTTTTGGGTGGGGTCATATTCCAGTGATTTTCACAGGTTTCCCCTTCGAGGATCCCTTAAGACTTTTTGTATGAGACAGAGGACATATTCAGGAGTATAAAACAGAAGAGATACTTTTTGTTGCAATAAGTTCAAGGTTGACCAAAGATTTTTCATAAATTACCTGTACTAATATTTCGGCGCAACTCGACGTAACTTTGTAGCAGGGCAGATGCTAAGGCAATGCCCTCATACCTCCTCCCACACTCGGCTTCCCATTTCTTGAGTGGAAGTTTCAGCTCCCGTGTGGATTCGGTGTTTCAGTTTACGCATATTTTGTATTTTTGACACGTAGGCAATATCTGTAAACCGTACAAAAAAAATTCAATAAATTACATTTTTTTTGGTAAAAGTCCAACTTAATTTGAGGTAATAGGAAGTTACAACGTTTCAAAAAGCATGCAGAATTGTGTAGACACCCTGTACACTCGTTTATCGTTAGTTAGCTGAGTTTCGTCTTTCAAAATTGATTATTGTTTATTTACATTAAGACAATATATAATGTGTAGATAGTTATCTAAAACTGAGATATAACTGACCCACTCCATCATTATATCGAACGCAAAATACTTATTATGAATTCATTTCACTCCCGTAAAAAGATAAATTCCACCGATAAAAGTCGTAACATACACTCATAAATCGAAACTTTCTATTTTTCCTAATTCCATTCCATAAATAGAATCTTCCTAGATATAATTTTCACTCTCCGAATGCATACTGTTTCTTTCATTGGGTTGTTTAACCTCCTTCAACATCTAAAATCATATGATGGAGAGAAACTAAGGCTTTACGTTGGATCCAAACCACAGATCCAATGTCGCTTAACTTTGCTTTGCTTGCCATGACGTAGCCCGATGCGTAGTGTTGCAGAAAAACAGTCACGCTTTTATTAATAAATTTGTAGAGTGTTTCCTACGCATGTTTTTAATATTGTAGACGTCATTGTTGCAAAATGTATGAACATTCCCGCGTACTAACAGGCAAGGCCATATGACAGAGTGGACGTACAACTTAACGTGGAGTCAGTGAGAACCACGCCCCGGGTTGCTATATCATCTTAACGATGAGGACAGTTCCCCATCCAACTGAACGGAGCCTACGTCTCTTAATTTCGCTGATCTTACGGGAAATAGTATAACTATTAGGTCACGAAGTAGCCACACCGATGAGAGGTCAACTGTATATATGTACAGGGATTTCGTACTTGGGAAGTAGAATGCGCAGCTGTGTGTAGAGGAAAACATTCATTGTAATGATCTTTATAACGTTAATTCGCCTAAAGAGAAATATAGCCCTTATGAACGATGTACGTACGAACGGTTATTGTTCATCTTTTCTCATTCTTTTTTTTATTTCTAATGTGAAGGTAACCCGAGGCAATGCAAAAACTTGATTTCTTTTAATAGATTTTGATGAGTCTGACGGATTTTAATTAAAAAAAATTGAGAATATATATATATATTAGTGGTGGACCTGCTATCCGCATCTGCATCCGCACTTCTGACTGCGGATGTTATGCGGATATTACCTCTAATAAATTATGCAATTTACAATTAAATTAGCTTACAAAGTAGCTTATAAGGCCCAGTCATGCACATTTCATGTAAAGTATTAATTATTAATGAACAAACAATTATATAAACCTCAAAATATAAATACCTGGTAACACAGAAAATTGAATGAAACTTGTTTCATTCAATTTTCTGTGGCTGAAACGCTTGAGATAGTTATTACTTTTATCGTAATGAAAACATTAATATTAATTTTAATTCTTATGCATTGCCTGCCATAATAGTAATATCACGAAATTTAAAAAATTATGTCATATATTCATAATTCTATATTATATTGATAGATTAACTAAATATCCGCATCCGAGGATATTAAAATTGAAGATCCGCATCCGCGGATATTTAAATTAAAGATCCGCACCCGCGGATATTTAAATTAAAGATCCGCATCCGCATCCGCAGATGTTGAAAAACTGACATCCGGTCCACCACTAATTACACTGGTTTACAGCCAAAATGCTTCGGAAATGAAAGTAGTCAATCTTTACTAATTTTGGGTCACTGTATACCAAACTGATGCCTAAAATTGCCAATTGGCTCTATTTATAAAGATATCAGGCAACCCTGCACCCTACTAACTGGACTGCATCTGTCGCGTAATATGTAGACGCCTGTGACACATCGACGCATTGACTCTACTGCGCATGCGCGTAGTTATATTCTTTTTATTTTAATAAATTAATGTAAATATATACATATATATACAATAAAATGTAATTTTAAATTTATCTATTACATTATGTATTTGTAAATTATTTATTAAAAAATAGATTGGATCATTTTAACATATTGCTTCCCATAATGTTTTTGATATTAATATAAATAGAATACTAACCTAACTTAACCTTACCTAATTTAAAATTATTGAAATGCAAATTAATTACATTAATTTATTAAAATAAAAAAAAGCATAACTACGCGCATGCGCAGTAGAGTCAAGGCGTCGATGTGTCACAGACGTCTATATATTACGCCACAGCATCAGTTCATTCGCGGAAGTCATACAGTGCACCCTTGTCAAACTCTTTTTAGTGTTTGCTTTTGAAACTGAATTTTTTTCAGCCTAATTTGAACAAAGATGCCTCGTAATTGCGTGAACAGTGTAGATAACTTCTGTTATGTTTGTGGAGAATTGACTTTTGCATCACAAAAGCGTGCTATAACCGTCGTGATTAGGAAAGCCTATCACCTTTATTTTGGCTGTAAGTTTGGAGATCAGGACAAGAGCTGGGCCCCACACATATGCTGCAATACTTGTGCAACAAACCTTCGCCAGTGGTTGAATCGGAAAAGGAAATCTATGCCTTTTGCAGTGCCAATGGTGTGGAGGGAACCAACAGATCATATCAGCAATTGTTACTTCTGCATGGTGCCTCCAGTCAAGAAAGGTATTTGCAAGAAGAAAAAGTGGATTTTACAATATCCGAATATACTCTCTGCTATACGCCCGGTACCTCACGGCGAAGGACTACCCGTTCCTGAGCCCCGACACTCATTCTCCCTGGAGTCAGAGGACGAGGAGAATGAAGGAGCCTGCGAAACTTGTGAGCCTTTAACTTCACAAGACCCTGAATTTGTTTATAACTTGACATCTTCTAAACAGCACATGATAACTCAAAATGAATTAAACGACCTTATCAGAAATTTAGAACTGCCAAAGAGTAAGGCAGAGCTGTTAGGCTCCAGATTGCAGCAGTGGAATCTCCTCGCTGAAAATGTTAGAGTGTGTAAGTTTCGTGACCGTCAAAAAGATTTTGTTCCATTCTTCATCATGGAAGTGACCTTGTAGCTTGCAACGACATCGATGGACTGATGGCAGCTCTCAACATTATTCACAATCCTGATAGGTGGAGACTGTTCATTGATTCATCGAAGTTGAGTCTAAAAGCTGTTTTGTTGCATGTTGGCAACGTATTGCCATCAATTCCAGTTGGTCATGCAGTCCACATGAAAGAAACATATGACAACATGAAGCAACTTTTGAACTGCATAAACTATGACAAACATCAGTGGCAGGTTTGTGGTGACTTGAAAGTTGTTGCTATCGTGCTTGGACTGCAGCCGGGCTACACTAAGTATTGCTGTTTTCTGTGTGAATGGGATAGTCGGGCTAGGACTTCTCATTACATCAAAAAGGATTGGCCACTCCGACACTCATTGGAACCTGGAACAAAAAATGTCCAGTATCCTCCACTTGTAGAATCGAGCAAGATTTTGTTACCACCCTTACACATCAAACTGGGCGTCATGAAAAATTTTGTTAAGGCTATGGATAAAACGGGGGCAGCTTTTAAGCACCTCGGTGGTAAATTCCCAAAGCTCAGTGAAGCAAAAATCAAGGAGGGTGTATTTGTTGGTCCACAGATCCGCGAGCTTCTTAGAGATGAGGAGTTCGACCGTATCCTAGGTGGTGAGGAGAAGACTGCGTGGAATGCTTTCCGGTTAGTAGCAACCAATTTTCTCGGAAATACCAAAGCTGACAATTACAGGGAGCTGGTGGAAAACCTGCTGTTGTCCTCTCACAAAATGGGCTGCAATATGTCTTTAAAGATACATTTCCTCCATTCGCACCTGGGATTTTTTCCGACCAATTGCGGAGCAGTCAGCAATGAACATGGTGAACGTTTCCACCAGGATATCTCAGCGATGGAGAAACGCTACCAGAGGAAATGGAGTCCATCATTGTTAGCAGACTACTGCTGGACAATAACAAGAGATGCTCCAGAAGTTGAATACAAGAGACAAGCAAAGAAGCGACGGGTTGAATCAATATAAGTGACTGCTTTATACAGGTATGTTACTAATATATGGTATGTATATACGCAAAATGTGTAACTTAAATTTTCTTGGAAACTGTAGCCAATCGACTGTTTTTATGGTCATATTCGTTTTCAGCAACTCAAAATCCATAATAGGAAACACATTTTATCTCCGAAGCACAAACTTTTTCAAAATTTGTAGACCAGTGTTATATATATATATATATATATATATATATATATATATATATATATATATATATATATATATATATATATATATATATCCCGGGCCGATGGATTCGTAGTCAGCGACGATTACCACTGCACCACCGAGGCGCATATATATACACACTGTGTATATATATACACACAGTGTATATATATATATATATATATATATATTATATATATATATATATATATATATATATAACGTTTTCGTTCTCGTTCAAACTCGTTTAAGTTCCGTGTGTTGGTCTCTCTTCACAAGAAGGTCAAGCTGGTGGCCCCACCTCTAGGCCTGGCTTGGTGGAGGAACGAGTTGCTCTCTTGCGCTCTCCACAGCACATAACTATGTACACCCGGCTCATCTGGTACCGTCCTCAGCCAAGCATCTAGTCTTCTCTTGAAGACTTCATCTGTGACCCCTGTAACGTTTCTGAGGTCCTTTGGAAGCTGGTTAAAAAGTCTTGGCCCACTGACAACCAACCTATTTTCCTTCAATGATGAAGAGGTTCCTTGTCGGGCCTTTAATTTGGGAACACTACACATTCTGCCTTTCCTATTTTCCAGCGTTGTTTGGATGGTAATTGGGTTTAGTTTGAGATTTGGTACCAGTTTTTCGATCATTTTCCATATGTAGATTATGGTGTACCTCTCTCTTCTTCTTCCTTCCAAGAAGTACAGATTTAGTTTACGTAGTCTTTCCCAGTAGTTGAGTTCTTTGCAGCCATCAGTCTTGGCTGTGAAATGCCTCTGCGTTTCTTCTAGTTTATTAATTTCTTCCTTTTTATATGGGGACGTCAAAACTGAGCAGTATTCAAGTTTTGGTATGATAAGTGTTCTCAGCAGGGGAATCATTACTGTCTTGTCCCTCCTTTTGAACGTTCTTAGTACCTGTCCCACAACTCTATTTGCTTTGTTTATTGCTATCTGATTTTGTGTCTCGAATTTGGCATCATCGGTCATTATTACCCTCAAGTCGACCGCTTTTGTGCTTCTCTGAATTTACTGTTTAAGTTCCTAATTTCTACCATATCTCAAGAGCTGAAATTTCTCGGCAAGGCCCTCGGCAATGTCCCTCGGCAAGGCCTCCATTTCATTTGCATCGCTGATTTTTCTGCTGATCTTTGTATCATCCGCAAAGGATGTTACTATACTGTTGCTGTTTACTCCACTGTATATGTCTGTTAGCATGATAATGAACAGGAGTGGGACCAGTGCTCTCTCTCTCTCTCTCTCTCTCTCTCTCTCTCTGTATATATACATATATATATACAGGGCGTCCCAAAAAAATGTATACACACTTTAAATAATTATAAAGGCAGTGTTTATTAAAATACATTTCATTTTCAAAATGTAATAGAATCTACAGACATTATTTAATTGTTTTGTCAATGCCTGTTTTCAAACTGACGTCCGTTCTGGTCCAGGCACTGCTGATAACGCGAAGCAATGGAATCGCAAACATCACGAAACATTTCGTTTGGTATTTGTGTGCATTCTCGTTCAATGGCTGCTCTCAATTCAGCGACTGTTGCAGGTTTTATAGCGTAGACTTTGTCTTTTAAGTATCCCCATAAAAAAAGTCTAGTGGTGTGAGGTCTGGTGAACGCGGAGGGTATTCTACGAAACCCCTTCGTCCAATCCACATCCACATCGTGCCAAGTACCACTCGCAATACTCCACTCTTCGGTCCGGATCATCTTCATTAATAGCATGGACTAATCTTGGAATGTAACTTTTCCATTGACAGCGCTCAAAATGCGTTGGACAGACGATTCTGAAATTCCTACCTCACGACTCGCTTGCCGCACAGATTTTCTTGGACTTTGGTGATACGTTTCCAGTACTCTTTCTTGCTTTGTGGGGCTTGTCGATGTCCGTGGTCTTCCGGAACGCTTCTTGTGGACATTCTGAACAGTTCCATCGGCTTCAAACTTATCTCTAATTCGAGTGATGGTAAGTCGCGTTGGTGGATCTGTTTGAAACTCCCTCCTAAACTGTCTTTGCACTTCAACTGCGTTTTCACACTTCCAGTAGCATTTTAGAATGAATTTCCTTTGTTCAAAGCTTAGTCTGACTGCCATTATTAATTCTAATGGGTTTAACTTGGAAAGAAAGAAACATCAATTGAGCTATCAGCTGTTAAAGTGTGTATACATTTTTTTGGGACGCCCTGTATATATATATATATATATATATATATATATATATATATATATAATATATATATATATATATATATATATATATATTAATGTAATAAAAAGAGCAGAAGAGAAGCTGCTCACATTGGCATGTTTCGAAGCATAATGGGTTCTTGACAGCCATCTTGGACCGGTTTAGCATCACAGCAAGTTGGCTTAGAAGGCGTAATCAGCCAATTGTCTTGGCGTAGTGTATACATATTAATGTACAAGAATGTAGAGGCAGCTAGCTGCCAGTGCCACCAGCTCCCAGCGGCAGGAATGATGGCGTAGTTTGTGTGTATATGTATATATATATATATATTAGTGGTGGACCGGATATCCGCATCCGCACTTCTGACTGCGGATGTTATGCGGATATTTCCTCTAATAAATTATGCAATTTTCAATTAAATTAGCTTATAAAGTAGCTTATAAGGCCCGGTCATGCACATTTCATGTAAAGTATTAATTATTAATGAACAAACAAATATATAAACCTCAAAATATAAATGCCTGTTGACAAAAAATTGAATGAAACTTGTTTCATTGAATTTTCTCTCTGAAACTCTTGAAAAAGTTATTATTTTTATCATAATGAAAATATTAATATTAATTTTAATTCTTATGCATTGCCTGCCATAATAGTAATATCACGAAATTTGAAAAATTATGTCATATATTCATAATTCTATATTTTATTGATAGATTAACTAAATATCCGCATCCGCATCCGCGGATATTAAAATTAAAAATCCGCATCCGCAGATGTTGAAAAACTGACATCCGGTCCACCACTAATATATATATATATATATATATATATATATACAGGGTGAGTCAAAAGTCTCCATACAGAGGCAAAATGGTCACTTTATTATGCAATCACTTGTAAGTCAAAAAATGCTCTATGTGGGCACCATTACACTGAATGCACATACGAATGCGTTCCTCCCAGTCATGGCAAACGCGCGTTAACACGTCTGGTGTTATGCGTGCACACGCATCACGAATGAGTTCCTTTAGGTGGTCCGTGTTTCGTATTTTCACCTGGTACACCATGGCCTTCAAGTGCCCTCACAAGTAAAAATCAAGGGTGGTGAGGTCTGGGGACCTCGGAGGCCACTCCACGGGACCAAGGCGGCCAATCCAGTGACCCGGAAACTGCTGATCCAGTCACTGGCGCACGCAGATACCGTAATGGGGTGGCGCCCCGTCTTGCTGAAAGTACGCTGGAAATACCCCGTCCTCGTTCAGCAGGGACGGCATGACTGTCTTGCAGCATGTTTAAATATATTTCGGCATTCAGATTGGTGTCAATGAAAAAAGGGCCAACAATTGTATTGCCCCATATCCCGCACCACACCATCACTTTTCCAGCGCCTTGCGTCTTTGAGGGACTCCTCCAGTGCGGGTTGTCATCACTCCAATAACGTACGTTTTGACGATTAACCTCTCCATGAACATAAAAGTTGGCTTCATCTGAAAACAGGATGCCAGCCGAGAACTCCGTGTCTTCGTCCACTTTTGTTCTTGCCCATTCACAGAATTCCAGCCGCCTGTCCGGGTCGTCTTCGCTAAGATACTGCAACATTTGCATTTTGTATGGATGCCATCTGTGCACTTTCATAATGCGGACGATACTCCTTTGGCTGACACCGCATTCTGCAGACATCCGTCGAGTGCTTTTTTGGGGACTTTTTGCGAACGCTGCGCTGCCAGCACCATGGTCGCTGTGCCTTCATCGGTGGCTGTTCGTGGACGGCCACTTCTCGGTTGGTCTGCAACACTTCCAGTCTCCTTGAACTTCTCAATGAGTTTGGCAATGGTGTTGTGTGTGATGTGCGTGCCGGGGGTGTGTCTCCTGTTAAAATCCTCGGCAACCTTGCGACAGCTTCCTGATCCTGCCAGAAGAATGATCTCTATACGCTCTTCTTGGGACAAAGGCATCTCAGCACATCACCTGCAAAAAAAATAAAAAATAAATAATCATTTATTTATCATGACCATTTTGCCTATGTATGGAGACTTTTGACTCACCCTGTACGTATATATATATATATATATATATATATATATATATATATATAGTTCCAAATCAGAGAAATAAAACTTCACTCTGTCTCAAAAACAGCAAAGCACACATACTCTATCGTTTATATATATATATATATACAGGGTGTCCGAGAATTATCTGTAAAATTTTTGGCTGTTATTAAAAGTCAACCATGAAGTGTACAAATTCCAGTGTTGTCCCATTTTACAGAGAATCTCATTAAGTTTTTTCTGATACCAAGTTTTGACAAGTTTTTTAGAAATTCCAGTGTGTCCGAACATTATCTGTACAATTTCATCTTTTAATAAAATTCTTGATAACACACGTAAAATTCTTAAACAAGATTATTTAGAATCTGTAGTTTCAAAAGTTCCTTTTATGAAAGTAACGTTGTTACAAAAATTCGATATGTGCACCATTAGTGATTCGCAAAACATCCAATCGATACTCTAAATGTTGCCATGTACGCTGCAGCATATCCACATCAATTCGCTTAATAGCAGCTGTGATTCTTGCTTTTAAATCATCAATGTCTGTCACCCGCGTACATTTCTAAAAAACTTGTCAAAACGTGGTATCAGAAAAAACTTAATGAGATTCTCTGTAAAATGGGACAACACTGGAATTTGTACACTTCATGGTTGACTTTTAATAACAGCCAAAAATTGTACAGATAATTCCCGGACACCCGGTGTATATATATATGTATATATACACCTGGAATAATAGAAATAAAACACAACTACATCATTCTGTTTATTTAATATATATCGAATATGTATATACATTAGTCGCAAAACAATTGGATTTATTTAACACATGTACAGTATATATCACGAACATTACTGTAGAGAAGAATTGCATTAGACGCAAAAACAGGAATAATTATTTGGCATACGCATCAGAAATAATACATCTAGTAAAGAAGAAATCGGGGAAAATACAGTATATTAAATGATTACATAGGCCTGCGAATGAGAACTCTGTAAGAGTTGTTTTCTTACTAATAACTGATTTTATATAATTCAACTCCGCTGATTTCGAATAAGGTGTCCATTTTTTCTATCACGTCAGGATTTTCTGCAAACTGGAAGGGAAAAAACAACAACATTAATGAATATTATTTATTTCAATTTACATACATTAAGGGTCTATTTCGCTTTGTTATATTAATTACCAATGCAAACAACTTTAAAAAGAAAGAAGACTATTAACGTCAATTATATATTCATCTTTATTTGTCCTGATTTTTCTTGTGAGATCTATGCCTTTTAGTCTCGAACGTACGTGCTGTTCCTTTTCTTTAATGTAATAATTCTGGAGTAGCCCGTTTCAACATCCAGCAGTAATCAGCCATCATGCTGATGTCCCACCTTCCCTGATATCTCTTCTCCATTTCTTTGATGTCTTGATGAAACCGTTCTCCTTGTTCTTCGCTGAGTGCTCCGAGATTCTCAGGGAAGTAATCCAAGTGTAAATGTAAGAAATGTAATTTTAAACTCATATTACAACCCAACTCTTTGAACTTATTTAGCATGTTGTTCACACTGTTTTAGTAATTTGAGTCCTTGTTGTTCCCCAAAAATTTGCTGATAACATCCTTAAAAGCAATCTACGCTTCTTTTTCAAGATTGTTCATTGTTTTTTCAGTGTTCATCCAAAGTCAGTTTTGTAATCTGGGGACCAACGCAAATTCTTTTTTTCAATTTTGCTTCCGAAAGAGTTGGGAATTTACCACACAGATACTTAAAACAATCTCTGTCTTCGTCCAAGGCCTTAACAAATTGCTTCATGAAGCCCAATTTTATGTGAAGCAGAGGTAAAAGGACTTTCTTCGTGTCAACCAAACTTTCACGTTGAATGTTTTTAGAACCAGGTGTCAGGTTGACTCTGCGTGGCCATTCTTTTTAGATCTAGTACTGAGTTCTTGCTCGGCTATCCAATTCACACAAAAAACATAGCAACTTCGTATAACCTGGTTGTTGACCTAACAACATTCGTCAGCCAGACTCCTTACTGAGCGGACGCATTCCCTGGGCTCTCTGATTTTTTTTCTACTTTTGGATATTGCCAATAAATTTACTTTTGGAAAATTCTGAATTTTATATATGAGGTTGTAACATAAATTCTGCTCGATTAGAAAACGGACGATAGATGATAGAATAACCTCAAGATAATGTGAAATAATTTTAGAAATGTTGCGAAATACACGCGGTAACAGGTTCGCACAGGTTTTATCACGATACAGAATGATACAGAATGACTTAGGCTAGTGTAGGATTAGGCTAATGAATGTTTTCTCTAGTGTTTTTCATACAGTTACAACGCCACCCCTACGATATTACAGTAATTGAAAAAACATGGAGCCCACGAAAGAGCATATTCGACATGTGATGCTCTATGAGTTCCATAAAGGATCTAACGCAAGTAAATCCGCAAAAAACATTCAAAGAGTTTATGGAAATGATGTTGTGAGCGAATGGATGTGTAGGAGATGGTTTGAAAAGTTCAGAAATGGAGACTTCAGTCTGAAAGATTATCAACGAACAGGGCGACCAAATGAGTTAGATGAAGGGTTGCTGAAAACAACAGTGGAGGAAAACCCAACGGTAACTGTAAGAGAACTTGGCCTGCAACTCGGATCGTCACTGGGGATGAAAAATGGGTCCTCTATAACAATATTAAGCGTCGACATCAGTGGCTTAGCCGTGAAACAAAGCCTGAACCTCAGCCAAGGAATGTACCCTATCCAAAGAAAATTTTGCTATGCATTTGGTGGGATATGTAACGAATTATTCATTTTGAGCTTCTGCCAGACAACCAACCAATCACAGTTGAAGTCTACTGCCAACAACTCCAACGATTGAAGATGGCATTACAAGAAAAACGTCCTGCATTAATTTATCGCAGAGGTGTTCTATTCCACCTGGATAACGCGCGCCCTCACACTGCTAGAATCATCACTGCCCAATTGGAGGCATTTGTGGTTGGGAAAAAATGCCTCATCCACCTTATTCTCCGGACATCGCACCTTCAGACTACAGTTTATTCAGAAGTCTGTAACACCACCTAGATGGACAAATTTAATTTTTGTTCTGAATGAACCAAAAAATCGAGCAGAATATATGTTACAACCTTATACTTGCGTTTATCTTCACATTGTTATAGTTAAGTAACTGAATATTAGTGGTTTTTAGCGATTTAGAAGTTTTCATAGCGTGCCGGCTTAATTTAACTTAAACTTGTAACAGTTATAAACTTTAACTACCTTAACTTGCGCGATGCCGTCGCAGAAAGCGTCGTGTGCTAGGTGTGGGGTTAATCGGTGGTATACAGCTTTTAAAGATTATAACGGCGGTCCTATGGCGATTACTGAGAGATCGGTTTGTATCTTTTGTGAGTTAAGTAAGGGAAGAGATACTGTAGTTGATATAAAAAGTAGTGTACGCAAGGTGGCGGAAAGATTTGCAACGCTTGATGAGGGTAGGGGTAGGCTTACAGTTGACGAAGGCCGAACCTACACTAACGTTGAAGACGTTAGTAATTTGAAGGGTGAGGTGAGGAACCTAGTTTCTAATATAGGTTGCTTATTGGGAAGGTTAGACAGAGTTGAGAACGGGATTAAGGTTGGTCTCAGATTAGTAGACGCCACTAGACGGGGAGAGATTTAGAGTAGTTAAGGGTGGAGCTAGGCCACGTACGTTAGGTGATAGGAATCTCCCCCCTATCGAGGTTTCGAACCCTTTCGCCCAGTTGGATAGGGATGTGAACGAAGGGGAAACTATTTTAATTGGGGACTCCTTAGTGCTTCATATGGATAAGGAGTTCGTTGAACGGAATCTAACTAAGAGGAGGAGGGTCTGTCTACCAGGGGCCAGGGTTGACAGAATTAGAGACGAAGTAGATAGGATTGATGTTAGTAGTATTGGCGCAAAAGTTTATAGTGCAATGCAATTGCAAATGCTGAACAATGTTGCAAAGGGGGAGGGGGAAATGTTGGAAGAGGTTATGCAACGAGGGGAGGGTCTTGCAACAAATCAATGGTGCAAAGGGGGAGGGGTTATCCCCCAAGCTGCAATGAAGAGGGAGGGGAAATCCCCAGCAAGTTGGGAAGTCCAACTAACCTCTTTGGGGGAGAAGTTGGGCCGGCCTCACCCCCGAAAGGGGCATACCTAACCTAAGAGAGAGAGAGGAGGAGGAGAGGAAGAGAGCATCCAGCTTCTGCGAGGAGCAGAAGCTCAATGAGAGATCATGTAGCAACACTTGACTTAGAACTCGAAATCCGCCAGTTGGCTTAGAAGGCTTAATCTGGCTTAGAAGGCGTAAATGGTTTGTTCAGCTGTACATTATTAGGGTTGAGTTGCCAGATTGCGCTATTTGTTTACTTAAAACATATATTCTTGACAGTTGGCTTAGAAATCCGTCAGTTGGCTTAATCCGCCAGTTGGCTTAACCCGCCAGTTAACTTAGAAGACCTAGAAGGCAGGTGTATGTGTATGTATTAATTAAATTCTCAGCTGCCAGATTGCGCTATTCATATATTCTTGACAGTTGGCTTAGATATCCGTCAGTCGGTTTAGAATGCGTAACCAGCCATTTGGTATACATATAATTAAATAATAATATCGTTTATATATACAACCAAAATAATTAAATAAAACATCATTACATCATTCTGTTTATTTAGACGAATTATTGGATTCAATTTCACGAAATATATAGCAAATAAATATACAATTCTTTAAAAACGAGGATATATGCAATCAAAATTGATAATATAAGAAATACGAACGATCGAGCATATAATCAAAAAATAAATAAGAAAAATAATAGTCTATAATACAAAACGAGGAAGTATAATCATTAATATATTAGTAAGGAAAAAAATATATATATATTAAGTAAATAAATAAGCACACCGGACAAAAAATTAGTCACCCCTAATAGCACCGATAGTAGGAAGTTCAAGGTCACACAAAGGGTCCTGCTGTAGCATTGGTAAGTGACAAGTAGCGGTGACGTAGCACCCAGGGATCAGATCTGTTTCGTGAGGTGGTGAAGAACAAAGTGTGTGTTGGATATAGTCTGCAAAATGGGTCGTGAGGCAGACGTTACTCAGTGGCAAAAGGAGCCATCGTGTTTGGCAGAGCCCACGGACACAAAATGTCTGAAGTAGCCCAATTTGTTGGTGTGTCAACGCGTACTGTCCAGCGAGTCTACAAAGAGTGGTGTAGTTCGCAATCAACTGAAAATCGACGGCGTAACTGTGGCCGGAAAACAATTCTCGACAATAGTGACCGCCGCCATGTTTCTCGTCTAGTAACTGCAAATCGTTTTCAAACCAGAGAACAATTGCTCCAAGAAACCAATGGGGTTCTCCAGCGACCAATTTCCGAACGGACATTGCGACGAGAACTGCATGCGATGGACATCTGGAGCAGGGTACCACGGAAGAGGCCGCTGTTAACAGCAAGTCACAAATTGGCACGTTATAAATGGGCTCAGAGGCACAAAAACTGGACTGCGGCAGATTGGAAATGTGTAATTTGGTCCGATGAGTCCCGTTTTTGTTTGTTCTCCAATGATGGGGGGCGACGAGTACATCGCAGGTCCAATAAAGCCTTTAATCCTGAATGCGTCGAAGGTGTTGTTCAGGCTGGAAACAGAAAGTGAAGCGCAGGAATAGACACCCACGGACTCTGGCGGAACTTCGGGACCGGCTGATGAACGAGTGGCAGCAAATCGATGTTCAGTACATGCACAACCTCGTAGAGTCTCTGCCTCGCCGGATTCGTGCGGTTATCAAGGCCAGAGGCGCCGTCACACGTTATTAGGTACATTCTGAGAGGGGTGACTAATTTTTTGTCCGGTGTGCTTATATTGAAAATAAGGTAATTATGTCTCAAATGACATGGCCTGACGTTGAAATAAAAAATACATTTTTCTAGTGTACTTTGGTGTGCTCTGTTCAAATATAACATTCATTTGTTGTGCAAATGAACAGAAATGTGTGTTTGGGCCATGCAATGATAACTGTATTTCTGTTCATTTGCACAAGAAATGAAGGTCATATTCGAACCAAGCACACCAAACTTTCATAAAGGTCTTATGGCCTCCCTTGGCCATGGGCCAAACAACAACGGTCTTATGGCCTCCTTGGCCATGGGCCAAACAACAACGATCTTATGGCCTCCCTTGGCCAGAGACCAAACAACACAAAAACAGTACAGGATTGAAAGCCTCAAGCCCTCCAGATCTACTTGTGGAGGAGTAACATTTACTCTACTAAAACTACGGGTATTGACTAGTCTGAAGTGGTAGGAGGTTTGAATACAGTACAAACTCTTTTAACCAAACAACACAACATGGAAGTACAGTACCTTTCAATTAACTCACCAACGTAGAAGTCACTTTAAAACATAAATCGTTAACAAAACAAAACATGACAAAACTCCAAAACAACATTAGTAAACCAGCATTTTGAAAACTGGTGACTTATAAAATTTACACAAATAATAAGCAAAGTTAAAATGCTTAACTTTAATTCCATAGATTTCCTATACCTAAGGGGAGTCAAACTGATTGACATAACTTTAACTAAACTTGAGAAGCTAGCCTCTTGAAATTTTATATTTAAATAGGTCTTGAGTAACCTTTCTCTTCCTAAATTCCTACTTCATTCTTTTTAATCTACTGTATTTCACATTGTTTAAAATACACTGTCAAAAAATTTAATCTATAACATACAAATTTTTCTCCGCCCCCCACCCAGTATATGGAAAAACTATACCCGCTTACAATATGGTATCGTATTGATACATTTATTTCATAATTAAATATAAATTATTAATTAATTGAATTAAATATCTAAAAAATTGCCTCGGGATTGGAGACAGCCTATTGGGAATGAAAATAATTGCCATACATACACAGAACTCAATATGGAGGCATTGGGCCCACCCAGCCACAAGAAAATATTATTATTTCGTGTTCAAAAATTTTCACTGCTGACTCATGAAAATTACATCGAGAGAAGAGTCAACGAACTTTGAAGAATCAGCAGATTCCTAACGATTATATGAGCGGCTCGCTCGGAGCTTGCTTATGTTACAGCGATGCTTTAAGCAAGGAAGATGTACTTTATCTTCCTATACGTTCTGAGTGAAATCCTCTTAATATAAAACCTAATAACTATAAAAAGGATAGGCCTTTTCCTTCAGATATTTAAGTATAGTGACTGCTTATATTAATTACATCAAAGCAACTCGTTGTGTAACTCCATCGTACCGCGGCCCTACATCGAAAAACATCGTCACACACTACATCGAAACAGAAGCGAAGCCCAACGAAATAATAAGGTAAGGCAATTCCTTTCTTTACCATTAAGCAGCGCAAATACCGAAGGCAAATAAACATAAAGAGGTCCGTTGAAGACCTACATATACATAACTAACGAAAAAAACGTAGGGCTTTTGTGGTTAACTCTCTCCACTGTAATCTGCTGGAAATTTCCAACGGATGAGGGTATCAGGCAATGAACCCACAGCCCTATAGTTTTTTTCGTAGAAACTCTAATTGAAACAAATATACGTAATGAATAAACATATCGTTAACAATACATATATATATACTGTATATATATATATATATATATATATATATATATATATATATATATATATTATAAACAATCAAGGATTAAGGTATCCAAACAGTACGGTATCATAGGTACCAGACACCTGGTAACGTTTCCTATAGGTGTTACGGCATACTTACGTACCCCTAAGTTCCTTCACACACCCCAGTTTCTGCGTCCGAAAATTGTGGGTCCTCACAGTCAGTTTGGATGGATGGTTGCACTCATCTTCCAAGCACACTAGATCCTCAAACAAGTCAAAGTACCCGTACCCCATAAGTTTTTGGCCCTGTTGATAGAAAGGAGTCAGCGTATGCACCATCACCATACTCATCTTTGATCTCGTCAGTTAATTCTCCGAGGAATTCTCCAATAGGAGGCATGTATTCACCCTCCCTCTCTGTGAATATTACGCTATCTGTGTCAGCGTACAGCACCCTCCGCCCAAGAGAGTGCAGTAGTCCCCAAAGCTTGATGCGGACGTAGGCCGTTGTGAAGCTGGCTACAGGTATGTTTGTAACACGTAAGATATTTGTGGCCAGTTCGGTGATGTACTTTATTATGTAAGTGTTATCTACATTCACGATCTCCATAACCTCTTTATCGGGAGCGTTGGCATAATCCCAGTCTTCACTATAACTTTGTGCCAAATGAACGTTCCCTTTGCCAGAATTCTGTGCAAATTTTCCCCAAAGACTGTTTAGACACAACTTTGCACTAAAGCGCTTGACAGGATTCATAACAATTTTGGAAAGGTCAAGCGGTATATCTTCACGGGCACGGTAACGCTGAATATAATCCGTTTTTTCATTTTCGGTATCAACTCGCGGCTACTCCGATGCTTCTACCTTATCCTTCAAAAAAGCGTTTATATATGGCGTGAAAAGGTTGGGTAGCTTCTGAAACCTCCACACCTCATGTATCTTCATTATTCTGTAGCCATGGCGAAAGGCTAGGTCCAGCTCATGGCTTGTATATACACCTCTGACCTTACGCTGGTTGGTTGTATGATTATAATCCCTGTTGTTCTCCTCTGCGCACTTCACGCACAGTGGAAAGCATGAGCTTGTGATCTATAACGACGGGTAAGATCGGCATCCATAAATCGCGAAGGGGTAGCACGTCTACGAAAGAGAGTCACTCAAGTTAGCTGAGAACTCCTCGATGGTTGGCATGGCGAGGCCCACCTGATTTTCAGGTGCACCTACGGGGTACGGATTGTTCTTCATCACATGGGGATATAAAGAACAGAATTCATAGTAATAGAGTTTCACGCCCTCGGTAGGTAGAAGGTACATCTTGAAGGGGTTTGTACGCCCTCCAAACAAGCAGTCACCGCATTTGAGAGGAACCAACACCATTGAACGCTTCATGGCCCTTATTTCGTCACGGTACTGGCCATCTGTTTCCATCCGTGCATCATACTCATGCTCCCACAAGATCTTGTGAATGAACGGGGAGCCTATCCGCTGATCGCGAGTGCGGTTTCATGCAAGACTGTCGGCAGGAGATCTACCATGGATATCTCCTACGATTCCACACTCAGGGGGTGGGCATCCATGCCACCAGCAACCGTTAAAGGAGTACACAGTCTTCTCACCAGCGGTACGGTGTTCACATAGACCATAACTCAAAAAACACGACCATTGACCTTAATGGGTAATTCCCCCGTGTTGCGGGCGTGTTTTATGTATATCCCGGTCTGTTCCAGTAAATAGCCTTGTGCCCATAACTGCTGGGATTGTTTCTATGAATGACAGCTAAGGTGTCTTTAGGCATGAAGTTATTCTTGAACACATTAAAACATAATGAGGCAATCGTGGTTGCGATTTGCAACGGATCGCATCTGAAGCGGGCTATGTATATTAGGGTGGGGTGAAACGTAATTCTTTCTGGAATATTTACTTGCTTCACCTATAATTTGCTGTATTGGGTTCTATAGATGACATAAAATGATACAAAAGAAAAATAAATTTTGTCCTACTAGCGCATTTTTGAGAAAAACAAAATGGCCGCTAGTCAAACATATAAATGCTTATAACTTGAAAAATATGCATCCAATTAAAAGACACTAGAATATAAATGATTCAAAATAAAAAAATACATTAGAAATGCCCTTTCATAAATTATTTTCTCAATTTTAAATTTTATAAAAATTTACCTCGGTAAATACGGTATCACAAATAAATCACTTTTTTCTAAATAAATGAAAAATTCTTTGATGACCGAAGTATATTACTTGATAATAGTTAATAACCTTATTTAATTTTGAATATTCAAACTATAATCTACAACAACACTAATCAACGAGAGAAATTATTGACATATTACCACAATTGCAGAAACATATAATCAATACACTTCCAAAAAGATCCCTTTACAAAAATCGTGAAGTGTTTGCTTTTATGAAATTTTTGTGAATTATTTCAGTCTTTAATTAAAAGCTAATTGTCAAAAAGTGAAGTCATTTCTTTCTTGGTTTCCATACATGGCAGCAATGAAGGAGACCTAATTCTTGCTCTTATAAATCCATCACGGGATTCTTAGGAATATACAGATGAGGCCGCATCGGTGACAAGTTTTATTGCCCTCTCGACACTTTGTGAATGAAGTGGATAATTGGGTAGGCACAGTTTTTTAATCCTAAGTGCATTGAGTTCAATATTTGTGAGCGCCATAGTGAGGGAAGGTTCAGTCAGCATTTCTTTTGACGAGTAAATAATATTATCCCATGCGTTTGCGTTGAAGTTTATCTCAGAAACCTTAAATTCTCTGATTTTGGACACATTTTCCGTCTTTGTTCTAATGTTCATGATGAAATCAACTGCTCTGTTTCGTTTTTGTTCTGATGTATCTGATAACATTGCTATCAGAACATTTATGCAATGAGCAAAATATGCGTTTCTAGCAACGTAAGGCTTCACTACATTCTGAACATCCTTGGGAAGAAGATGAAATCTTTTAATTTCTCCAAATATGTGATGTGGTCCATTCCATATATATGGTCTACTCTTGCTATCGAACCAGCTTGGTCCATAATTTGTAACAATGAAGAAAATTATTGAATAAAGAGCCAATGAAGGAATTTTCTCTACAATGTATAGGCGGCCGACACGATTTGCTAATGTCAGCATCAAGAATGGTTCAGTGGTCCGGTTTTCGTATTTTCCAAATCTTTTGGGACATTCCCACTTCTTATAGCCACAATAATTTTGTACAAATACTGTTCATCTTGGCTAAGATCATCGATAACTTCTTCTGATATGTGTGTTAAATCAATGCCTTCTCTAATTGGTTTGAAATTGACTGCAGGCATTCTTTCACATTCTTTCAGTGCTACTCCGATTTTTCCAATGAAACATGTTGGACCTTTTGTTTTACCATCAAAATGTTCAAATAAGTGCCGAAGGGGAGGCTCATTTTTATGCAGCATACAAATGCTCCATTGTAACGGTTTCTTTAGTTTTTCTTCTATGAGGTGGATGATCCCACCCTTGGCACCTGTGTTGGTATTTGTACTGTCACATCCTACGAGACGAATGCTCTCATTAATAGCTGACTCTTGAAAGAAGGAGAACAAACTATCAGCTATATCTTGAGCTTTACCAGAAGAAGGAACTACATGGGTTAAATATTCATTTTCTGGCTCAGACCCCAAAATATGGTGTTCCTCTCTAATGGAGTCTCCGTACCATTTGTTTTCTTTCTTCACCTTCATCAAAGTCTTGTCCTTTCTTCCGTCAAAAAATATAGCAGATATGACAGCAGGATTAGCTTTACTCTCCATCACCAAACTTTTTCTTATTTTCTCATTTTCTCTCTTTCCCGTCGGATTTTGTTCTTGTCAATCAAAAGCGTACTATCTTCTTTAGTGATTGCTCCATAATCAACTAAAGCAGCTGAAGCCAAAGCAGCTGCTGCTCGATCTGAAATTCCAAATCTATCGGCTTCCATCGCTACAGTAGGCAATGAAAGTCTCATTTGACCTTGTATGGCAACTGACTCATAGTCTGATTCACTCTGATGTGGGTCTAATTCATATTGTGTGGAAGTAATCTCTACATCTGAAAAGCACTATTTCAATTAAAATCTGAGAGTCCTTCATTTCTCTTCTTCTTTTAACCATTCCTTCTTCTGTCCGCAATTTCCTAGACTGCATTTTTTTAAATTCTTTTTTGTCATGACTTTAGTATCAACGCCCCCTATTTTCATTGTACGCGTCGATCGCTGATCCTGTGAAAACAGAAGCTCTTCTTTTGGTACCTTCAGTTCTCTTCGACAGGTGCATCTTATGTGAACATCTTGGCAGCTCTCAGGACAGCCAAAGTTTTGGGGTTGGGTACGATTCGTTGTGGCCGACTCGATGCGACCCAACTCGATGTGGCCGACTCGATGTCAGGACAACTCGATGTGATATCCCTAAGGGATATTGTCGTTAGTTTTAACGAAAATATCACAACTTAACCTAACCAATCGTCAAGGGCGTACAGTTGACCTAACCGGGCATTCATTTAACCTACATTAAATATATAAAGAAAATGAAATCGACTTGGCCTGGCATCGAATTGGCTTGACATCGAGTTGTCCTGACATCGAGTCGGCCACATCGAGTTGGGTCGCATCGAGTCGGCCACGTCGAATTGTCCCTGCCCCAAAGTTTTGATGGGAGATAAAAGGTCATTTACAGGCACTGATATCGAATAATTCTTCCAAGGTGTCATTAAAATTTTCTCTCATTTTGACACTACATTTTTATCTACTAAGATCGTTTGCTTTGCCGATGAACCGCTTTAATTTGATATAAACTGATTTGTCAGCTATTGCAGGAATTGAAGCTTTTCTCCAAATAGAGAGTATATATTCAGTAATTTTGTTGAAAATATCAGAGTTATGTGAAGTCACTGAAGTGGCTTCTTTTAAAAGAACATGATATTGGCCCACCTGTTTATTTGTTGACAATGTTGTAAGAGGAAGCTCTTGTGCGGTTCCAAATATAAAATGTGGTTTTGATTGACTCCTTGTAGCTCTAATGTTTGAAGCAGAAGCCATATTTGTATTAATTATCAGAAATTAGCAATTCCAAATCCAAGAAAAACTTGAAAAATAAAAATTTCCATTAAACATCTGAAACATTTAAACGAAGTAGAAAATGTGAAATAAACAATTTTTGCTTCAGCAAATTTTTTTGTAAAAAGAATACTTTTCGAGTTATGAAGCGTATAATGACTAGCTGGCGGCCATTTTTTTTGGGGGAAAATGGGGTACTTAGGATGAATTGAAATTTTTTTAATTCTCATTCTTTTTTATCACCCTTCAATCCACCTTATTACTAGTGAAGCAATAGTTGAAAAAATTTTCACCCCACCCTAATATATATGTATATGTATATATATTCACGAATAACAGGAACTTGATTGCTGATATAAAAATAACCCCAACCATTATCTCAGACCACAACTTAATCGAGATATCAACAAATATGATGGCAGTATTAGAAGACAATACACATATTGTGGAAAGAAGTAAATTCTGGGCCTTTAACTTAAACTCGAAGACTATAAATTGGGAAGCAATCAGATCGCACATGGCCCAAATAGAATGGAGAACAATTTTCGAGAATAAAACAACGGAAGAAATGCTAACAACTTTGGAGGAAAAAACGCTGAGAATTTTAGAAAAAAATGCCCCGAAATCACAGCCAAAAGGAAAGAGGAGCTGGCTAGAAAGGCAAACGAGAAGACTATTCCGCAAAAGAAAGAGAGTGGAGGCGAAGTTAGGAAACCGCGGAGATAATGGCAGGAAAATAATAAAAGAAAAACTGGAGGGTATCGATAGGTAAATACAAGCCCTGATTAAGGACCATACAGAGAGGGTAGAGGAAAAGGCGGTAGAAGCAATAAAGGAAAATCCAAAATACTTCTATAGCTATGCAAAAAGGAAAACAAAAACGCGCGCCGCTATTGGGCCCTTAAGGACGGGAAATAATGAACTAACCGACGATCCAAAAGAAATATCTGATACATTGAGAGCTCAATATGAATCAGTTTTCAGTACCCCAAAAAGTGACAAAGCGATACCTGACATAAATGCATTCTTTGAAGAGGAATTGCAAGGAGAGTATATAACAGACTTTGAGTTTACACCAGAAGATGTAGCGAGAGCTATAGAACAAATGAAACTACATTCAGCTGCAGGTCCGGACAATTGGAACGCATTATTGATTAAAAACTGTAAAAATGAAATAGCTACACCTACCTTACCATGTTAATTTTCAATACCTTCCAACTTTACTTAAAGCAATTGGCATTAATGTAATCTTTAAGTATAATAATACTGTTAAATCACGCCTAATAAACAACAGCCCTGATAATGTTGTCGGTTGTGTGTATTCGATCGGATGTACACAATGTAACTCAGTATATGTAGGCCATACCGGTAAAACGTTAGATATTAGGGTAAAACAGCATAAATATGATTGTAGGACAGCTAATAATTCCAATGCTTTATTTAACCATATGTATAGATGTAACCATAGCATCAAGGGGGATAGTTCTAAAGCGCTTGTTAAAAACAGAGATATAATAGAAAGAATTATTCTAGAATGTGCATTTATTCATTTTAAAAACAATTTCAATAACAGTGCGGGAATGTATAAAATTGACAATATCATGTTAAAATTTCTTTTGCCTCTCATTAACCCTTGTTATGTATGTGCTAATTGTTTTGTTTTTCCTGTACGTTGTATATATCTATGGGCATCTCGCCTTTTATCTTCATTCCCTGACGAGGTGTAGCTCTGAATACACGAAAGGCCTTGGAATCGTTTTTCTTTTTCCTTGTGGGTTTGCAGCATTCATTCATTTCACGTGTTTTATTGTGAAATTCATCCCATATATATATATATATATATATATATATATATATATATATATAAAATACCCATTCTCTACGTATATGTCATTTTACAGCGCTAATGCAAGAGTACATTTGATGGGATTCGTGGACAACGGCTGCGTATTTTCGAGCCAAGCCTTAGGGAAAGCGGTGTTATAATATTCGCGATACGAGAGTAGCACCGCTTCAAGCAGTGACGATTACATCGTGTAAGTATTATGTAATTCGAAAACAGTCTATTGTTTAAGGGTGTGCCTCAATAGCTCACGCAACTTTTCTCATGCATAAAGCCTCTTTTGAAATTAATAGAGCATTAGTTTTTTTTCAACATTTTAGCCCTGACGTAGATCTATTTCGGAGTGTATTAGAGTACGAGGCTACGATGGGTCTGGAAGCTCCAACCATCGACCTTACCGGGTGAGAAGTAGCTTTTATTTTTATAACCTCCCTATCTCTATTCTGCGAGATAATAATAGTAAACATCCTTAAAACTTTAATAATAATATTTCTAATTAAACGTATATATTATATATATTATACGAAGATAAACGCTTACAGTAATAATTTTTTCTTTTAAGGACGACCAGGTGGTGTAACGCGAAAATATTTCGGGGGAATGCGAGGTTGCTGGAGAAACGATTTAAGTTTTTTATTCTTTTTTCTTGTACGTGTGTGCGGGTCGGGTTAAGAATAAACCAAATATTTTCAACATTTTATTAAATAATAAAACCAAAGGTGACATTTTAAATATGTTTATAAATTAACACATTTCCGTTTGCTGTATACAACACATTTTTTTACGTAATATTGGCTTCAATGTTTTATCGTACAAATAGGAGTTACAATAATTTTTACGTATTATACAGGGTGTACATAAAGTCAGGATCTATTTTTGTGAAGCACTTGGAAATTATATGGAATTCAATCATAAAATGATAAAGTGGTAACATTTATTAAATAATTAAGAGTAGGATTCGACGTGACGCCCATCAGTATCCCTGCACAGCTCAAATCGTTCCGCAGCATTTAAACACATTCTGGAGCATTTGCGGGGTTATGTTATCTGCAGCAGTTCGTATACGTGTACGTAAGTTTTCAAGACTCGTAATCTTCGTCTGATAGACGTGCGATTTGATAAAGCTCCATGCAAAGAAATCTAAAGGGGTTAAATCTGGTGATCTCGCTGGCCAAGGTCTGTTGCTTCCGCGTCCAATCCAGCGATTTGGAAAACGTCCATTTAGATAATCCTGAACAATTTTGGCATAGTGACAAGGAGCACCATCATGTTGATAGACGACGGGGATAGGATTGCTAGTACCGTCGTCAATCAACATGATGGTGCTCCTTGTCACTATGCCAAAATTGTTCAGGATTATCTAAATGGACGTTTTCCAAATCGCTGGATCGGACGCAGAAGCAACAGACCTTGGCCAGCGAGATCACCAGATTTAACCCCTTTAGATTTCTTTGCATGGGGCTTTATCAAATCGCACGTCTATCAGACGAAGATTACGAGTCTTGAAAACTTACGTACACGTATACGAACTGCTGCAGATAACATAACCTCGCAAATGCTCCAGAATGTGTTTAGAAATGCTGCGGAACGATTTGAGCTGTGTAGGGATACTGATGGGCGTCACGTCGAATCCTACTCTTAATTATTTAATAAATGTTACCACTTTATCATTTTATGATTGAATTCCATATAATTTCCAAGTGCTTCACAAAAATAGATCCTGACTTTATGTACACCCGGTATATATAGAGTTCAGAGGATATAATTTTTTGGACGCTGTGCATTAATGGGTTAAGTGCAGGGTTTTTATTCCACTGGTATAAAATAACTATAGGCAATTTTAACATACCTTTCTTGCTTATTGCGACGATACATGGTGTATATATATATATATATATATATATATATATATATATATTCTCATTTTATACAATACGCGTGTTCGTTTCATTTACAAAGGGGAATCTACGGACTACCTCGCTAAACACGAGGTTATCATTACCATCATAATCACACAAATCTACCTTTTTTAAGAAATCTGAATAGCTGTTCCCGCAAGCAAGAAATGAAATAAAGCAGAGGCAATGATGTCCGCACACATTTGAGAAAAAACTCTGATAACGTTGGGGGTTCCACACAACTCGTTGTATACGTAACTATTTTATAAAATCGATAATTACGGGATCGAGCCAAAATTGCAATGCTAAAGAGTCATAACAATAGACACATTCTCTATTTCTGACAAATATCCCGAACCAGTTGGTACCCAGCCTACCAAGGGAGCCAGTGAGACAAATAAATGAGACATTTTTTTCGTAATCGGTTGTTTCAATTTTTCTGTTTTTTGCATAAGTCAGGGCGAATATGTTACGCGTGAAACAATCCTGCCTCATAACCTTGCGTATCGTCATTTCATCCATTATCTTTAAAAATCAAAAGATACACTTTTGAAGCGGTCAATCTTGATGACGCTTGGCTTTCCAAGTAAAACGGTACACTTATCGGGTTGGTTAATACTTCACCAAATTCAAATCTTACACCAAGACTGCCGTGTGACTGGGGGTTCAGATGTGTGCTGACGCTGCCACACTGATCAGCCGATAGATCAAACACGAAGATGATACTTCCATTTATAAATTCGTCTGTAGTTACACCCGAGCCAAATACATCACACCTATTAATATCACGGGACAGATTGTGGTATGCGCGTTAACATAAAGAAAACAGTGCCTGGAGAGTATTTCACTTCCAAAGCTCCATCAACAGATGCGCCATTAATATGTAAATTTATGCTTTTCAAGCCGAAATTTTGGACTTTGAAAGCTGCTTTCTTATATTCACCCACCATGGCTTTATGATCAAGCAAGCCGATAAGAACGCGCTGTGGGAGAATACCCAAGTCTACATTTTCTATCTGCTTCGAATTACACCCGCCGTTACGGTATGCGTTTTTAAAATCACGCGTCTCATTGGGTATTTAGCTGTATCTTTCAACAAGCGCTTCTCAATTTTCATCTGCTTGGTGGCGGACATCTTCACGCGACGAACTCTAAGATACGTATCTAAAATGTGTACAACAGTAGGTTTGATAAATTGCTGGCTACCCTCATCCAGATTTAAACATATTTCGGGGCTGTACGTGTAATTTTAATCCTCATTTCAACACCGTTCAAAAATAGCTTATCTTGCGACAAAAAATCAGAATGAAGTCTTGCGTACTAGTCGTACATTTTCTCTTTAGAATTTTAAAATTTATTTTTTATACTGTCCATCAAGTGGGGGTATAATACCCCTGAACCGCCAAATGTGTCTCTTTTGCATCTCTCGTAAAGTTTAAAACAGTTTCTAAATAGGCCCTATAATGGTGAAACGTTAGTTTGATTTAGGTACACATCACATTGACTTATCGGTGTGTGTGTGTGTGTAGTTCAGGGTATACGGTGTAACCCTCTTCAAAATCTGTGCCCCTCCGAATATGCAATTCTTAGTTTAGTGTAAAGAAACACGTTGGAAGGGTAAAAAAATTACTCCCCGACGAAGAAATCACAGACTCTATAGGTGCAGTTTTTGACCGAATAGCGTTGAGAGGATGAATTGTGATGAATTCGGTCTCCATAATACTTGTCTGCGTTGGAGGCACATGAAAGAGATTTAGCACAGATTTACAGCATTCCGAACTATTGGGATGAATAAAATGAGTCATAGCAAGCTTCAATACAGCCTTCCACTTCAGTTGTACAATCACCTATGAGAGGCATCTGTATCAGATGTACCTTATATTCTTTTTAAAAAATAAGTCCACGACTGGCTTTACACGCTTAGAACATTTTTTTTAAGTCCTTTTCCGCTTTACACCACGATTTGTCTGCTTAGCTTTCCTTTATTTTTCCACGTTGTACAGTAGGCTTTCTTACTCTTATGGCAACATTTTGTTTTCTCTTTCTTCTAAAACCTCCACCCTGCATTTTTCTCCTCACATCTTTGACGATTTCGTCCAGTGTACGTCGTAAATGTTTTCTGAAAGCTTCTTTAGGTTTGGTACCTGACATTATATATTCAAATGTGTTACGTCCTGATTGTAGGGCCTTGTTTCCAAGATATTTGGCCACACTTTTCAGTAAGGGCACAGCTGTGCGCAGTATAGCCGAAAAAATTGAACCGATGCCACTTCCACGCTGGTACCTCACCGCTCGGTAGACGGTAAATGGCCTCTGTCATTCTGTCGCAACACTCCGGAAGTGAAGCTTCACGGTTAAGCTCCCGTAGAAGAATGGAAAATTTTTCCCCTCAATCGTCCTTATATATATTGAGATACTGGTTAGTAGGTTATGTGCAACTTTGACATAATGACGCTTATCATATGCGATGCTTAAACTCACCTCTATGATCGGGAATGTGCACAATTTGTACAATAAGTTGAATAAGTCAAGCTGTGACTCGTGACCAGTGTCTCTTTGGAAGGCCTCATCATATCTGCCCTCAGGTATAATTCTGAATAGTTCATTGTCCTTAATATTTCAACTAGCCGTTGATTTTAGCAACAAAGTATGGGCCGGTGTGTCTTTGATTACGACTTTAAAAAGTAAATCGGGGGTGAGGCTTGACCTTTCCAGACTCATTTAAAGCCCTCACAATATCCTCGGCTGTGTCATAATGCCCAGGTCCTAGTGTTACTTTTGTACTGTAGTACTGCATCTCGCCGGTCCAGGCTGAACGTATAGTATCATCTAAAGTTATGGCTAAGTTTCACACTCATCGAGTATTCTAAGAATAAAAAAAATGACCTCTTTCTTATCAATACTTAAAAATTTGGTTTTCAATTAAAATTCACACAAGCCGACCTCGTATGGTTTACGCCCCAAATCGATATGCCCATGCAGTTCTGATATAAAGCCTGGACAGGGTGTCAAAAGAGGTTGTTGTTGGTTAGCCGATCAGCCCACCCTGATCGAGCAAGCTGGCGGCAAGCAGGTAACCGATCGCCCTCTCCGGAGTGGACCGGAGATTCAGCGCACTAGTGATGTTGTATTGTGTTCTATGTTGTGCTAGAGCGGTACAGTCTGTCATAATGTGTTCAATTGTTTGTGGTGTGTCCTGGCACAGGTGGCAGGTGTCGTCTATGGAGTTGTCTAGTCTGTGTTTATGTCCGTAAGTTGGGGTGATGTCCACATCAGAATTGTGCTAAGTTAACTCGATCCAATCTGCTCAGGCTGATCTCTGACCTGTTAATGGGTGGCGGCTTCGCACCTAGGACCACATTCGGACCGAGTCGTGTCAGTGCTTTGTGTGCTAGGTGTGTGTGTGTGTGCATGTGTTTTCTGTACTGTGTGATGTCTGTGGGGCGTGGTATGGAATGGAGTATTTGATTATAATGTCTCTCTGATGTTACCTTAATGGTGCGAGGTGTTGGTGCATGATTGTACGTGTAGTGGCAATGGTGTTGTGGGTTAGTTGTCACTGCTGCCATGAATTTTGTTCCACTCATGTTTAAATTTTCCCTAATTTTCAGTATTTTTGTTTCTGTGCGCAGGTGTTCTATTGGTGTTGTTTGAGTACATCCTGTAATGATACGAAGTGCGTTGTTTTGTATTGTCTGTAAGGTGTTTATGCGTGTGTTTGAAATAATCTGTACGCAGATACAGAGAGTGTGATGATATTCACGGAGAAAGAAGGTGAATATATGTTTACTATTGGCGAATTCCTCGGCGAACTGACTGACGAGTTCAAGGATACAGAAGACACTGCATATGCCGATCCTTTTGTCTCATCAAGTCCAAAAACGTACGCGGTAAGTGTGAGGGTAAGGGATGAGTACAAATACATCGTAAAAGCTAAAGGAATCACTCTGGATAGCGCAAACCGCCAGATCGTTAACTTTAACTCAATCAAAGACCTAGTGAGTTTAGAAGATGGCAGATACAAGGCTGGCCCGTCACCACCCCACGTAGGGATCATATTTTCGTACACAGAAGGTGGGGGGCGTGCAGGAGCTTACAGGCACGAAAGTGTGTCATAACACTTACAGGATACCGTGGGACATAAATAGTTGTTATATATATATTAGTGATGTAGGTCACATCCGCATCCGCATCCGCATCCGCGGAACATCCGCACATTTTCTCGAAGCCGCATCCGCACCCGCATCCGCACGTTGGACTGCGGATGCCGTGCGGATGTGGACCGTTGAGATAAAATGTCATTAATAAGCGGAAATTATCAAATTCTACTATATTAATAGAACTAGTTCATTGTGCGCAAAAGTGATGCAAGCGACAAGACGAGAGGCTGTTCTTGTATGAAGTTACTCTCTTGCAACCTACTTAGATCCACGTTACAAAGCTAAGTTATTTTCACCTAGTACATTAGAACGAGCTAAATCATCACTTGGCAAAGCAGTTGAAGAGCTTCAATCTCTTGAATCTGTCGCTTCGCCACCCACCAAAAGAATAAAAGTTTCAGTGACAGAACCAACACCTTCAACAAGCAAATCTATCACAGAATCTGTCTCTCAGTTTCTTGAGTCAAGCAGCAATGACGAGACCTACGCGATGTCAAAAGATGTAGTAAAAATGATCGAGAGCTATCACCAAGAAAAACGCCTGGCTCATGTGATAATCCTATTAGTTGGTGGAAAAATACGCAGAATATCTATCCATACTTGAGTAAACTTGCAAGGAAACATTTAGCCTGTCCTCCAACAAACGTACCAAGCGAGAGATTATTTAGCAGTGCTGGATTAATATATGATGAAAAGAGAAACAGACTGGCAGCAGAAAAGGCAGAAAAATTAATGTTCCTTAAGCATAACCTTCCTATAATTAAGTTTCAACATTAAACGATGAACATCTTAGTTTACTTTATTTTAATTACTCATTTATAAATATGCCTAATAAAACTTTAAACTTAATATAAATAGTTATCAAGCTAATTAAAGATCTCTTTCTATAAGGGTGGAGGTTGGGGAAAGAGGTCGGAGGGGTGCATTTGAGTTGGGTTCACGTCCCGCATCCTGGTAACACAATTATGGTTTCTAATTGTGGCTGAAACTCAACAAAATATAACGAATTTATTTGCAGACGAATTCACTAATTGATTTCTATATTAGTTAGATGCTTGATATTATTTTATATGTTCAGAGAAAAGTACAGCAATTATTGTACAATTAACCAATTATACTACATTATAGTTACAGCTCTCTATATAATAACTTATTATATACGTTAAACACAAAAATCTCGAATATATCCTAAAAAATAACGAAAATGTAGACATCCGCATCCGCGGATGTTGAAATCAAACATCCTCATCCGCATCCGCGGATGTGAAAAAAATGACATCCGCTACATCACTAATATATATATATATATATATATATATGGTGTCCCATAAGTCCGGCATCATAGGAAAAATAATAAAAAAGGCAAAACAAAAGCTTTTATTTACAGAACGTGCTCAATATGTCCACCATTGTTTTCAATACACAAACTCAGACGTGATACCCAGTCAGCAAGCACACGGTGAATGATGTCAGGAGTAATGGTGTTACATGCCCCAATAATGCGTTGCCGCAAATGTTCAACACTCCTAATTTTCTTTGCGTATACCAGCGCTTTCAAGTGGCCCCAGAGATAAAAATCTAGTGGCGTGAGATCCGGGCTTCTAGCTGGCCATTCCACAGGCCCTCGACGTCCTATCCAATGACCAGGGAATTGTTGGTACAGGTATTCCCTTACTTGGGTGCTGTAATGTGCAGGAGCGCCGTCTTGCTGGAACCAAGTTGTATAGCCGCAAAAGGTTAGAGTGCAGGAATGTTGCAAGTGATTACGTAATGTTGCAAAGGGGGTGGGGTTGTTGCAAAGGGGGTGGGGGTGTTGCAAAAAAAAGAAAAAAGAAAAAAAAGAAAAAATGAGTACTGGCCTTTGTTGCCAACCGGGGTTGCAAGGGGCATGCAACTTGGAGGTGGAGTTCTCCCCCAAGCTATTCCCCCCCAAAGGGCCAGAAAGGAGAGAAAGGAGGAGAGGTGTTCACCTGGCAGGAGCCAAGTGCATATTAAGACTTCAGCCGAGTAGGCGCTGTTTTATAGGCTCGTAATCAGCCAGTTGGCTTAGAAGGCGTAAATGGCTTGAGTTGCCAGATAGCGCCATGTATTCAGTTTGTGCTATATATTTAATTCTAATCGAAGACTGAGTTGCCAGATACCATTGTATACATTATTATATACGACTAATCAGCCAGTTGGCTTAGAAGGCGTAAATGGCTAGAGTTGCCAAATACCACTTTTTAGCGATACCATTGTATACATTATTATAGACTCCTAATCAAACAGTTGCCTTAGAAGACGTAATTGGCTTGAGTTGCCAGATACCACTTTTTAGCATTATTATTGCCAGATACCGCTTTTTAGCGATACCATTGTATACATTATTATAGACTCCTAATCAGCCAGTTGGTTTTGAAGACGTAAATGGCTTGAGTTGCCAGATACCACTTTTTAGCATTATTATGGTGAGTTGTCTCCAATTAAAAGATTTCGTGCCATGTATTCAGTTGCCAGATACCACTTTTTAGCGATACCATTGTACACATTTAGAATACCGGTAGTAGGTTTAGAAGGCGTAACAATTAGAATTAAGTAAAACAACATTGCATCATTCTTTTTATTATAAATATATAGAAAATAAATATACATTTCAATAATAATTGAGGAATATGCATATAATCATAACAGTACAGGAAATATATACACACAATTATGAAGATATATATAAAATAAATATACATTTCAAATAGAAATAAATATACATTTCAATAATAATAGAAATATGCATATAATCATAACAGTACAGGAGAAATATCACGCAAAATATATAAATACATTTCAATAATAATAGAAATATGTTAATAATCATAAGAGTACAGGAGAAATATCACGCAAAATATATAAATACATTTCACTTTTTTTTCAAAATATTAAACTCGCATTTAATCGAGTTTACAATTACATCATTATTGCTCTGCATTACTCAGTATATGCGGCTTAATAATATTTCACCGCTTAAAGTATAGGGAAACCTGTATTCGATATGAAGGGCTTTCATATCGTTCAGTACTATTTTTGTTCCCACTTTACAACCGGTTGGTAAATCATCTTAAAATACGTCTAGAATACAATCAAAAGCACGCACAAAGAGTTCATCGTTAGCTACATTATTAAACACAAGTTTATAAACACGCTTTTCCAATCGAGGGTTTATTTCTACCGACTCGAGCTTTTCAATCGTGAACTCACTCAACATAGCGGCAATTGAAATAATCTTCTAAATCGTTACGACAACTGCGCGTTATATAAAGAAATAGTTCTTCAGGGTGAACGGTGTAGGTGAGCTCAGCCTTGTACCGATCAATTGCTTTGTACCAAAGTTCATGGTATTTCAAAGAGTCTAAACTTTTTAAATGAACGTCCAGCACTAGACCATTCTCACCAGCCCTACACTCGGTAAACCCATCGAGCAGAGCGGTGTATGCGTATTCAAGTACTGTATCAAAATAAAGCATATCCGTAACACGCGCGTCTAATATAGGTTTCAGCTTGCGGAATCCGACGATTTCAAACATTCTGTCGAGGATGAAACGGTTTCGCGTAGGAACAAGAGCGTTATTATCAGAAGCATTCTTCCACATCAGCCGTATATCAATGCACGGCCGATGGTTATTTATACACAACGTACACACAACGGCGTATGAGGGTGCGTCACTAATCTGCTCTCTTCTTGTACCTACGTTAGCAGGTATTTTATGACGATCTTCACTCCACTTCTCAACTATCACGAAGATTCTATTCATCTCCTCGACACTTAAATAAACCCGTTTGTTTGTTTGTCTACATTCCGTTTCCAGTACATAGCTAACGGTACCGGATTTACGCCTGAACACGCGCAAAGATTTCGTCACGGACACATCGTACGAGGCGTTGAGAATGCTGCTCAAAGGAAGTTCCATCGTATTCGAGGAGCGCACGTCCACTCGGCTCAAGCTCTGAGATAACTATGAGCCGTGTGAAGCACGCAGGTAGGCAGGAACGGTTCGACGGGAGGCTGACTCGATGATACGTGAATGGGCTTGTTCGTATGATCCGCGAGTCGTACCGAATTGTTGTACATATTTGTTTTTCCGGTACAAGAATTAATTTCATCACTACCAGCCTACGCACCAGACATTTTACCTCAGGATAAGAACTAGGCACATTTTATGTTTTACTAAACATCTTCACACTCCGGCGCACTATTTGAGAGGAACATATGCTCATATTTTTCCTTTCTGCCCATCAAACGATACTCGTCCCTAAAGTCTGTTAAAAACTCACGCAGGGCACTAGCCACAACCTCACTACGAACCTCATCATGATATACGTTAATATAGTGATAAAAATACTTAAGATTGTCCATGATCACGAGATTCACATTTTCAGTCGTAGGGTATGAGTAATCGACATGGTGTAGCATGACGTAATACCGCTTGTCACACCACCCATCCGCAAGACATTATCCATACCTGCTGCTTCTCTTCTGCACGCGTTGTTTCTTTTACTTCACGTGTAAGTGAGACTTTATAAAGTTTAGCTCTGCAGTATACTTCAGCACATCGTCTGTGCAACGAAAGCCTTCAACGGTCTCACCAGAACATCCGTAAAGTATTTGTACATCTTGGAACTTCGCACAATCCAATGTGTTTTTAAAAGAGGCATAGGAGGGGGGAATAGGAAGTTTTTCGGTATCCACCACATCCTGACACTTTGCTGAATACCATTTCATAAACGTTGTACAAGCAATATTAAAGGTAGCCATTTGAATACACGTCTGATCTCTCGGGCTTACTGCAGTCGACTGACCACGCAGGGACTCCCAGATAGTAGCATGACTCACGGTCTTACAGTGGGCGGAGCTTAGAACTTTCACCTGTGCACACACGCACACACACAAACACAAAGGAGAAAGTGAAACGCTAATTGAAACATGATTTATTTAATAAACGAGATATTCAAGTTATATATATTTACAAATATGATTTAATAAACGAGATATTCAAGTTATATATATATTTACAAATACGTGTAATAAATCAATAGATACGATTATATACAAGACAAGTACGTGTGAGTTAACAATAGAAGCATCATACGTTATGGTATCCAAAGGGTACGGTATCATAGGTACCAGGTAACTGGTAACGTTTCCTATAGGTGTTACGGCACACCTTCGTACCCCTAAGTTCCTTCACGCCCCCCAGCTTCTGCGCCCGAAAATTGTGGGTGCCTACAATTAGTTGGAGGTTGTTCGCCCTCATCATCGTCCAAACATACTAGATCCTTCAACGATTCAAAGTTAACAACCCGCCGATTCGCATGGTTGAGCGTAATACCCTTTGCCTTCACGATATATTTCATTTCCTCCCCCACCCTGACCCGTACCCCATAAGTTTAGGTCCTGTTGAGACAAAAGAGTCGGCGTAGCGTTGTCCCCATACTCATCCTTGATCTCATCAGTGAGTTCGCCGAGGACTCCCCAATAGCGGGCATGTATTCACCCTCCCTCTCTGTGAATATCACGCTATCTGTATCGGCATACAATACTCTCCGCCCAAGAGAATGCAATAGACCCCAAAGTTTTATACGGGCGTAGGCTGTTGTGAAGCTGGCCACACGTATGTTTGTAACCCTTGAGGTATCTGTAGCAAATTCAGTGTTGTTGTACTTTATTATGTAAGTATTACCTACATTCACGATCTCCATGACCTCTTTATCGGGAGCATTGGCATATCGCTATAACTTTGTGCCAAATGAATGCTCCCTCTGCCGGTATTCTGCGCAAATTTTCCCCATAGACTGTTTAGACACAACTTTGCACTAAATCGCTTGCCAGGATTCTTTACAATTTGGGCACGATCAAGTTGTATACCTTCGCGGTCGCGGTAACGTTGAATATAGGCAGACTTTTCATCTTCGGTATCAACTCCTCGCGGATACCCTGTTGCCTCAACCTTATCCTTCAAAAAGGTGTTTATATATGGTGTGAAAAGGTTGGGTACCTTCTGAAACCTCCACACCTCATGTATCTTCAGTATTCTATAACCATGGCGTACGGCTAGGGCCAGCTCAGGACTTGTATATACGCCTCCGATCTTACGCTGGTGGGGTATATGGTTACAATCGCCGTTGTCCTCTTCCGCGCACTTCACGCACAGGGGAAACATGAGCTTATCGTCGATAACGACAGGTAAGATTGGCATCCATAAATTGCGTGGGGGGAGTACGTCTACGAAAGAGAGCCCAAAGTAACGATCATTCAATTTTCTTGAAAATTCATTGATGGATGGCAGGTTAGGTCCCACCAGTTTCTCAGGAGCGCCCACGGGGTACGGATTGTTCTTCATCACGTATGGGTATATAGAACAGAAATCGTAGTAATGGAGCTTCACGCCCTCCGTAGGTGGAAAGTATAGTCTGAATGGATTTGTACGTCCTCCAAACAAGCTATCACCACATTTGTGAGGATCCAGCACCATTGAACGCTTGATCGTGTTTATTTCCTCACGGTACACCTCGTCTGTCTCCATCCGTGCATCATATTCATGCTCCCACAAGACTTTGTGAGTGAACTGTGATCCTATAAGTTGATCGCGGGTGCGGGTCCATGCAAGACAGTCGGCAGTTACCGTGGATATCTCCGGCGATTCCGCACTCAGGACGGGGGCATCCATGCCACCAGCAACCGTTAAAGGAGTACACAGTCTTCACACCAGTGACACGGTTTTCACTTAACCCATCAACCCAAAAAACACGTCCATTAATCTTAATGGGTACTTCACCGTGTTGCGGGCGTGCTTTATGTATACACCTGTCTGTTGCTGTAGGTGTATGAGCCAGTAAATAGCCTTGTGTCCGTAACTGCGGGGGTTGTTTCGGTGAATAATGGCTAAGGTGTCTTTAGGCATGAAGTTATTCTTGAACACCGTAAAACATAATGATGATGGTGGTTGCGACTTGCAGTGGATCGCATTTGAAACGGGCTATGTACATCCTTCTAAAGGCCTGGAAACATACTCTAAGCACGCACATCATTCACGCAATAACGCTCACATTCATCAGCAATATTATAAGGGTTACTTTCATTAAAACTGTTGTAGTATCGATCAAAGTCTTCACATTCATCCATACAGTCAAAATAATGTTTGGGCGGTGGTGGGCCTACGTAGTTTAAAGTCTCGCTGGTGAGGAAAGTGTAAGGGAAGTATCCTTTGGAAACTTCAGCTGCTACTCCCATCACCTTGGGTAGCTTTGCTAATTTACAAGGTGTGAATAATAAAGTATCTTTAAATTGTACATTGCCTCTTATCTGCATCTGTATTAATTTGTTGCCTCTTTTCAATGGATCACCTGTAAATATCTCAGAGGATTCGTGTTCAAGCAACTCCTTATAAAGGAACTGCGTGTCAAACTTTGCCCCGTTATGGGCGAGAATATACACAGTCATTTTTTTGAACTTGTCGCCTAACTTGACAATATAGGACACAAATAGTTTCACAGGACTATCGCGGACATTCGTTGTAAAAACGTTTGTCCGTTTACCGCATTTGGGGCACTCGTCACATTCGATACCCATACACTCATCACAGATGGTCTGGCTCACAAGTAAATGTGGAATTACCTCTTTGGTTTCAGCGTTCGTATATGTTTCTATATCGTAGTACACAGTTATACAAGGGTTATTTTTAGGCTTAGCATCTTTCATATAACATACATGCTTTACTCCATCCGCCTTATATTCCTCCTGGCATGTAGGACAGTGAATTACGTCACACTTGTGCTTAAATTTTCCCCAATTATCCATTGTGTGAAACATACCACATTCACAGATTCTCATTTTCCTACACGTCCCAATTGATTTATGGAAATCAAAACAGCTATTATTGAAAAATGTGCGTCTACACACATCACAGTCTCTCTTCTCAGCGTGAACTACACGGCTTTCACATTTGGTGCTTTTACACTGCTCACATACCATGTGACATTCTTTACAATGTCGCACAATATCATCCGCAAACTCGAGGCACCCCTTACACAAATCATGATGTCTCCCATATTTTCGACTTTTGTCATAACTCGCGTAAAGCCACCTTATATTACGGATGGGGAGATACGTTGTCCCTGACAATCCTAAAATAAGTAGGGGCCTTGTACGATCTCTCACACAGCTTTTAAAAACATACGCAGTCCTACGACGATCATCCAGCCCAAATACAACAATACGGACATTCATTTCCTGTTCTACCCTTCTCAGCTCTTCAGGACCCATATTACAGTCAAATTCAAGTTCACAGTCTACAGCTAGTTTACGGGCACGCTCCACGACCGTAGGCAACCAAATTTTTAGGGCCTGCGTATTTTGTACAGTAAACATACGTGCTAAGAGTAATGCTATAAAGCCGCAACCACGATCGACGTTTATATGCTTTCGGTAAATAGTCGGAGAATTGAAGTTAAGAGTATACGGTATGGCACTATGACCCGCAACACGGAATACACGGTCAATATTTACCGTGAAGTTGTCCATATTGAAGGCTATACTACTTTGGGCGGCTTGCAATATACGTCCTAATATATATTCTACATCTTCAGCCGCCAAACGTCTAAATGGCACTACCCCCAATAATCGTCTACATCACCGTCATCTGACCCGAATCCAAAGGACAGACTCGTCCTGACTTCACGCTCGTCGCGATTCTGAAGAGCAAACTCTACAATACGCTGTACAACCCGGCGTAGCCCGCGCTCAATTCCATTACTATACATGGCTCGGGTCGACCCTGACCCTATACCGATTTCTAGTCAAGGCTGGGGTGGGGGCTGCGGATCGCACAAATCAAACGTTATAGCATCCTCAACAGAACGGGGGGCAACTGTGACGGATGAATTAGGGGGTATATTAGCGGAAGATGCTGCTGGGGGGCCTGTTGCGTAGGAGGTTGAGGATTGGGGATCTATTATTGTAGACTTAACAGAACGGGGGGCAACTGCGGCGGATGAATAAGGGGATACATTAGCGGGAGGTGCTACTGGGGGGGTTGGTGCGTAAGAGGTTGAGGGTTGGGGATCTATTACCGCTGCAACAGGCGCGTATTTCGGTCGCTTTATACCTGACGTGGGGTTCTCATACCTCCGCTTTGGACGTGCTAGCGGTATCGCTGGTGAGGGTTCGTTGGCAGGGGAGGAGATCACAACTACACTGTCGTCGAGGTCATCCGTAATGTCAATGATGGGGTGCTCTACCTCATCGTCATTCACGGTTCTGTGGGAGAAGAAAGCAAAATATAAGGAACAGCACTCAAAATTTGTAATATTTTGTAAATGACCCACTTAGGAGTGTGACGTGTTAGAAATGGACTCTGTAGAAAAATTCAGATTCACGAGCCCATCCACATGTATTATATCTGGACCTACAGGATGTGGTAAAACTGTGTTTATGCTTAAAATCATTAAAGAAAAGGAGAGAGATGTTCTCGAAATTTGTGCATAAAGTTATATGGTGCTATTCGACGTATCAATCAGTGTTCAACGAGTACCAAGATGATATTTTGTTCCACAAAGGCGTATATGACGTTAATTCGTTAAAGGGAAATGAACATACAATCATTGTAATTGACGATCTCATGTTGGAGATGGATAAAACGTTTGCCGAGACATTTACAGTATTCTCCCACCATCTTAACATAAGCGTGTTCTTCATCAATCAGAATCTATTTTTCAAAAATAGATACATGGGCGATGTGTCGTTAAATACGCAATATCTAGTCTTATTCGCGCAACGTATAGATGTATCACAAATTGGAGTATTAGCCAATCAAATGTTCCCGAATCAGCGTAAGGAGTTTTTGGAAGTTTATAAAGAAGCTACAAGCACGCGTTACGGATATTTGCTTTGCGACCTTCATCCGCGAAACACGTTTAGAGTGCTTCTGCGAACGAATATATTTACAAACGAGCCTGAAACGGTGTATATTCCAGAATGACAAAGAGATTAAAGAAATACCGTGAATTATTAAAAATCTATCATCGACTGCCCCGAGCAATGCAGCAGATGTTTATTAAAAATATCGACGCCAAATTTTTAAAATGCATCTGTGAAATCTGTTTTAACGTTATAAATTGCAATGTATCAATGAAAACCCATCAGAAGGCTCGCCTACGCCGCTACAAGAACATAATACGTGCACTCACTCGTAAAAGTAAACTGTAGCGAAGAAAAAACGAATTATTGTACAAACAGGAGGGTTATTTCTCCCCATCTTATTTTCAGTTTTGGGTCCTTTATTGACTAGATTAATATAATGAAGAAAGTGGTAGTGATTCCCCACGCTTCACTGCAAAGGAATCCAGACACGGATCTAGATCCCCGTAAAAGCAGACTTAAAAGAATGGAAAGCGAATTGCTGGCCCGATTAAAGAGTGAAAAAACACCTGATGAGAAAAGAATCTTATACCAAGAAGCTCTGCAGAAATTTCTTCACGAGTACGAAAATTATAAGAGCCCTACAGAGATTCTTGTGGTTATTAGGCACAGCACGGGGGACGATGGACATGGCGACATAGGATCTGTGCCCGACGATACAGCTGACCAACCAAAAAGATTAGCCACACAACATATCGAACAAGTATTAAAAAGCACCCTCCCACATACATTGATGAGTAAAGGCTTAAGTCTTTATAATCTATTGAATGAGGATCCAGCCATACAATGGACGGATACAGGCGAGCTCATTGTGGAAGGATCAAAGGTACAGGGATCGAATATCGTAGACATTGTCCATGATCTGGTGAGAAACTGGGATAGGCCATCACCATCAGGATGGAAGCATATTAAAGCAAGACTACAACAAATAAATGTCCCTAAAACGTTGATAGGAAATCTGAACAGGTTAAAAGACTTGGAACATGCAACGCATGTGACACAATTGAAGGCACCGTCACCCCCGGCGGTAACACCTTTGAAGAGGAGCAAGAAGAGGTTAAACCAACCCTACCCACGTGCCTCTAAAATACGCAAATGGCTAACGTATTAACTAAACGCTATTATGACATTTCTACCCCATCCTCTTACGGCGGCGTAGATAGACTGTACAGAAATGTTTACGGAGTAGGAAAAAAGATGTTGAAAGATTTTTGAGGGAGCAGGACGCTTATACGCTTCATAAGCCTGTGAGAAAAAGGTTTAAAACAGCCAAGACAACGGCTTCCTCGATTGATTCTATTTGGCAAGCAGATTTAACAGACATGCAAAGATATTCTGTGTATAACGATGGTTACCGCTACATTCTATTCATAATAGACGTATTCTCTAGATATCTCTGGCTAGTTCCTCTGAAAAATAAATCACCTGAAACAGTTGCTAAAGCCACCAAAACGCTAATGTTAAAAGAAAACAGGGTTCCTGGCTATTTTTGTACGGATATGGGGAAGGAATTTATAGGCCGTGCTTTTCAGAACATGTTGACAGAGTTTAATATCAGCTATTACACAACCAATTCTATACATAAGGCTTCTTTAGCTGAAAGAGTTCAGCGCACCATAAAGGAACGCATGCACCGTTATTTTACACATAAAAACACATACAGATTTCTAGACATTCTGGAATCATTGGCATCATCCTACAACCGCTCACACCATCGCACGATTGGGACAACACCTAACGAAGTTTTAGAAAGAGGTAAGCTCCCGAGAAGAGATGGATCACCACCACCACCACACTCTGCGCGCTTCAAAATCAATGATTATGTAAGGCTGTCGCGTTAGGGGAACAAATTCGCAAAGGGTTTTGATCAAGGATGGACACGCGAGATTTTTTAAGTTAGGGCTATGAGACCTAAAGGTGAGATAATGATGTATTACATTGAAGATTTGAATGGGGAAGAAATCTCAGGAGGCTATTACCGCGAAGAATTGCAGAAATTTGCGTTTAATTTAGGAAAAAATGTGTTTAAAATTGAGAAAATTTTAGGAAGCAAGGGTTCAGGAAAGAGAAAAATGTACCTGGTGAAATGGCTAGGGTACCCAGAAAGTTTCAACACCTATATAAAAGCTGATGCAATAATGAAGCTTAAATAGTATGCAACATGGCTCCTAACCATTTCTACGTCACACTCCCGTCCTCCTCGTCCCTGTCTATACACCCTAACAACACACTAGCCATCTTTGTAACAGAACTCCACAAGCACATTGAATTGGGTCGTGATTCGTATGAGGTGGGGATATGCGAAATTCAGCTGGACACCATCTTTTTAAATATTGACCATAAAGAGCCCGTTTTTACGATTCTTAGAGACATTTACGAGTGTGAAAAAGCTGGGGTAGCTATGGATGAAACTATGCGTATCACTCGGACTAAGATTGCACGGTGTTACAGTACAGAAGTAAGACTAGGACCGGGTCAATATGGTTCGGCCGAGGATGTTGTGAGAGGCTTAAACGTAAGTTTAAGAAACTCAAACCTTACGAATGATTTAGTATACGAAATCGTAAACAACCCTGCACATACACTAATCCTAAAATCAAAGACTAACAGACGTATTAAAGACCATAGAAAGTTCCAAATTCTAGCTATAGGCCGATATAGCGCAGTCTTCCAAAGAGACACATTTCACGAGACAGCATGACTTGTCCAGATTAATGTATCAATTGAAGATGGAGAAATTGGCTGAAAGGTCCCCAGACATGTGCTATATTTACAGTAATATAGTGAGCACCAGTTTGTTGGGGATACCCAGGCGCCTGCTGCGCATTGCTCACATCCCCAACCATAGAGGAAGGAGTTTGAGTATTACATATGACAGACCCCATTATGTGAATGTCGCAACTAATTTAATAACCAATATCTCAATACATATAAGAACGATTGAGGGTGAAAACTTCCCATTCGATAACGGGAGCTTAACAGTGAAGGTACACTTTCGACGCACTGAGTTATAATGGATAGAAAGCCTTTCACCGTCTATCGAGGGGTGAGATACCAGCGCGGTAGTGGACTTGGATCCATTTTTTCATCCATACTACGTACGGCTGTTCCTTTGCTGAAGAGGGGGCCAGATACCTTGAAGGAAAGCGCTACAATCAGGCCTTAACACTGCAGAAGACATATTGGCCGGGGCTAAACCTAAAGAAGCTCTAAAAAAACATTTAAAGCGTACGGGACGAAATCATCAAAGATGCAAAGAGAAAAATGCGTGGTGGCGGGAAGAAGAAGAAGAGGGCTCCCCGGAAGAAGAAGGGGTCACGTGGTATTAAACGTAAAAGGCTATCAAAAAAGAAGTGCTGTAAGCGAATGAAACTATGGTTGACCACTTTTTTGACTGATATATGCTAAGGACATTGATCTCATGAATCATAGTTTGTTTCCACTTGTCGAGAGAGGAGCACTATTTCGCCATGGCACGCTTCATCCACCCATGTAGTTCACAATGCTGTAAATCGGAGCTGTCCCTTTTTGAGCTGCCTCCAACCCAAGTTTCTATTGAGCACAGTGACTTTATTACAATTAACCCTTTAAACACAATTAGTTCCCCGAGTGCACCTATAGAATTCGTGATACCCAGCTCAGGCCCTTACTTTTTTGATCCAAGCTGTGTGCATATGTACGCTAAGCTACGTATAGCCCATTCTGATGGAACGGTCTGCGATGACAAATATGCTGTATACCCTGAAACAAACTTTCTGCACTCCATATTCAACCAGTGTGACGTATATTTAAATCAGACCAACATATCGGCAGGCACGGGGTACTATCATCTACGAGCCTATCTGGAAAATGTCCTCAACTTTTCCAAAGAAGCGAAGGCTACCTTTTTAAGTGCCGAGGGATATTATCAAACTAAAGATGAAAATAGTATAAAGGACAAATTTAAAAATTCTAAAAAGAAAATATACGAGTGTTTTGGACGGTTGCACACAGATTTCACTTTCCAGGAGAAGTTGCTTGTCAACGGGGTGGATATGAAAATAAAGCTCACCCGCACGAGTCCTGAGATCTGCTTAAATCTGGATGCTGATCAAGAGGAGGGTGCAAAGCCCGTTGTGGTTCACATTATGGACACATACCTCCGCGTACGGCGTGTGAAATTAAGTTCACCAAAACAACTAGAAATTGAGAAAAATTTACTAAACGCTACAGTGAAATATCCTATTAACAGAGTACAAATCAAACTATATACGGGTCCTGCAGGGTTGGCATCGAAGCAGATAGAAAACATTGCCCTGGGAAATCTTCCTAAAAGGATATTAATCGGTATGCAGGACCATGCTTCGGTGAATGGAAAATATAAAAAGAGTGCCTTTAAATTCGAGAATTTCGGACTTAAAAATATAACTCTATACGTTAATGGCACTGCTTTTGGCGGAACAATGGGTACGGACTATTCATCAGACGCTGTGTTACCTCTTTGTGCCAGAGCCTATAGTAATCTGACCCATATTGCAGGTGATTGTGATGAGCTTGGTAATGGGGTAACACAGGAAGAATTCATTGATCAATTTAACCTTTATCCGTTTGACATTACACCTGACTTATCTGCTAGCGTAAATACCCATTTAACCCCACAGCAGAGCGGAAACATCTCAATGCGGCTGGAATTCGCCAAGCCTATAGACGCTCCTATTAGTGTGCTAGTATATCTCGAATCGCAAGCCCTAATAGAAGTAGATAGATTTATGAGCGTTATCACTGACTTTTAAAATGGATGCTAATACACTTCAGAAAGTAATGGAACGAGTCACACGTTCCAAATTTATCGGCGTGTTTGCGAAGAATGAAACATTGAGTTTGCCAAGTACGCGAGAATGCGGTAGTCTTATTGTGAACACTGATGTCATCTGTAATGAAGGGTTTCACTGGATCGCTGTCTATTTTAAAAATAGACAGCGCCTGTACTATTTTGATTCACTCGGCACTCAACCCTGGAGTGACCCTATTATTGTAAAATTTCTCGCTCAGTTACATATTCCCAAAGTTGTATGGAACCCATTTCGTATACAAGGATATTTTAGTAATGTTTGCGGAATGTACTGCGTCTCATTTCTCACGCATATGTCATGTGATAAAGAATTTATAAATTTTTTAAATTTATTTGACCCGTGTCACACTCGCCGAAACGATGAAATGGTATGCAGACAGATAAAAATCCGTTTTCCAATTGTACGTACTCGTTGTAGAGTATAATGTTTTTGTTCGTATATTTCTAACGGTATATTCTGTAGTTGGTTATTGTACTGATTTCTTTCATTTAATAAATTTATGAAAATATATTGTCTTCTTACCCTAAAAAGATCGAAAAACACTTACATTATTTCGGTGTGACAGTGCTGACTGATCAGTATATCCTCCGTATTCATGACACGAGATTCTTCAAAAGATTCTATAACACGTGTCAAATCCTCATCGGACCTTAAAGGAATAATGTTCATTCTTTTAAAACATATACAGAGTATACAGGCAGATCCCCATTATCTTTCGATTTTAGCATAATGGGGATAAGAAGTAAAACCAAATAACATTGATTGCCATAAAAAATATTTCGATTTTTGGCTAGTATCTAAATGAAGTATTTGACGAGATACTACAACTCTCCATATATATAAAATCGAATTATAGACACTTACATTTCTATGGTAGTCCCTTGCGTCGGATTGTAAGGAGCGTCACTGCAAATATCTTCAACGGTTTGCGTTGGAAATAATTCATCACGGTCAATCGCGTTAAAAAGACTAATTGCCGTTAATGCTGCAGTGTCACGTTCTTCATACAAATCCGCAGAGACGTACAGGTCCATGGTGGAGGGAATGATTATTCACTGAAGCGAAAATAGCTACTGTTACTCCCAACTGAAAAATATCCCCTTTTCTATGCACAATCGCCAAGCTCCGCCCCAAAAGACCAGATGTTCGTAGTGACTGGCTGCCAGTGTAGCTGGGTGGAGCTATGACGTGTACCAATCCGCTATAACGGGTCCGGACGAGTAATGGCATCTTTATATTTTCTCCAATAGATTTAATGCTCGTATTACTCCTTGCTGTCTTTACCATGTCAATATTTTTCCCCCACTATTCCCGGATCATTAGTCACTAATGTAATCGAGAGGACTTTATAATAAAGAAATATATCCTAATTATATTTTTAAAAGAGCATTCGGTTTCCACGTTAAACTGTGGGTCTAAGGCTGAGTGAAAACCTTTCCAATTTGGCGAGAAATTACACTAGGGGACAATATTTCTTGAAAATTATTTGGTGTTTCTTATATAACTTTTCATACTGATTCCAAATATGATTTCAGAAATTTTCTATCAACCATAGTTTTCGAGAAAATAATATTTCCATTTACTCAGTGTTTCCCGCTGATCTTATAGGCAATGCAGGTCCTGAGCTTTAATTATCTCGATGAAATAGTGAGCAATCGACGAGATGTATTTCTGAATCCACGTTAAACTGTGGGTCTAAGCCGGAGTGAAAACCTTTCCAATTCGGCGAGAAATTACACTAGTGGACAACATTTCTTGAAAATTATTTGGTGTTTCTTATAGAACTTTTGATACTGATTCCAAATATGGTTTCAGAATTTTCCTATCACCCATAGTTTTCGAGAAAATAATATTTCCATTTACTCAGAGTTTCCCGCAGATCTTATAGACAATGCAGGTCCTGAGCTTTAATTATCGAGGTCTAGTATGAATTGTGCTAAATTTTCACTTCTAACACTAAATATTAAAAATCAAAGATTTAAGCAGTTAAGATGTAGTTATAAGAATATGACACCATACAAATTACGCGTAAATATAAAATATTTTCATTGTAGAAATAATAATAATAATAATGATAATAATAAGAATTGTTGTGAAAGGTGGTTTTTGTGCAAGTAGACGAAGAAAGGTTGACTCGGTCAGAAAAAGGTCTCTAGGGGGACGATTCGAAATGACCTAGTTTCTGCCTTTCCTCGTGTGCGTGTGTGTGTGTGTGTGTGTGTGCACGAGTTGTTTATTCGTTTATTATAATATATATATATATATATATATATATATATATATATATATATATATATATATATATATATCCACATCAAGAGCGGTCTGGAAGGAAGATCTCTCACGCGTAAATATAAAATATTTTCATTGTAGAAATAATAATAATGATAATAAGAATTGGTGTGAACGGTGGTTTTTGCTCGAATAGATTGTAGAAGGATTAACCCTCGGCCGAAAAGGTCTCTAGGGGGACGATTCGAATTGACACAGAGTCTCCTTTTCCTCGTGTGTGTGTGTGTGTGCACGAGTTGTTTATTCGTTTATTATATATATATATATATATTAGGGTGTTTCATACCTATAGGGTAAAATAAAAATGAGCTTGGAGTTTTAATCCACACGTTTCTCCGTATTCTAAAGAACAAGAAAACACGTTTGTGCAAGTTTGAACCAGATCGCGCTGCATTTAGAGGTCCCCAACTTTGACGACTTTTTGTCAGTTCATTTCTCGCCTGCCTGCAGTGAAGACGGTTTTCTTCGTCACTTGAGCGGTTCGTGTTGTATAGCCTATTGGACAACTATGGAGGTAATTATATATGCTACTTATTATCTCATTTTACTGTGGTATTGAAATTTATTATTATTTAATTTCTGTCATTTTACTGTGGTAGTGATATTTATTATTAATATTACATGAAATTAATTAGTCTGTTGCATATTGGACAACTAAGCTGGTAATTATTTATGATACTAATTAATGTAATTTTACTGCGGTATTGAAATTTATTTAATTAATGAATTGTCAAAGAGAACGTAGTGTACACGTATCAGTTTTATAAATAAAGAAAAGCAGTAACTGGGACTCGAACCAGTGTCATAGCCGTTTGGCGGCATCGCTCAAGTCGGCGTACACAGCACGCTATCCACTCCCTAGATGGTGTAGTGGATAGCGTGCTGTGTACGCCGACTTGAGCGATGCCGCCAAACGGCTATGACACTGGTTCGAGTCCCAGTTACTGCTTTTCTTTATTTAATTAATGAAATTAATTACGATGTGAAATTATTTCTGTGGAATTATTTAGTTTGTTTTCTTTTCCAGGTGTCTACCAGAGCGAAAACAGAAGTGTTTCTTATTGGCCAGACCGATGAGAACATCACATCAAGTGGCCTTCCAACTCAGTTGCAAGTACTCAAAAAGTACTTTTACCACCAAAAGGAGCAAAAATTTGGACGTACTAAATGCCTGAACCTGTGCCTGGATGCCTGTCTCATATTTTAGGAGAGAGCGAGAATCCCCATGATGCGACGAGATTCGGCCTTGAGGAAGATGGAATCCCTTCTCAAGGAATACGACCGGCTTGTGAAGCACAAGTCACATAAAGCAGAGTCCTTCCGAGTGAAGGAGGCGATGTTCAAGGAGGCAATAGCGAAGGAGATCATGGACATTGCTCATTCACAGGCTAAGGAAATGATGAAGAATCAGGAGGACATCCACTTTCTCGACATGCAGCGTGAAGATCCAAATTCCTGCAGCATGGGCCCTGTTGACATGAAGCTTCACTATAAGGAGATTAGGAAAAGGAAGAGGCTGGACAAGATTAAGGAACAACAGGAGAAGGCCAGGAAGGAACAAGGAGCTGCAGAAGATACGGGGGCTTTAGTGATTTCAACTTCGTCAGAGACTGACTCAGATGTCGTTGACCCAACCGTGGAAGTTTTTCCATCCTCCTCCAAGGGAAATACCAAGAAGCGACGCAGGAATCTGATCTCACAGGATGTGACGACTACCTACGATCGGCTGAATATTTCGTACCGCGATTCAGCTATGTCGTACGCTGCAGCGGCTAAATCACTAGGTTTTGACTTGGATGAACTGTCCATTTCTGCCAGTACCATGTACCGCACACGCAAGGCTCTCAGGAAGGTGGCTGCTGAAAGTTATCAATCCGACGAAGTTTGTCCTGGTCAGCCTCTTGTCTTGCATTGGGACGGTAAGCTCCTACCTGACAATGAGCAATGGAAGGAGAGCGTTGACCGGATCGCCGTCCTCGTCTCTGGCGACGGCAAGGAGAAGTTGCTCGGCGTTCCTAAGGTGACGTCCGGAACCGGCGAGAAGATAGCGCGAGTTTGCTTGGATTTGGTCAAGGAACACAGGATGGAAGAGCGCGTGCGGGGACTGTCTTTCGACACGACAGCGTCGAACACCGGGATTCATATCGGGGCCTGCGTCCTGATTGAGAAAGGTCTTGGCAGAGAACTCATGTACTTCCCCTGTCGGCATCACATCTATGAAGTCATCCTCAGCTCCGTCTTCAAGCGTGCATACGGCCCTTCAAGTGGCCCCGATATACCCGTTTTCAAGAGGTTTCAGGCACAATGGAAGTTCATCGACCGGTTGGACGTGCGGCCGTACGATTTTGCTCAAGTCAATGACTCTATGAGGGAACTGAGGGAGAAGTCAGTCCTGCTGGTGAGAGGGATGGTGAGCACGTCGCATCAGCGCGATGACTACAAGGAACTGCTACAGTTGGTTCTCATCTTCCTGGGAGAAGCAAAAGTGGTGGATTTCCCTCTCAGAGCCCCTGGCGCTTACCATCACGCTCGATGGATGGCGATAGCCGTCTACTCCTTGAAAGTAATTCTACTGAAGAAGCAGTTCAAGATGTCGAGTCACGAGTTGGAAGCTCTGACAGCCGTAGGTCTCTTCGTGTCCCTCGTCTACATCCGAGGTTGGACTCGTGCTGCAACCTCAAGCAAGGCTGCCGCAGTTGATCTGGAATTTCTGCGTGACGCGGAAGCCTTTGCCATGTCGGGATATTCGTGTGTTAACGCTGCGCAAGAAGCCATGTCTCGACACCTATGGTACATCTCTGAGACTCTTATTGCCAAGGCGTTCTTCGACAGATGTGGCAGATGAAGAAAAGGCTCAGATGGTCGTCAGTTTGGGTAAGCCCGCATCGAAAAAGGAACTCAAGCGACCCCAAGGGAAGAACGTCAGGAATCTTGCCTCGAAACACCTGGCGGAGTTCGTGACAGGAAAGACGATGGCTTTCTTCCATGCATTCGACTTGGACACAGAATTCTTGAAAAAGCCAGTTGCCGAGTGGACTGAAGTAGAGGGCTTCAAGCAAGCAGCGGCAACTGTTAACAAAATCTCTGTCGTCAACGATCGGGCCGAAAGAGCCATCGCGCTCACCAAAGAGTTCAACTGTTCTCTGACGAAGAACGAAGAGCAGAAGCAGTATTTGCTCAAAACTGTGATGCAGCATAGGGCGAAATACCCGAATAAAACCAAGAAGGATTTCATGGACAAATGATTCGCAAGAAGTGGTTATGTTTTTTGTATCTTTGTGAAAATGTGTAGTGAAATGGTACTCGTTTGTTGAATAAAAATTCATTGACAGATTTTTGTTTAATTTTTTCCGTTTATGATCTGCCAGAGCATCAAACTGGGGACCCGTAAACTTTAAACTATTGAATTAATACTTCGGTTTATCAGTCTCCTCAGCAAATGGAACAAGGGGATCCATGTGGATTAAAATGTTTCCAAACTTTTAATTTATAAAACACCCTAATATATATATATATATATGAAAATTATTTCACGAAAGTAACACGTGAAAAATACTTATGATGAATAAAACCACGAAGGAAAGGAAACACAAAACGGTGCTCAAGCGCTTTCGTCTAATGACATCCTCAGGAACACTGAAATACATAAAAGGTTACGGCCTATATATAGGTTACAGAAAGAGAAAAAAATATATAAATAAATAACATACATACACACAAACATATTACATATATATATATACATACATATCTACACATATACACACACATATATATATATATATATATATATATATATATATATATATATATATATATATATGTATATATATGCAATAAACGGAGAAGTAAAAATAAAACTTAAAAATTAAGGATTAGAGGATTAACAAAGAGGCATATCGATTTTTAGCACAAGATCAAATGAGTTATAAAAATAATACAAATTTATACTGGAGATACGCCCGGGTTTAACACTTTGCCTTTCTAGAGTCAAGTTTCGATATATAAAAATAAATTGAAGATTAAAAGTTAATAAAGTAGCTTACAAGTTTACCAAAGATTAAGTGTCCTACCCTTTTTATCTAGATTTGTTTTGAAGGAACTCAAAACAACAGGATCGAGTTGAAAAAGACCTTTGCTTATGTTGAAGTTATTTGAAAGTTGAATAATGGCAGACTCAAGAATATTTCTATTGACAATGTTGCTCGAATGAAATAAAACTGAAGCATTATTCCAATCAATACAGTGGGATAACTCTGACAAATGGACAAAAAGAGCACTGGACAACTGTCCTGTTCTGACGGAATATTGATGCTGTTTTATACGTGTGTGCAAATCCTTTCCCGTCTGACTTATGTAAAAGGAATCACATTGTTTACACCCAATTTTATAGATAATGCCTGAATTATTGGTAGGGCTATTTTTTACTATGATATTTTTCACAATATTGTTATATGAAAATACTACATTAATATCCAAAAGTTTAAGTAGATTAGCAATGCCTAAAAAGCCCGGGAAAAATGGAAGTACTAAAATATTTTTTGACAAAGTACGAGTGTTATTATTGACACGATAGAAAGTTCGTTTTGCCTTGTTGAGACAAGATTCCATAAACGCAGATGGGTAACACAGATCACTTCCAATACCGTTGATTTTTTCCAATTCGGCATCGATGTATTCCGGACTGGCGATCCTAAGGGCGCGGAGAAACATTGATGAAAAAATGGCCTTCTTAGTGGGGGTGTCATGTCCCGAGTAAAAGTGTACGTAGGACAGTTGTTTGTTGTTTTCCGATAGATACTAAACTTAAAACCTGGGCTTTCCCTATGTACACGCACATCCAAAAGTGGGATTGACTTGTCTTGTTCCACTTCTAAAGTAAACTTAATGGAGGGGACTTGATCATTTAACTGAAGGAGGAAGTTATCCAGGTCACGATTCATGGGCCAGATACACAAAATATCGTCGACGTACCGCAACCAAGGGATGCCAACCCCCAGGATTCTCGGAATGTAAGTAATTTCGAAAAACTCCATATAAATATTGGAGAGGAGGGGCGATAAGGGGTTGCCCATGGCCATCCCAAACACTTGTTGATAATACTCGTTATTGAAACTGAATTTACAGTCTTTAATGCAAAGCTTAATAAGTTCCAAAACAATGTGTGAAGGTAGTGGCAGGTCATACTTATGTAATTCTTGGGAGAGAAAGTCAAGCATATCATCAATCGGCACTTTTGTAAACAATGAACAAACATCAAAACTGATCACTCTATCGTTAGTTTCAGTACGTGCATTATTCAATTTTTCAGTAAGATCCATGGAATTTTTTACATGTGAATCAGAGATAGTTCCGAGAATGGGGGACAAGACTTTGACAAGCCATTTGGAGAGTTTATAAGTAATAGAGCCCACCGAGCTGATAATAGGGCGCATAGCGTTGCCAGGTTTGTGGGTTTTAATAAGACCGTAAAGGTAGGGCAGAGAAGGTGAAGTGGACATGAAAAGCGGAATTAAGTCCTTATGATCTTTGAGAATGCGTTTCAAGCCACTATTAAATGATTTGATGACGTCATCCTGCGGGTTCTTCCTAAGTTTGCTGTATGTGGCGGGGTCCTGGAGAAGCTCGTTCATCTTTCCGATGTAGTCCACTTTGTCCATAATAACTTTGGTGTTAGCCTTGTCTGCTTTAGTAATATGGAGCTTCCCATCTTTTTTTAATTGTGAGAGGCCATCGCAAAACCGTTTAGGAAAGTTATCTTCGTAATTACCATTCGCCGCACTATAAACGAGGCCTTTAACTATGTTAAACAAATACTGAGGGAGATTACACTGTTTTTCAAAACACGCGAGACTGTAACAAATTTGTAAAGCCGAAGGTTTTTTAACAATAAAAAAGGACATACCATATCCAAGGGCACTTTTTGCATCGTCACTAATGTTTTTCGAAGAAAGGTTCAAAACACACTTTGAGCTTGCTTTTTTTACTCCACTGACTATTTCAAATGAGACTTTTAATTTTCCGATCCAAAATGTTACGAGTGAAGTAGTTCTCCGACGCAACTCGTTGTAAATTTCATCAAACAAAGGTTGGATCCACGGTTGGGGAATAACGGTTACAAAATTATGTTTGGCGATGTTTAAGTTTTTGAAGGCGGACCACTCATTTTGTCTGGTGACTTCAATATGTTTCTTTAAAATTAATCTGCTGAAGTTGTTGAACGGATGGTCGTCAATTTGTCTAAGGCGAATCGGAAGCAGGGATTTGAGAAGAACTTGCTCCTCTAGACAGTTAGTAAGAAACTTTCGTCGGATACGAATTGCATGCCCCTTCATTAATGTAGAAGAAGACACGGACACAAACGGAGACAAGAGAGGGAACAGCAAGCCGAAGGAACGCGTGGTGTTCATTATATGAAAATTATTTCACGAAAGTAACACGTGAAAAATATTTATGATGAATAAAACCACGAAGGAAAGGAAACACAAAACGGTGCTCAAGCGCTTTCGTCTAATGACATCCTCAGGAACACTGAAATACATAAAAGGTTACGGCCTATATATAGGTTACAGAAAGAGAAAAAAAAAATATAAATAAATAACATAAGTATGACCTGCCACTACCTTCACACATTGTTTTGGAACTTATTAAGCTTTGCATTAAAGACTGTAAATTCAGTTTCAATAACGAGTATTATCAACAAGTGTTTGGGATGGCCATGGGCAACCCCTTATCGCCCCTCCTCTCCAATATTTATATGGAGTTTTTCGAAATTACTTACATTCCGAGAATCCTGGGGGTTGGCATCCCTTGGTTGCGGTACGTCGACGATATTTTGTGTATCTGGCCCATGAATCGTGACCTGGATAACTTCCTCCTTCAGTTAAATGATCAAGTCCCCTCCATTAAGTTTACTTTAGAAGTGGAACAAGACAAGTCAATCCCACTTTTGGATGTGCGTGTACATAGGGAAAGTCCAGGTTTTAAGTTTAGTATCTATCGGAAAACAACAAACAACTTGTCCTACGTACACTTTTACTCGGGACATGACACCCCCACTAAGAAGGCCATTTTTTCATCAATGTTTCTCCGCGCCCTTAGGATCGCCAGTCCGGAATACATCGATGCCGAATTGGAAAAAATCAACGGTATTGGAAGTGATCTGTGTTACCCATCTGCGTTTATGGAATCTTGTCTCAACAAGGCAAAACGAACTTTCTATCGTGTCAATAATAACACTCGTACTTTGTCAAAAAATATTTTAGTACTTCCATTTTTCCCGGGCTTTTTAGGCATTGCTAATCTACTTAAACTTTTGGATATTAATGTAGTATTTTCATATAACAATATTGTGAAAAATATCATAGTAAAAAATAGCCCTACCAATAATTCAGGCATTATCTATAAAATGGGTGTAAACAATGTGATTCCTTTTACATAGGTCAGACGGGAAAGGATTTGCACACACGTATAAAACAGCATTAATATTCCGTCAGAACAGGACAGTTGTCCAGTGCTCTTTTTGTCCATTTGTCAGAGTTATCCCACTGTATTGATTGGAATAATGCTTCAGTTTTATTTCATTCGAGCAACATTGTCAATAGAAATATTCTTGAGTCTGCCATTATTCAACTTTCAAATAACTTCAACATAAGCAAAGGTCTTTTTCAACTCGATCCTGTTGTTTTGAGTTCCTTCAAAACAAATCTAGATAAAAAGGGTAGGACACTTAATCTTTGGTGTAAGCTACTTTATTAACTTTTAATCTTCAATTTATTTATATATATATCGAAACTTGACTCTAGAAAGGCAAAGTGTTAAACCCGGGCGTATCTCCAGTATAAATTTGTATTATTTTTATAACTCATTTGATCTTGTGCTAAAAATCGATATGCCTCTTTGTTAATCCTCTAATCCTTAATTTTTAAGTTTTATTTTTACTTCTCCGTTTATTGCATATATGTGTGTAGATATGTATATATATATATATGTATATATGTTTGTGTGTATGTATGTTATTTATTTATATATTTTTTTCTCTTTCTGTAACCTATATATAGGCCGTAACCTTTTATGTATTTCAGTGTTCCTGAGGATGTCATTAGACGAAAGCGCTTGAGCACCGTTTTGTGTTTCCTTTCCTTCGTGGTTTTATTCATCATATATATATATATATATATATATATATATATATATATATATATATATATACATATACATATATACACATCAAGAGCGGTCTGGAAGGAAGATCTCTCAACAAGCAGGTGTTCTTCGAAAATATAAAGATATCATTAGTCGTCCGACCCCGTTATAGCGGATTGTGTTTTGGCTAATTTCAACTTTTAAATGAATTGTTTCGTAAATTTTCATTTCCTTTCGTTATTCGTGACTTAAATATTTATAATAAAAATTAAGTGTGTAAAAATTATTTATTTAATAAACAGAATTTAATTGGATTCATCTACCGTCATATAAATATATATTGTGGTACACTATTTAAATGAATGATTAATATCATTAGTCGTCCGACCCCGTTATAGCGGATTGTGTTTTGGTTAATTTCAATTGATTAATTGCTTTAGATTTCTTTTTTTTCAATTTTCTTCGCAGGGGATTGGGGGGAATGAGGCTCGTGTGTTTCGTAAATTTTCATTTCGTTTCGTTATTCGTGTCTTAAATATTCATAATAAAAATTAAGTGTGTAAAAATTATTTATTTAATAAAGAGAATTTAATTGGATTCATCTACCGTCATATAGTTATATATTGTGGTACACTATTTAAATGGATGATTAATATATGGTTTTTGCTATCTGGAATACATGGCGCTATCTGGCAACTGAATACATGGCGCTATCTGGCAACTCAGCCAGAATAGAGGTTTATAAAAGACCGAGAAGCAGGGCTGCCAATGCTGGGGTTTTCCCCCCAGATCTGGGTTTTCACCCGTCATCTGGGTTTCTGGGTTTTTATTTTACAAATAGCTTGAAAACTGGGTTTTTTTACTAATTTTGTTAATAAATTATCTAAAATAACTTTTCTATATTTATGAATACCAAAGCTTGCCCAAACACGATGGCTTTCTCGAGAAACCGTAATCACAGAAATATTAGAAGAATTTGATGCTCTACTTCTTTATTTTCAAGCAGAATCAGACGTTGACAAAGTTGATGGAGCCAAGAAAATTTATGATGTATTAAACAACCGCGGAACGAAACACATGTTGTTCTTTCTTCAATATGTGCTGCAAAAGATAAATCTCATGAATGTTGAATTTCAATCGGAACACTTCCGATTGCATATTTTATATTCAATGGTATCTTCAGAGTATAAAAACATATTGAGTTTCTTCATTAAAAATGAAGTATTAAATAACACTAAATTATCAGAAATTGACCCTAACAAAGAGAGTAACTTCAAAAGTGTTAATGATGTATACCTTGGAGGTAAGGCAATGGCACAATTAATTAATGACCCTTTAGTAATGAAAGCAGTGTTAAAAGATTTAAGACTGATTGTTTAAAATTCCTAGTGGAATTATCTAACCAAATAAGGAAGAGGTTTAATTTTAGTGAAGATGGAGTTATTGCAAAGTTAAATGTTCTGGATCCGAAGGTAGCTCATGCTCATAACACTTCTCCAACTTCCATCATTCCACTAGCTATTCATTTTCCGTCCGTTGTACCTGAAAGTAAACTAAATGACCTTGATGACCAGTGGAGGAGTTATAGTCTTATGGCAGACGAACTACTTACTACCTTCTATTGACAACATACCAGAATATTGGTACAAATTGAGAAATATTAGAGATGGACTTGATAATCCAAAATATGATGTACTTTCCAATTTCATGACTACCTTAACTGTATTACCACATTCATCAGCATGCGTTGAAAGGATATTTTCACAAGTTAATTGCGTAAAAACAAGAAACACAAACTCGTTAAAAGCAGATACCGTTAGAGATAGATTGCTGGCAAAACAGCTTATCACCAGAAAGAGTTTGGATTGCACTTCCTGGGATCCCGAAAAAACACTAATCAAGAATTTGGAAGAGGGAGCTGTAAGCAGAAGATATTTGGAGAGAATTAAACGGCAAAAAGAAAATAACGAATCGGTCACGATCAGAGGAGCAGCCGAAGAAGAGGAAGAGTTATAATTTGGGATTCACACATATAAAGTAAGTAAAGACTTATTTTTTTCCTTTAAATATTGTATTTTTACAATCTGGGTTTTTTTTAATCAGTATGGGTTTTTTGCAGAGTTGATCTGGGGTTTTCTCTAAAATTTCATTGGCAGCCCTGCCGAGAAGCTGATGACGGAATCATTCAAGCTCGGATCCCAGCCGAGCAAGGACCTCTGGTCCTTCTCTTTCTGGCCCTTTGGGAAAACCCCTTAGAGGCCTCTTAGGTTAGGTAAACGAAAATAACTTGGGGGAGAACTCCGCCTCCAAGTTGCATGCCTTGCAATCAAAGGCAACTACTCTCTCTCTCTCTCTCTCTCTCTCTCTCTCCTTCAGGTGTACCCCTCCCCCTTGGCTCAGCCAACTGGCTGATTAGGAGCCTATAAAACAACGCCTACTCGGCTGAAGTCTTAATATGCACTTGGCTCCTGCCAGGTGAACACCTCTCCTCCTTTCTCTCCTCCTTTCTCTCCTTTTTGGCCCTTGGGGGGAATAGCTTGGGGGAGAACTCCGCCTCCAAGTTGCATGCCCCTTGCAATCCCGGTTGGCAACAAAGGGCCCTTTGGGGGGTATTTTTTGGGGGATTTTTTTTGCAACACCCCCACCCCCCTTTGCAACAACCTCCACCTCCCTTGCAACATTACGTAATCACTTGCAACATTCCTGCACTCTAACCTTTTGCGGCTATACTACTGAACCATGTTGGGAAATTTCCTTCTTCGTTCAAGACACTGGGAAATGCTTCTTCCTTGAGCATACGTAGGTAGGTGCCTCCAGTGACATGTTCATCGAAAAAGAGGGGGCCTATGATGCGATCCTTCCAAATGCTACACCATACCATCACCCGAGATGCACCTTGTTCCTTTGAAGAGGTATACCAGTGAGGGTTGTTTTGAGACCAGTAGCGGGTGTTCTGTCGATTTACCTCACCATTTCCATAAAAAACAGCCTCGTCACTGAACAGAATGGTGGACGGGAAATTGGCATCCCGAGCATATTATTCCGTAGCTCATTCACAAAATTCCATCCGCCGGTCGGGATCATCTTCGCTTAATTTCTGTAGGATCTGAAGTTTATATGGATGCCATTTGTGAGCCTGAAGAATGCGATGGATGCTACTTTTCGACACTCCTGTCTCGGCGGACAATCGCCGAAGAGACTTATTGGGACTTCTGTTAAAATGAGCCAGGATAGCAGTCGCTGTATCATCGTCAGTGGACCTTCTTGAAGGTCCACTGCGTGGTTTATCTTCTATGAATCCTGTTTCCTTAAACTTTGCAACAAGTCTGCTAACACAACTCTGTGTTATTGGCTCGCGGTCTGGATGCTGTCTGTTAAATTCAGCATCGGCCTCTCTTTGACTCCGATTTCCTATGAGTAGAATTATCTGGATTCGTTCTTCCTTGCTCACAGATATTATGGCCTGTAGAAAGAGAAAAATATGAATTATGGTTTGCAGAAATAGAAAAATATGAGTTTCTCCTATGATGCCGCACTTATGGGACACCCTGTATATGTATATATATATATATATATATATAGAAACGACGTAAGTATAGAGGAGTGTTCTGCACACGAGGAAGAGAAATAACAAACAAATGAAAAATGAGGCACCCGCCCGGGAATCGAACCCAGGATCTTCCAATTGCCGGTCAGACGTGCTAACCACTACACCACGGAGCCACGATAGTCAGAAGTTGTAATTCTCCTACATAGGGCAGAAACCAATGCCTTGAGAGGGCACCCTCGCAAATCGTGAATATGTACATTTAACTGCAATGACCACGCAGTATATTAATGTATAGAAACGACGTAAGTATAGAGGAGTGTTCTGCACACGAGGAAGAGAAATAACAAACAAATGAAAAATGAGGCACCCGCCCGGGAATCGAACCCAGGATCTTCCAATTGCCGGTCAGACGTGCTAACCACTACACCACGGAGCCACGATAGTCAGAAGTTGTAATTCTCCTACATACGGCAGAAACCAATGCCTTGAGAGGGCACCCTCGCAAATCGTGAATATGTACATTTAACTGCAATGACCACGCAGTATACAGGGTGTCCCAGAATTAACTATCAATTTCACTGAAATCGGACAAATTTTTTAAAAACACACTTTTATTTATGTTTATCATGTTTAATATGTGTTAAAAATGTATAAGTTTCTAAATTTTTTTCATAATTTTATTTTCATAATTTTTTCATTATCTGGTCCAATGAAAGACCGTTTGAAGTCATAGAATGGCAAAGAGACTCTCCAAAAGTTAACTTGTGGCTTGGAATGACCAAATCCAAAATTTATGGCCCATTCTTCTTTGCGGAGGCAACTGTAACAGGTACCGTCTACCTTGATATGCTTCAGCAGTTTCTCGAACCACAGCTTCTTGATGATGGCATTCTTGATAATGTTGTGTTTCAACAAGATGGAGCACCATGTCATTATGCTCTAATTGTTCGAGAATACCTCAACAGACGCCTTCCGAATCGGTGGATTGGACGTGGAGGACCTCGACCTTGGCCTCCGCGTTCTCCGGATTTGACACCCCTGGATTTCTTTGCATGGGGTTTCATAAAAACAAAGGTTTATCGCCAAAAGACCAATGCTTCTTGTTGAAACACAACATTATCAAGAATGCCATCATCAAGAAGCTGTGGTTCGAGAAACTGCTGAAGCATATCAAGGTAGACGGTACCTGTTACAGTTGCTTTCGCAAAGAAGAATGGGCCATAAATTTTGGATTTGGTCATTCCAAGCCACACGCTAACTTTTGGAGAGTCTCTTTGCCATTCTGTGACTTCAGACGGTCTTTCATTGGACCAGATAATGAAAAAATTATGAAAATAAAATTATGAAAAAAATTTAGAAATTTATACATTTTTAACACATATTAAACATGATAAACATAAATAAAAGTAAGTGTGTTTTTAAAAAATTTGTCCGAGTTCATTGAAATAGATAGTTAATTCTGGGACACCCTGTATTAATGTATAGAAACGACGTAAGTATAGAGGAGTGTTCTGCACACGAGGAAGAGAAATAACAAACAAATGAAAAATGAGGCACCCGCCCGGGAATCGAACCCAGGATCTTCCAATTGCCGGTCAGACGTGCTAACCACTACACCACGGAGCCACGATAGTCAGAAGTTGTAATTCTCCTACATAGGGCAGAAACCAATGCATTGAGAGGGCACCCTCGCAAATCGTGAATATGTACATTTAACTGCAATGACCACGCAGTATATTAATGTATAGAAACGACGTATGTATAGAGGAGTGTTCTGCACACGAGAAAGAGAAATAACAAACAAATGAAAAATGAGGCACCCGCCCGGGAATCGAACCCAGGATCTTCCAATTACCGGTCAGACGTGCTAACCACTACACCACGGAGCCACGATAGTCAGAAGTTGTAATTCTCCTACATAGGGCAGAAACCAATGCCTTGAGAGGGCACCCTCGCAAATCGTGAATATGTACATTTAACTGCAATGACCACGCAGTATATTAATGTATAGAAACGACGTAAGTATAGAGGAGTGTTCTGCACACGAGGAAGAGAAATAACAAACAAATGAAAAATGAGGCACCCGCCCGGGAATCGAACCCAGGATCTTCCAATTGCCGGTCAGACGTGCTAACCACTACACCACGGAGCCACGATAGTCAGAAGTTGTAATTCTCCTACATAGGGCAGAAACCAATGCCTTGAGAGGGCACCCTCGCAAATCGTGAATATGTACATTTAACTGCAATGACCACGCAGTATATTAATGTATAGAAACGACGTAAGTATAGAGGAGTGTTCTGCACACGAGGAAGAGAAATAACAAACAAATGAAAAATGAGGCACCCGCCCGGGAATCGAACCCAGGATCTTCCAATTGCGGTCAGACGTGCTAACCACTACACCACGGAGCCACGATAGTCAGAAGTTGTAATTCTCCTACATAGGGCAGAAACCAATGCATTGAAAGGGCACCCTCGCAAATCGTGAATATGTACATTTAACTGCAATGCCCACGCAGTATATTAATGTATAGAAACGACGTAAGTATAGAGGAGTGTTCTGCACACGAGGAAGAGAAATAACAAACAAATGAAAAATGAGGCACCCGCCCGGGAATCGAACCCAGGATCTTCCAATTGCGGTCAGACGTGCTAACCACTACACCACGGAGCCACGATAGTCAGAAGTTGTAATTCTCCTACATAGGGCAGAAACCAATGCCTTGAGAGGGCACCCTCGCAAATCGTGAATATGTACATTTAACTGCAATGACCACGCAGTATATTAATGTATAGAAACGACGTAAGTATAGAGGAGTGTTCTGCACACGAGGAAGAGAAATAACAAACAAATGAAAAATGAGGCACCCGCCCTGGAATCGAACCCAGGATCTTCCAATTGCCGGTCAGACGTGCTAACCACTACACCACGGAGCCACGATAGTCAGAAGTTGTAATTCTCCTACATAGGGCAGAAACCAATGCCTTGAGAGGGCACCCTCGCAAATCGTGAATATGTACATTTAACTGCAATGACCACGCAGTATATTAATGTATAGAAACGACGTAAGTATAGAGGAGTGTTCTGCACACGAGGAAGAGAAATAACAAACAAATGAAAAATGAGGCACCCGCCCGGGAATCGAACCCAGGATCTTCCAATTGCCGGTCAGACGTGCTAACCACTACACCACGGAGCCACGATAGTCAGAAGTTGTAATTCTCCTACATAGGGCAGAAACCAATGCCTTGAGAGGGCACCCTCGCAAATCGTGAATATGTACATTTAACTGCAATGACCACGCAGTATATTAATGTATAGAAACGACGTAAGTATAGAGGAGTGTTCTGCACACGAGGAAGAGAAATAACAAACAAATGAAAAATGAGGCACCCGCCCGGGAATCGAACCCAGGATCTTCCAATTGCCGGTCAGACGTGCTAACCACTACACCACGGAGCCACGATAGTCAGAAGTTGTAATTCTCCTACATAGGGCAGAAACCAATGCATTGAGAGGGCACCCTCGCAAATCGTGAATATGTACATTTAACTGCAATGACCACGCAGTATATTAATGTATAGAAACGACGTAAGTATAGAGGAGTGTTCTGCACACGAGAAGAGAAATAACAAACAAATGAAAAATGAGGCACCCGCCCGGGAATCGAACCCAGGATCTTCCAATTGCCGGTCAGACGTGCTAACCACTACACCACGGAGCCACGATTGGTTTCTGCCCTATGTAGGAGAATTACAACTTCTGACTATCGTGGCTCCGTGGTGTAGTGGTTAGCACGTCTGACCGGCAATTGGAAGATCCTGGGTTCGATTCCCGGGCGGGTGCCTCATTTTTCATTTGTTTGTTATTTCTCTTCCTCGTGTGCAGAACACTCCTCTATACTTACGTCGTTTCTATACATTAATATACTGCGTGGTCATTGCAGTTAAATGTGTATATATATATATATGTACAAGGCCCACTCAATATATTTTGCCCCACTTTTTTTTTTGTTTCCAAGTTCCCTTGTAAGTTCCAAAAATTTTTTACACAAGTAGTTACATACCTCTTTTACAAGTTTTTATTTATCCACATTGTCTCCATCCTTTTCTACGGCTTTCCTCCACCTCGAAACAAGGGCCTTTATTCCTTGCTCGTAAAAGTCCGCTGGCTTCCGTTGGAGCCACCTCTTAACCTCCTCAACAACCTCATCGTCACTCTGAAACTTTCTTCCACGAATAGCATCCTTCATTGGCCCAAACAAATGGAAGTCTGAAGGTGCCAGATCCGGGCTGTATGGAAGGTGGGGTGAAACAGTCAAGCGCATTTTTGTGATGGCCTCCCTTGTCTGCAAACTGTTGCGTGGTATTGCGTTATCGTGCAAAAGAAGGACGTCTTCCAGTTTTCTCCGGTCGAACTCGCTTTACACATCTCTGGAGTCTCTGGAGGGTAGCAATATATGCCTCTGAATTCATTGTTTATCCTTTCTTCATAATGTCCACCAGAATCACCCCTTTCATGTCCCACAAGATGGTGGGCCATAATCTTTCATGCAGAGGGAGCCATTTTGAACTTTTTCTTGCGTGGGGAGTCTGCGTGATGCCACTCCATGGATTGACTTTTTGTTTCAGGTTCAAAGTGGTGTACTCAAGTCTCATCCCCAGTCACAATTCGTGAAACGAAGTCATCCCCTTCTGTCTCGTATCGAACCAACGACTCAGAAGCAATTTCTTTTCTTTGGGCTTTGTGATCTTCAGTCAGTTCGCGAGGAACAAACCGTGAACACACTTTGAAGTATCCCAGTTGCTGAATTATCGTATTCACACTTCCTTCACTAATTCCTAGCTCCAGTGATAGTTCCTTGTATGTGACGCGCCGATTTGATGGAATGATGCTGTTAGCACGTTGCACAGTGTGAGATGTCACAGCCGATGCCGGGCGACCGCTGCGTGGCTCATTATCGAGGCTAGCTCTCCTTCTCTCCGATGATCTCACACGTTTAGACCAGCGTCCAACTGTGCTTCGATGAACAACAACATCTCCGTAAACGTTTTGTAGACGTTTGTGAATATTTCGAACTGTTTCCTTCTCTGCGGTTAAGAACTCGATAACAGCTCTCTGTTTACGACGCACATCACTGTCAGACGTCTTTTTCGAAACTGCGTTAACCATCGGTTTTATACAAAGGCGTTTAAAAGCGGTTTTATACAAGGAGGGGAGGTTCAAACTGAAAAAATCCGGTTGTGTGAAGCGCAGAAAGTTCAAGCGTACGGCCCAAAAGATATTTCAGCCCAATGGCCTATTGTTTAGCTAAGAAGAAAAGGTGGAGCAAAGTATATTGAGTGCCCCTAGTACATATATATGTATTTATATATTATTATTAAATTACTAGCTAAAGTGGGCCCTACGGGCCCATTTAGCTACGCCCGTGGTGCTGAGGCATTTGGCCTCAGTAATTGGGGAGCCGCAGGCCCCCCCCCCCAGTTACCGGGGAGTCAATTATTCAGTCAATAAAACTATAGAAAAGAATGTTGCCCGGGTTAATTGAATGCCCGGTTAGGTCAACTGAATGCCCCCAAAAAAACCTCACCCCCCTTATGCACTTGGGGGCTAACCCCTCCCCACTACCCCACCCCTCCCCCATTACCCCACCCCTCTCCATTACCCCCACCCCTCCCCATTACCCCATCCCTCCCCCATTACCCCAACTCCCCTTTTTGAAAGCCGTAAAAATATTTAGTCTGTAATGGTTGCAGCACCAGTATGAAAGTGCATAAAAAGAACTCATTTTGTAAATTTTTGAACTTAGCCGCAGATTAAATTCGGCTCAAAGCTGAACGCAAAAGCAAATATTTTTACACTTTTAAAAATTATAATTAAAAGTAGAATTCATTTCGCCTTTTTCTAATGCATTAAAATACAAATATTGCCCATATATATCAAGAATCTTCTCTTTTCGAGCGTGACAGACTGACAGACATTCCTGGGTGTTTATAGTATTAATAACAAGTAGCTGCTTATTTTTAATGAGCCCAGTAAAGCCTAAAGCTTAAGGGCCAAATAAAATAAAATAAATAGTCGAGCTTCACAATTATTCATGTAATTGTAATATTGTTATATATATATATATATATATATTATATATAGGGTGAACCAAATGTAGGTGGACAGTAAATGATAACGTTTATTTTGAGAATACATATTTAATTTTTTTGTATACTATAATACAAAATAAAATTTAAATAAATTTAGTTATAATATTTAATATAATAAAACACAAACACCATAGTTATAATGAACACCATAGTTATAATATAATATAACACAAACCGTATTCAACCTACTGTCCACCTACTTTTGGTTCACCGTGTATATAGAGAGAGAGAGAGAGAGAGAGAGAGAGAGAGAGTGTTTGCTTTAGAGTATATTTAATTGTTGACGTTATTTTTACAGTTTATTTATTTGTTTATTTATTATGTGTGTTTTAAATAAATTATGTTTCAGTTAGCGTTTCATTCTCTCCTTTGTGTGTGTGTGTGTGTGTGTGTGTGTGTGTGTGCGTGTGTGTGCGTGTGTGTGTGTGTGTGTGTGTGTGCTGGACAGTGGCGGGTTATCACTGAGGCTATTGAGGCTGGAACCTCAGGCTCCCATGCTTCACGGGCCTCCCAATCAACTGAGTTTCGATGATATAATTCGAGATTTCGCATACTTCTTTCTTTAAATATGACATAGTACACAAACTGACAAATTCCATTTTATTTTATGTTCTATAGACCCTAGAGTGAAGTTTGTTTAATACTGTTTGGTTTTGGCAAAGGGCAAAATAAACTGTATTAAGGTTATTTTAAGTTTGTTTCTCGATTAGCCTGAGCACCGTACATATAATTCGTGTAAATGTACTATGTACTGTACATGTACATGTATTGTTAATAAAAAGCTATAGAAAAGGGCCCCCATATTCCTCATTTCCCCGGGACCCTAGGTGTCTTAATCCGCCTCTGGTGCAGGATAATCTAGGTCCCGCCCACTGTATGGTGCCGGTCAACAAAAATAGCGTCCCGTGCTTCCGAGTACCAAACCAATTGGAGAGACACACCTCCTCCCCGTCATGTTCAATTAACCGCAGCAAGCTTTGGCGCTCAGACGTATCTTTTAGCTGTTGAAGAAATCAGAAGTTACCGAATAAATAACGATGGCTGCCGGTGATGTTGCATGCTCTACGTTCCTGAAGTGGTACTCGGTAAAATCTACAGATGTGGTGAACACTCAAAGAACTTCTAGTCATCCGTCCTTTCAAGCTTTTAAGGCCACATTAAATCGTGCGAAGCTGGAGGAGCAAGACGTCAAAATATTCTATGGACATTCTGGTGAGAGCATCGCGGGCTTTTCTGACGCAATCGATGTAATGGAATATGTTGTATGATTAAACTACATTAAAGAATACATACAGCGTGAAATGAAAGAATCAAATCTTGCAGAAGAGAAACAGAAGATCTGGGCTGTGAATCTTGTTGATGAATGGTGTGACAAGAGGTATTACGCTATGTTACATCATATCGAGTACGTGTACACTGCGACGGAAAGTGTAAATTTTGTGATTATGGATAGCTTGAAATATTTCTACCACTACATCCATGTATATCATGATGAGGTGCGCAGCGAAATTGTAGCTAAAGGATTATGTGAATTTTTAGTAGAGTCTAGTGACGAGTACCGTTTATCCAGCAAAGAGGACAAGTATGGACACACGCTTCTCTCAAATAGATCGCCAGAGTGCTAATAAATTTTATATGTGCATAGCTCTTGAGAAAATACTGTACACTGGTGAATAAAATTATCCCTGAACGTTGTAGAAGATGATTGGTGCGCATTCTAGGTGTATGTGATAAAATATTGAAACCGATATTAATTTATGTATCGCAGATGGAAAAATTCTCTAATCACCTAATGGGATACAGTTTTAAATATTCAGATAATTTGCCAATGCTGACTTAGTACTAGTTGACTTAGCCCTGGTTAAGGTGGCACTGTTTAAGGTTACACTGGTTGGGTTGTCCTGTCACCTTAGGAGTTGGTACAAAAAGAGAGCAGATTAGTGATGCACCCTCATACGCCGTTATTTGTACATTTTATGTAAACAGTGTTCTAATCAATCATGTGTTGCTATACGGTTGATGTGGAAGAATAGCAGTGACAATGTGTCGCTCGTTCCTACCCGAAATCGTTTTATTCTCGATAGATTATTTTAAATCGCCGGATTTCGTCAGTTAAGGCCTATATTAGAGGCGTGTATTGCTGATATGCGTTATTTCGACGCAGATATCGAGTTCGCATACACTGTGCTGCTCGACGATTTTACCAAGTCTCGCGAGGAACATGGAGAAAGTGGGCTGGAGTTAAAGACATATTTAGAAGAAACAGATCCCTTGAAATACCACAAGGTTTGGAACATTGGTTTAAAATGCTACAAGCCGTGTCTCGCATTCACCGTTCATCCGGAAGAATTATATCTTTATATAAGATATAGCTGCCGTCACGATTTAGAAGTTCGTTAATTGCCGATATGAGTGGTGAGGAAGATTTTACAGTTAAAAAGGTCAGCGAGGATAGATTAAGTGCATGCTTGGTAACGACTATTTATAAACTTGAATTTAATGATGATGTTGTAGGAAGCGATGTCATCTTTGAGCGTGCTTTTGATTGTATTCTATCCATGTTTAAAGAGCGTGACAGTTTTACTTCCAATTGTAAAGTGGGTACAAAATAGTGTTAAACGAACTAAAAGGCCTTTATATTGAATATAGACCTCCGCATACTTTGACCGGTGAAATTATGTTAAATCGCATTTTTTGCGTAGTAAAAAGCAACGAAGCTCTAAATGGGGTAGCGAATACGTGCGAGTTTACTATTTTATTTAAGCGTGGTAGAAACTGATCTTGACGTTTATATCCCCATTTATGTCCGATGCATATATATATATATATATATATATATATATATATATATATATATATATATATATATTATGCGGGTTGCTTCTACAGAGCTTCAATTTAATATTTAGGAGAAATCCAATGACAAGGAGAAATGTAAATGCCATGAAAAGTCTTCTTTATTGCGCAACGTTTCGAGCAATACGCTCATCTTCAGGCTGTTTAATAACAATGTGAAATTAAAATCAATATTGAATGAAAAACAACAGAAATTTCTATAACCTATTCGTAAAGACAAATTTTAAAAGACTGAGAAAAGAGGGTTAAGTTCTAAGTTATACAGATTTACATATAAAAATTAAGAAGTTATTTTTAAATACATGTAGTAAATGTGAAATTAATACACTGGAAAAATTACCAATAGTACACTGGAACAATGGAGCTATCTACCTTACACAGCAGTATCCGAGGCCGACTAATTTGAGCAGAGGAAACGGGAACGAAGAATGGCGAGGGAGATAGGGGAAGGAGGGATTATAAGGAATTGGGGAAGGAGGAGGGATCATAGCAAATTGAGAGGGACGGACGATGAGTCAACATTCAGACTAGGGGACAATGCTTTAATGAAAAGGGATTCTAAAATTCTTAGTGAGTTGGGACAAGTATTACAACCAAGAATTTTAAAATTGTCTAAAGTGACATCAATTTTGCATTTGATGCTATGTTCACGAATGCTGGAGGCTTCCTTAGTTTTTAAAATTTTACCTGTTCGGCCACTTATTCCCATATGCGAATAAAATCTAGCCCTGAGAGAGCGAACAGTGCTGCCGATGTAATTCCCAAGGAGACACCTGGGGCAGGTAAATAAATATACAACACCGCTACGCAACGAGTCAGGGGTTCGATCCTTCGCTGAGAAAAAGCTACCTAAAGACGTTTTATTAATAAATATGATGCGGAAATCAGTATGATAAAAAATTTCCTTAACAATTTTGTAAATTTAAGCTTAAATTCTTTATTCAAGGGACCCATTTCAGGTACCAAGAAATATTTTATATCCTTCGGCACTGTAATACATGGAAGTTGAGGGCTATAAACATTATTTAAGAAGGATCTAATTAGTTTGTCTACATATTGAACAGGAAAACTATTATTAGTAAAGTATGATCTTAGATTATTAAATTCATCATTAAGTAAGGTAAAATTAGAGGTCAAATTATATCCTCTGAACAGGAGAGTTTTAATACAAGACATCTTATAGTTGAAATCAGTAAAACTAAAAAAATTCATGCCCAAACCAGTGAAAGTGGGTTTCCTATAAACTGATGTAGTAATAGAATCACCGTTTTTCGAAATTAAATGGGTCCCTTGAATAAAGAATTTAAGCTTAAATTTACAAAATTGTTAAGGAAATTTTTTTATCATACTGATTTCCGCATCATATTTATTAATAAAACGTCTTTAGGTAGCTTTTTCTCAGCGAAGGATCGAACCCCTGACTCGTTGCGTAGCGGTGTTGTATATTTATTTACCTGCCCCAGGTGTCTCCTTGGGAATTACATCGGCAGCACTGTTCGCTCTCTCAGGGCTAGATTTTATTCGCATATGGGAATAAGTGGCCGAACAGGTAAAATTTTAAAAACTAAGGAAGCCTCCAGCATTCGTGAACATAGCATCAAATGCAAAATTGATGTCACTTTAGACAATTTTAAAATTCTTGGTTGTAATACTTGTCCCAACTCACTAAGAATTTTAGAATCCCTTTTCATTAAAGCATTGTCCCCTAGTCTGAATGTTGACTCATCGTCCGTCCCTCTCAATTTGCTATGATCCCTCCTCCTTCCCCAATTCCTTATAATCCCTCCTTCCCCTATCTCCCTCGCCATCCTTCGTTCCCGTTTCCTCTGCTCAAATTAGTCGGCCTCGGATACTGCTGTGTAAGGTAGATAGCTCCATTGTTCCAGTGTACTATTGGTAATTTTTCCAGTGTATTAATTTCACATTTACTACATGTATTTAAAAATAACTTCTTAATTTTTATATGTAAATCTGTATAACTTAGAACTTAACCCTCTTTTCTCAGTCTTTTAAAATTTGTCTTTACGAATAGGTTATAGAAATTTCTGTTTGTTTTTCATTCAATATTGATTTTAATTTCACATTGTTATTAAACAGCCTGAAGATGAGCGTATTGCTCGAAACGTTGCGCAATAAAGAAGACTTTTCATGGCATTTACATTTCTCCTTGTCATTGGATTTCTCCTAAATAAATATATATATATATATATATATATTAGGGTGTCACTAGGTAATAGGGGGAAAATTAAACGATGGATATTTTCCTATGACACCCCCTAAAATTGTTCCATTTGGTGTAAAACATACGGAAGAGAAATTTGGTCCTGATTGGTCATCATTTAAAGGTCGCCCTCGTCACTGAAAACAAGACCCATTTGTTGACGTCAACAAGCTGTTCAGTGTTCACAGCTTGGGCCGAACCAGATAATAAAAAACAAGGCAATTTGGTGAAATAACGAAAGTAAGACACTTAAAAACGCAAAGAATACAAACAGTTTATTATATAATCAAAATAGAAGACATAATTTGGCGAATAATGGTACAAAATGGAGAAGCAACAAAAGCAAAAATTTGAGAAATAAAATACATATACAGTAGCAGAATAATTGGTGCTCATACGCTGATCAGTGATTAGTTCTTTCGCGTCCTCACTAATGCTGATTTGTTCGGAGCTGGGTGTTGCTTTCTGTGGTCAGTGACAACTTGAACGAGGAACTGGAGCTGTTCTTCTTTCACTGTCAACTTTCCGTTCAGCTCCTTCACCAGAGCCACGGCCCGTTCTGCTCTGTCGTTCACCACTGCAAGTTTGGAGACCACATCCCGAGCTTGCACGTATTCAGAGTTTGACGTCCATGAACTGGGATGGTGGAGCAGAAAGCAATCTGGCAACTGAAGTTTTGAGAAGAATCCTCGGGTGTTCTTTGTGATCAGTTGCTCCAGTCCTTTGCTGTCACTGAGGAACATAGTATCAAGAACCAAAGGTCGTTTTGGCGGCATGTGAGGGGCTTCTTGATCTAACGCTGCAACCATGCTGCACTTCACTTCCATCGATATCCTCTCATCAAAGAACGCCAGACCCACTACCTCCTCCGAATGGTACCACAGGTGCGCAGACAGCTTCTTGGTGGTACCATCAGAGATCTTCTTGTGCGGGTATCGAAGGGGCGTCCTCATCAATTCCCAATCATTCAGCGGAGCTTCGATGGACAGATGAGCTGTTGCCCACGCTTTCATGTAAACTAGAACAGAAAAGAGGCAGATATCTCGAATTCCGCGTTCCTCAGTGTTCGTCAGTTTAAACTGTCTTCGGAAGAGCCAGATCTTGATGGCATAGAGCCCCTTAGCCATCCATCTCGCCCGGTGCATAGCACCAGGGGCGCGGAAGTTTAGTCCCTTGTATGGAACTCCTCCAAGAAAGATGACGGAAAGATCGAGGAATTCCTGATAGTCATCACGAACTTGAAGTGCTTGTGATTTTGCAAACTCTATGAGCTCCGTTCTATGCTTAAAAATAGCTGCTTTGGTGAACGCATCTGTGTCCGCAGTTTGGAACTGTTGCTGGTCAATGCGGGTCCAATAATCATGGAAGCGCTTGAAAAGCAGAATTTCTGGACCGGTAGATACTGAATCTAGCGATGCTGCGAATGCCGCCTGTAGCACCAACTCCAGTACATGGTGTCTGCACGCGCAGTGTAACAGGTCACGTCCAACATTTTCTTCCAGAAGAACACAAGTTCCTCCACGGTGGCCTGTGTTTGTCGCGGTTGTGTCGAAACACATAGATTTGACATGATCGGTCACTCCCCATTCATTCAGGCAATCTATGATGGCATTTGTTTGTGCCAGCGCGGTTCCTGACAGAAGTTTTGGCACCCCGAGGAGCTGCTCTGTCCCGGAGCCAGATACAAGAATAGGTAAGCGGTCAACATATTCTCGTGACGTCAGATCTTGCATGAGTTTTCCGTCCCAGTGAACAGTCAACGGACTATTGCCTTAGAACTCGCTCTTCAGTTGCCGAGCCTTAAGGGTACGGAATTTTTCACGCTGACGATGAATGGATCCACGATTGATGTTGTAGTCGCTAGCATCATGCCCTAAGCTGGAAGCTGCCTCAAACAGCAGATATGTGGCCTTTCTTGACGAGAGTTGCGTGCGATCAAGCGCTGCCGCCAATTCCGATGTCATGATGTTCTTCGTTGCTCTTTGTTTAGACGCTAACGAACCACCACATGCTCCTTTTTCTTCGCTATCATCTGAGCTGGCGGATGAGGACTCCAAAACCGCTTCGTTGGATACTGCCTCCATTTCAGCTGCTGATCGCTTTCTTCGTTTCTCCTCTTCCTCCCGACGTCGAGTACAATCTTTGACTTGGCGCTGATGGGTCATGTCCAAACCTGCCATTGAACCTGGACGTCCTTTCTGGCGCTGCTGCTGAAGGAACTCCCAATCCTCTGGGTACTTGACCAATTTCTCACAATCAGCGTCGGCGATGTCAAAGAGACGATCGAGGCGTTCAATGAATTCTTTTTCTTTCGTCTTGTGTGAATCGCTCGTCCTTGAGGCGTGTTTTTTGAGTACTTTCCACTCCTCGAAGACTTTATCCAGTTTGCTGACGCAGTGTGTCTCGAGTCTGGTTGGAATGTGAGCTTTCTCCCAGAAGGACATCACTGCTCGAAGTGACTTCCTCAACGCGTCAAGTATTGTCATTTTCTTTTCATGGTGAAGGTAAAGGAAGTAACCGAATGCTTGCCTGTAGGAAGGAAGCTTGCATCCTTTCACCTCATCAACCGCTGCCCCTAATAGGTATATACACTTCAGGGTTTCCATCACCAGAAATCACGTAGCTGAAATGAGAAACGGTGAATCGTTAAGTATTGTTCACTTTATTTCTCAGATATTCAGACACACACAGATACACACACACACATATATAGAGATATATAGATATCTAATGAACGATTATGGAGACGCCGCGCAAGCATTAAACTTTGGAAGGCGGGGGCGACCTTTTATATTTATTCAAATAAAAAGATTTTTCAGTCACCATGTTTTTTTTACCAATGGAATAGATTCGCGGGGTTTCAGCATGAAAATTTCAAACTTTGCATTTAAGTGACACCCTAATATATATATATATATATATATATATATATATATATATATAGATAAGTCTTGTGTATTCTGATTTTACAACTGTTGTACGTACATATTTAAATTCTATTCTACTGGCTGTATTATTATTTTATGTCTGGTTCATATATATATATATATATATATATATAATATTTAGGAGAAATCCAATGACAAGGAGGAATGTAAATGCCATGAAAAGTCTTCTTTAATGCGCAACGTTTCGAGCAATACGCTCATCATCAGGCTAGATAATAACAATATGAAATTAGAATCAATAAATAAATGTGAACAAGACAAAATAATTTCTATAAAACCTATTCATTAAAAGCAAATTTTAAAAAGACTAAAGAAGAGGGTTAAATTCAAAGTTATAAAAATTTACATATAAAATTACAAGAAATTTAAAAAGCTATTTTTAAATTACATATAGTAAATTTGAAATTAGTACACTGGAATAATTAACACTAATACAATGGAATAATTAACACTACGAACCTTTCAATGCTGGTTCCGAGGCACGAGTAATTTAAAACAAAACAAAACAGGAAACAAACTATGGGTTGGGCGGTTGGAGAGTTATAAGTTGGGGAGGGGGATTATAAAAAATTGGGGAGGGGGAAGGGGGGAGGGGAGTGGAGGGGGGATTATAAAAAATTTAGAGGGACAGCTGAGGAATCCACGTTTAGAGAAGGGGTCAATGTTTTAATATAAAGAGATTCCAAAATTCTAAGTGAGTTAGGACAAGAATTACAACCGAGAATTTTAAAATTATCAAAAGTGACATCAGTTTTGCATTTAATACTATGTTCCCGAATACTAGAGGCTTCTTTTTTATTTAAAATTTTACCTGTTCGGCAACTTATTCCCATATGCGAATAAAATCTAGCCCTGAGGGAGCGCACGGTGCTGCCAATATAAGTACCAAGGAGACACCTTGGGCAGGTAAATAAATATACAACACCGCTACGCAACGAATCAGGAGTTTGATCCTTCGCTGAGAAAAAGCTACCTAAAGACATTTTGTTAATAAATATAATGCAAAAATCAGTATGATAAAAAAATTTTCTTAACAACTTTGTAAATTTAAGTTTAAATTCTTTATTCATGGGACCCATTTCAGGTACCAAGAAATATTTTATATCTTTAGGCACTGAAATACAGGGAAGTTGAGGGCTATAAACATTATTTAAGAAAGATCTCATTAGTTTATCTACATATTGAACAGGAAAACTATTATTGGTAAAATATGATCTTAAATTATTAAATTCATCGTTAAGTAAGGTAAAACTAGAGGTCAAATTATATCCTCTGAACAACAGACTTTTAATACACGACATCTTATAGTTAAAATCAGTAAAACTAAAGAAATTCATGCCCAAACCAGTAAAAGTGGGTTTCCTGTAAACTGATGTAGTAATAGAATCACCTTTTTTCGAAATTAAAAGATCTAAAAAGGGAAGGGAGCCATTTTTCTCAGTTTCCATTGTATAAGTTATATTGGGGTGCAGAGAATTTAAGAAGTTAAAAAATTGTTGCGCTTGTACAGCATTATCAAAAACAGCTATCGAGTCATCAACGAAGCGTCGATAGAAAATTGGTTTACAATGGGTGGGAGATTGTCTAAAAATTACACTTTCTAAATGAGTCATAAAAAAATCAGCTGATCAAGGTCCGACGGGTGATCCCATCCCAACACCATCAATTTGTTGGTAAACCTTATTATTAAAAGTAAAATAACATTGCTTAAAAACCAATTCTAAAAGTTCCTTAAAATAAGACCATGAAAAACCATGAAAACTATCAACAGAGCTAAAAACCCTATCTAAAATAATGGCAATAGTTTCTGATACAGGTACATTCGTGAAAAGCGACTTTACATCAAAACTGACAAAAAACTTTTTTGAATCGAAATTCTCACTAAGAAGATCTTTTTGAAATTCATAAGAGTTATTTATAGTATAAGCATTTTTCGCAAAAGGTGACAGGAGACCAACAACAAATTTTGCAATTGAAAGGTAGGTAAGTTATACGAAGCTAAAATAGGACGGAGAGGTGTTCCAACTTTATGGATTTTAGGCAAACAGTATAATTGAGCAAGATCAGAACCAGATACGAACAACTGAGAGTAAGTATCGTTTTTTATTATCTTTAAAGACTTTAATCGTGACAAAAATCTATTAACTTGGTCTTCCAACCTTAAAATGACTTTATTGACGGGTTCAAGAATTTGTTTGAATTTGCTAACATCACTTAGGATTTCATTAGTTTTATTTATGTAATCAGATTTATTCAAAATAACAACTCCGTTGCCCTTGTCCGGTCTAGTCACAACAATCTCCTGGTCTTTGCCAAATTCTTAATAACCTGCAAGTCACTCTTCTTAAATATGAAAGATTTAAATTTAAGGTTTCTAAGTTTGTGAAAAAATTCATGAGTTAAATTAGCAAACTGACATTTAAAATTATTAAAATCACCAACATGGGGAACATTTTTCAATTAAATTAAAATTTTTTCAAAGTAAAGAAAAAACGAAGGCTTATATATTTGAAATAACGGAAGCTTAAATTGCAAGCCAAGTGAGAGTAAAAACTTTTCCCGAGGGGAGAGGGTGTAACTAGAAAAATTCGAAATTACTTTATCAGAATTGAAAAAATTAGGTGAATTCAGGCCCAGGGCCTTTACTTACGTTCATGAGTTTCAGTGCCTAAAGATATAAAATATTTCTTGGTACCTGAAATGCGTCCCATGAATAAAGAATTTAAACTTAAATTTACAAAGTTGTTAAGAAATTTTTTTTATCATACTGATTTTCGCATTATATTTATTAACAAAATGTCTTTAGGTAGCTTTTTCTCAGCGAAGGATCGAACTCCTGATTCGTTGCGTAGCAGTGTTGTATATTTATTTACCTGCCCAAGGTGTCTCCTTGGTACTTATATTGGCAGCACCGTGCGCTCCCTCAGGGCTAGATTTTATTCTCATATGGGAATAAGTTGCCGAACAGGTAAAATTTTAAATAAAAAAGAAGCCTCTAGTATTTGGGAACATAGTATTAAATGCAAAACTGATGTCACTTTAGATAATTTTAAAATTCTCGGTTGTAATTCTTGTCCTAACTCACTTAGAATTTTGGAATCTCTTTATATTAAAACATTGACCCCTTCTCTAAACGTGGATTCCTCAGCTGTCCCTCTAAATTTTTTATAACCCCCTCCCCAACTCCCCTCCCCCTCCCCCTCCCCAATTTTTTATAATCCCCCCTCCCCAACTTATAACTCTCCAACCGCCCAACCCATAGTTTGTTTCCTGTTTTGTTTTGTTTTAAATTACTCGTGCCTCGGAACCAGCATTGAAAGGTTCGTAGTGTTAATTATTCCATTCTATTAGTGTTAATTATTCCAGTGTACTATTTCAAATTTACTATATGTAATTTAAAAATAGCTTTTTAAATTTCTTGTAATTTTATATGTAAATTTTTATAACTTTGAATTTAACCCTCTTCTTTTAGTCTTTTTAAAATTTGCTTTTAATGAATAGGTTTTATAGAAATTATTTTGTCTTGTTCACATTTATTTATTGATTCTAATTTCATATTGTTATTATCTAGCCTGATGATGAGCGTATTGCTCGAAACGTTGCCCATTAAAGAAGACTTTTCATGGCATTTACATTCCTCCTTGTCATTGGATTTCTCCTAAATATTAAATTGAAGCTTTGTAGAAGCAACCGCATGACTATATATACTCAAGGTATGGACAAGATGGCCTTAGGGCTTATCGCCATGTTTGGAAGACTTCACGAAAGCTTCTCAAGTCAAAACTCGATTGTTATTTTCTTGAAATGTGTCGTACCTGCAGGGTTTTCCCAAAATTCGTTTACTTCAAACTTTATCGTGACAATCTATATGACTCTGAATTTTATCAATCTTCCCTGGAATATTTATTAAATAATGAAATTAATTATAAAATCAAAATTTCAGACTCGCATAATAAGTCGCTTGAGCATCATATAATTACTCTTAAAAATACCCTTTCGTTGTTGGATTATTTATTAATAATTTCTCTTGTACAACGTGATCTTGAAAAGTTTCATTCTACCATTTCTGAAACTCATGAACGTAAGTTAAAGGCCCTGGGCCTGAATTCACCTAATTTTTTCAATTCTGATAAAGTAATTTCGAATTTTTCTAGTTACACCCTCTCCCCTCGGGAAAAGTTTTTACTCTCACTTGGCTTGCAATTTAAGCTTCCGTTATTTCAAATATATAAGCCTTCGTTTTTTCTTTACTTTGAAAATTTTTTAATGGCTTGAAAAATGTTCCCCATGTCGGTGATTTCAATAATTTTAAATGTCAGTTTGCTAATTTAACTCATGAATTTTTTCACAAACTTAGAAACCTTAAATTTAAATCTTTCATATTTAAGAAGAGTGACTTGCAGGTTATTAAGAATTTGGCAAAGAACCAGGAGATTGTTGTGACTAGACCGGACAAGGGCAACGGAGTTGTTATTTTGAATAAATCTGATTACATAAATAAAACTAATGAAATCCTAAGTGATGTTAGCAAATTCAAACAAATTCTTGAACCCGTCAATAAAGTCATTTTAAGGTTGGAAGACCAAGTTAATAGATTTTTGTCACGATTAAAGTCTTTAAAGATAATAAAAAACGATACTTACTCTCAGTTGTTCGTATCTGGTTCTGATCTTGCTCAATTATACTGTTTGCCTAAAATCCATAAAGTTGGAACACCTCTCCGTCCTATTTTAGCTTCGTATAACTTACCTACCTTTCAATTGGCAAAATTTGTTGTTGGTCTCCTGTCACCTTTTGCGAAAAATGCTTATACTATAAATAACTCTTATGAATTTCAAAAAGATCTTCTTAGTAGAATTTCGATTCAAAAAAGTTTTTTGTCAGTTTTGATGTAAAGTCGCTTTTCACGAATGTACCTGTATCAGAAACTATTGCCATTATTTTAGATAGGGTTTTTAGCTCTGTGATAGTTTTCATGGTTTTTCATGGTCTTATTTTAAGGAACTTTTAGAATTGGTTTTTAAGCAATGTTATTTTACTTTCAATAATAAGGTTTACCAACAAATTGATGGTGTTGGGATGGGATCACCCGTCGGACCTTTATCAGCTGATTTTTTTATGACTCATTTAGAAAGTGTAATTTTTAGACAATCTCCCACCCATTGTAAACCAATTTTCTATCGACGCTTCGTTGATGACTCGATAGCTGTTTTTGATAATGCTGTACAAGCGCAACAATTTTTTAACTTCTTAAATTCTCTGCACCCCAATATAACTTATACAATGGAAACTGAGAAAAATGGCTCCCTTCCCTTTTTAGATCTTTTAATTTCGAAAAAAGGTGATTCTATTACTACATCAGTTTACAGGAAACCCACTTTTACTGGTTTGGGCATGAATTTCTTTAGTTTTACTGATTTTAACTATAAGATGTCGTGTATTAAAACTCTCTTGTTCAGAGGATATAATTTGACCTCTAGTTTTACCTTACTAACGATGAATTTAATAATTTAAGATCATATTTTACCAATAATAGTTTTCCTGTTCAATATGTAGATAAACTAATAAGATCTTTCTTAAATAATGTTTATAGCCCTCAACTTTCCTGTATTTCAGTGCCTAAAGATATAAAATATTTCTGGTACCTGAAATGGGTCCCATGAATAAAGAATTTAAACTTAAATTTACAAAGTTGTTAAGAAAATTTTTTATCATACTGATTTTCGCATTATATTTATTAACAAAATGTCTTTAGGTAGCTTTTTCTCAGCGAAGGATCGAACTCCTGATTCGTTGCGTAGCGGTGTTGTATATTTATTTACCTGCCCAAGGTGTCTCCTTGGTACTTATATTGGCAGCACCGTGCGCTCCCTCAGGGCTAGATTTTATTCGCATATGGGAATAAGTTGCCGAACAGGTAAAATTTTAAATAAAAAAGAAGCCTCTAGTATTCGGGAACATAGTATAAATGTAAAACTGATGTCACTTTAGATAATTTTAAAATTCTCGGTTGTAATTCTTGTCCTAACTCACTTAGAATTTTGGAATCTCTTTATATTAAAACATTGACCCCTTCTCTAAACGTGGATTCCTCAGCTGTCCCTCTAAATTTTTTATAATCCCCCCTCCCCAACTCCCTCCCCCTCCCCCCTCCCCAATTTTTTATAATCCCCCCTCCCCAACTTATAACTCTCCAACCGCCCAACCCATAGCTTTTTCCTGTTTTGTTTTGTTTTAAATTACTCGTGCCTCGGAACCAGCATTGAAAGGTTCGTAGTGTTAATTATTCCATTGTATTAGTGTTAATTATTCCAGTGTACTAATTTCAAATTTACTATATGTAATTTAAAAATAGCTTTTTAAATTTCTTGTAATTTTATATGTAAATTTTTATAACTTTGAATTTAACCCTCTTCTTTTAGTCTTTTTAAAATTTGCTTTTAATGAATAGGTTTTATAGAAATTATTTTGTCTTGTTCACATTTATTTATTGATTCTAATTTCATATTGTTATTATCTAGCCTGATGATGAGCGTATTGCTCGAAACGTTGCGCATTAAAGAAGACTTTTCATGGCATTTACATTCCTCCTTGTCATTGGATTTCTCCTAAATATTAAATTGAAGCTTTGTAGAAGCAACCGCATGACTATATATATATATAATATATACATATGAAATAGGATCCCTCCTAAGGAGACGTAATTTTACATTTAGGATAAAAACGAAGACGTAGAGCAAGAAAGTCATTATATTTGGCTGCAGCCGACGTTTCGGGCAACTCTACCCATTTTCAAGGCCTAATAAAATAAAAAGCTAAAATTAATGCATGAAAAAAAAAAAAAAAATATACGAATGTCAAAAACAAACTAATTCATAGCACAGAATAAAACCACTTAAAGAATAAAAATTAAAAAGCGTAAAACAAGCATAAGCCAAAAACAAAAATTAAAAATTATATACATGACAAATAACACATGATAAAAGTAAAACTTTAAAACTAAAAACATTCAAACAAATTAGTTAAAAACTTCACTAATAAAAAGTTAAATGAAAAAACGCAAAAGTGCACGAAACATACCATGCTCACTTGACATCCTCAAACAACTGAGGCGAAAAGGAGACAGGGTCAAGGGGAAAAACAGAAAAATTTAGTTGGTAGGCATTCTAATTAATATAAAGGGGGTAACAGCTAGAATCAATATTTAAGCTGGAGTTCAGAAATTTAATGCACAAAGATTCATAAATACGGAGAGAGGACGGACATTTTAATGATTTAAGAATTTTAAAGTTATTAACGGAAATATCAACTTTACACTTAACAGAATGATTTCTAATGGCAGACTGTTCCTTTTTAGATAAAACTTTCCCTGTCCTATGGCTAATTCATTAAAATTTGTTAAGGTAGATGAACAGGTTTCTAAAATTATTCAGCGATTGGAAGACAAGGTTAACCGTGTTTTGCTTAAGCTTAAACATGATTGTGTTATTAACTCCTCCACTTATGATGAATTGTACGTTTCAGGCTCTTATTTGGGCCTTATGTATGGTCTGCCTAAGGTTCATAAAGTCGGTGTTCCATTGCGCCCAATTTTAGCGTCTTATCCTCTGGCTAATTACAAACTTGCCAAATTTCTTGTCCCACTGTTATCATCATTTACTGTGAACTTGTACAGTGTTAAGGATAGTTTTTCTTTTGTGTCGGAAATTAAGAAGTTTAATATGAATTCTTTGTTTATGACAAGTTTTGATGTATCTTCCCTCTTTACAAATGTCCCCTTGGATGAGACCATTACAATTATTTTAAATAAAGCTTTTCCACAGCCGGACTCACTTTTTCACGGCTTTGGCAGAGCACAGTTTGAGCAGCTTCTGAATTTGGCTGTCAAGGATAACTTTTTTAGTTTTCAAGGGGTAGTTTACCGTCAGTTGGATGGAGTGGGGATGGGGAGCCCCTTGGGTCCCGTTTTTGCGAATATTTTCATGTCTCATCTTGAGGAAAGGGCCTTCTGTGAGTGCCCCCCTCACCTTAAGCCGAATTTGTACAGACGTTATGTTGATGACACGTTTGCTTTATTCCAAACGGATAATCAATCAGTTCAGTTTTTAAGTTTTTTGAACACACTTCATAAGAACATTATATTTACGCAGGAAAAGGAAGTTCAAGGTTCTATTCCTTTCCTTGATGTTTTGGTTTCCAAATCAGGCTCAACTGTTTTAACTTCTACATACCGGAAGCCTACTTTTACGGGTTTAGGTTTTAATTTTTATAGTTTTTGCGATTTTAATTACAAACTAAGTTCGATTCGCACTTTAGTGCATAGAGCTTATAATATTTGCTCAAACTTTGCTCTGCTTCATAATGAGTTTGAATTCCTTACTGATTTTTTTTTAAAAATGGTTTTCCACGGGTTCTTGTACAAGGTATTATTGGTAAATTACTTAATAATGTTTATTCCCCCAAACTTATCCCAACGTATGATGTTCCTAAGAATTGTAAATATCTTGTTTTACCTGACCTCTACCAATTTAACACTTTTGTGAAAAAGCAATTGTTGAGTGTGGTGAGGAAATTTTATTTTCACACTGATTTTAAGGTTGCTTTTGTGAATAATAATACCCTTGAATGTTTTTTCCGTTGTAAGGACAAAATCCCCCCTGCGATGAACTGTTCTGTCGTTTATTTGTTTACTTGCCCTGGGTGTTCCCAGGGGAACTACGTTGGCAGCACAGTTCGTTCTTTGCAGGCAAGATTTTGCTCCCATATGGGTATTAGCCATAGGACAGGGAAAGTTTTATCTAAAAAGGAACAGTCTGCCATTAGAAATCATTCTGTTAAGTGTAAAGTTGATATTTCCGTTAATAACTTTAAAATTCTTAAATCATTAAAATGTCCGTCCTCTCTCCGTATTTATGAATCTTTGTGCATTAAATTTCTGAACTCCAGCTTAAATATTGATTCTAGCTGTTACCCCCTTTATATTAATTAGAATGCCTACCAACTAAATTTTTCTGTTTTTCCCCTTGACCCTGTCTCCTTTTCGCCTCAGTTGTTTGAGGATGTCAAGTGAGCATGGTATGTTTCGTGCACTTTTGCGTTTTTTCATTTAACTTTTTATTAGTGAAGTTTTTAACTAATTTGTTTGAATGTTTTTAGTTTTAAAGTTTTACTTTTATCATGTGTTATTTGTCATGTATATAATTTTTAATTTTTGTTTTTGGCTTATGCTTGTTTTACGCTTTTTAATTTTTATTCTTTAAGTGGTTTTATTCTGTGCTATGAATTAGTTTGTTTTTGACATTCGTATATTTTTTTTTTTTTGTCATGCATTAATTTTAGCTTTTTATTTTATTAGGCCTTGAAAATGGGTAGAGTTGCCCGAAACGTCGGCTGCAGCCAAATATAATGACTTTCTTGCTCTACGTCTTCGTTTTTATCCTAAATATATATATATATATATATATATATATATATATATATATATATATATATATATATATATATATGATGAATAGGTCAATTATATATTATTTCTGCTTTTCTACGTCTAATGTACTGTGTGTATATATATATATAATATTAGCTCGTCTTTACTGATTGTATTTCTATTATATGAGTGACACAGATATATGCTAAATAAACAGAGCAATGTAGTCGTATGTTTTAATTCTCCTTTACACTCTCTGATAAATAAAGTACATACATGGAAATAACTTTAAATATATATATATATATATATATATATATATATATATATATATATAGTTGGACCTATGCCAGTACGGCCGGGAATGCCAGCTGACTGTCAGGGGTGGGAGCTGACATTTTATTTCAAGAAGTTGTAGTGAGAGGAAGTCAAGCTCCAGTAACCTAATATATATATATATATATATATATATATATATATATATATATATATGTTTTTGGAATAAAGCCCTTCATGCTTAGATACCCAGACGTTCAGTCACCGCAGCCACTCTAAGTCAAGTCAACTGTCAGTGATCCAAAAGCCGTCTAGGGTGGCTAGGGAAGGATTCATTATGCTCCAAGAAATGCTAGCGGTCGGTCCTCTTCCTCTCTCCTCTCAATAAAGACTTGTGTTTTATTACCCTTTAAATACAAACACACAAACATACATACATGTTATGTTATGTTCTCTCTCTCTCTTCTCCCTCTCTCTCTTCCTTTCAGGTCAAGATCTGCCTTTCTCTATTTGTTCTTTCTTCTACTGTCCCCATTCCTACCCTTTGGGTACTGTCCCCCACCCCTCTTTGGTCCTTGTTGGGGAACCATCCCCTTACCCACACTCGGCACTAATTAATATTTATTTTAGCGACCACCTCCCACCCCTTTATTCCCACTCGACATTTTGGAATATGTACTTTAGCGCCCACTTCGCATTTTTGCGAGTATACTTCTTGCGTACATTAAATTTGTTGCAAATTACCCTAGACCAGGGATGGCAACCTTTTTACTGTCGCGTGCCAAAAAAAAACATGTAAACCATAAAAAAATTCGCGTACTCACCAAAGTTTATATATATTACACCAAATTAAAACATTAAGGCTATTATTCTATACTCATTTTTTGGATAACAATTTTTGTGCTTAGGCGTGCCATGCAAATTTGACCGCGTGCCATACTTTCAACACCACTACCCTGGACGTTCGAGCGTGTATAAACGAACACAGAACATCAGACATTATCAGGTATCATCCCCTACATGTATAAAGAAGATAAAGGAGAGCGTGAAAGGTTACGTTAGATAAAACATCTGATCTCTTCATTGTTTTTTTAAAGCTTTTGTATACGAACAGAGATAAGATAATCGTTTCATCCACCATACACGGAACGTTTATAACAGTAAATTATATAAGGTTCTTTCACAGCGGGAGCGGGAGCGCCACAGCTTTTCAATCCTTGGGCATGATCTTTATAAACAAAATTCTGATCTTCTTCTGCAGCATTATTAGTCCCATTTATATGGGGTCGCTGTTGTGAATACTTCTCCTCCACTCCTCCCTATCCTGCGCCATCTTCTCCGTTAGGTTCTTCTCGCTCATGTTCATCCTAATGCGATCTCTCCACCTCATCCTCGGTCTTCTTCTCTTCCTCCTCCTGGCAACTTCCATAGATAACACCCTCCTCCCAACGTAGTTTTCGTCTCTTCTCATTACATGCCCATACCATGCCAGTCTTCTCTCTTGACCCTTCTTTGAAATTTCCGTAACTTTCACCACCCCCCTGACCCTATCGTTCCTTATCCTGTCTCTTCTAGTTAAACCGCACATCCACCTCAGCATCCTCATCTCCACAACCTCCATTTTCCTCTCATGGCACTTCTTCATTGGCCATGATTCTGCCCCGTACGACATTACAGGCCTCACAACTGCCTTAAACACTTTACTTTTCAGTTTCATAGGCATGCTCCTATCACACAACACTCCCGAAGCCCTCCTCCAGTTATTCCATCCTCCTTTTATCATGTGGTTGATCTCTTCCATTATCTCCCCACTTTCCTCCATCACTGAGCCCAGATACTTGAATTTCCGCACCTTATTCAGTACCTGCACTTCAATAGCAACACTCGTCTCTTGATCTTCACCACCCCCACATACCATGTATTCTGTTTTCGTTCTACTGATACGCAACCCTCGCTCATCAAGCACTCTCCTCCAATTTTCCAACTATACCTCTAAAACTTCTCTGGTTTCTGCACACAGAACAATGTCATCCGCAAATAACATGCTCCACGGCGCCCCCTCTCTCACTCCCTCTGTATGACATCCATAACTCCATCAAACAAAAACGGGCCCAGCGCGGATCCCTGAGGCGAGCCGACACTCACTTGGAACTTCTCCGTCATTCGAACACTAGTCCGCACTTTTGTTGTTGCTCCCGCATACATATCTTGCACTAGCCTTATATACTTCTCGGGCACCACTCCCTTACCCTCATACACCTCCATACTTCCGGTCGAGGTATCCTATCATAGGCCTTCTCCAGATCTATAAATTCCAAGTGAAGCTCCCACTGCTCTTCTCTGTATCTCTCCATGATCTGTCGCACAGCAAATACTGCATCTGTTGTTGTTCTACCGGGCATGAAGCCAAATTGCTCCTCCGCAATCTCCACTTCCTCCCTAATTCTCCCTTCAATGACTCTCTCCCAGATCTTCATGGTATGAGAGAGGAGCTTCATTCCTCTATAGTTGTTACACTCCTGCACATCTCCCTTTTCCTTATATATCGGTACTAGTATACTCTCTCTCCACTCCTCAAGCATCCTCTCCTCCCTATATATTTTCGATAAGTCTCCATAAAATATTCTCTCCCTCCCTCCCCAGTGCATTCCACACTTCCGCCGGAATCTCATCCAGCCCACAAGCTTTCCCTCTTTTCATTTTCGCCAACGCTGCCACAACCTCCTGCTTTTGGATGCTCACAGTAATCCCATAATTCGGCTCTCCTTCCTCTCTTCTATCCCTAAAGGATTTTCTGTATTCAGGAGTCTTTCAAAATAACTCCTCCACCGTTCCTTTACCTGATCTTTTCCCGTTAACACCATTCTATCGATACCCTTCATCATCTTTACTCGAGTAATGTCCTTTCCCACTTTATCCCTCTGTCTTGCAAATCTAAGGATATTTTTCTCTTCTTTAGTATCCAGTTATTCATACATCTCCTCCACCGCACGATATTTCGATTGCGCCACCATCCGTTTTGCTTCTCTCTACAGCTCTCGATCCTCCTCCTCTCCCGTTTCGTCCCATCGTTTCTTTTTTTCCCTCTTTTCCTGTATGGAGTCCTACACTCCTCCATTCCACCACCACGTTTCCTTATCCCCCTTACTTTTCCCCGATGACATACCAAACAGTTCGCATCCAATATTACGTATCACCTCTGCCTTACCTCGCCACCATTCATTTGGCTCGTGCACCTCCTCCATGCCTTCCTCCAGATTTATTCTGGCTTGAAAAGTTTCTCTGGCATCCTCACCCCTCAATCTCCACTACCTAATCTTTGGTATCCCTTCTGCCCTTTCTTTCTTCGCTCCTTTAATGCAAACATCCGCTACCAAAGTCCTATGTTGTGGAGCCACTGAATCTCTCGGTATCACCTTGCAGTCCTGCATTACTTCCAACTTTGCTATACTATACATAATATAATCAATCTGGGACACTCTCCCACCACTTTTATATGTAATAAGATGTTCATCCCGCTTTTTGAAATATGTGTTTGCTATTGCCATATGATAAGCCGCTGCAAACTCAACAACTCTCTCTCCCCTCGGGTTTCTGGGTCCCACACCCCAACCACCGTGTATTCCTTCAATACCCTCGTTTGCATTTCCAACATGTCCATTGAGGTCCCCAGCCAATACCAGCATCTGAGAATTAGACGTATTCTGCATTACATCCATCTCTTCCCAAAAATCATTTGTCTCCTCCCCACACCCCGCCTGCGGGGCATATACACTTACCACAGCAACCACTTGCCCTCCAAGATCTATCCTCATATGTATGATTCGATCTGATATTCGCCGTACATAGATCACTTCATCCTTCCACTTTGCAGCCAGTACGATTCCCACGCCATTTCTCCCCTCCTGCGCCCCACTATAAAAGATCTTGTATCCTCCTCCGATCTCCCTTGTTTTATTACCTCTCCATCTCGTCTCCTGCATCACGTCTACTCTTCTCCTCTCCATCAAATCAGCCAACTCTCTGCCTCTTCCCGTCATGGTCCCAACATTAGGCATCGCAAACCTCACCGCTTCGTTCCTCCCCTCGAGCTTGCCTTTTTAGTCGTATGCGCTCACCATCTAGTAGCTCTTGCTCATTTCTCGCCAGGTTAGGGCGATGTACCTGCGCGTCGCTTATGGGGTAAGCCCTAGCTCTAGTCGTTCTCGATATCGTCCACATGTCATCCTCTGGTTTGGGCAAAAAATTTTACGGCCGGATACCCTCCCTGACGGCAACCCTCCTTTTTTATCCGGGCATGGGACCGGCTGGGGAAAGGGCTTGCTTGCCCCCCCCCAAGGCAGACAAACAAAAATCGGATGTTGTTTTTAAATAAATCTCTATTAACTTTCAAACGAAGTTAAACTGTAGGTCAAAGGTGGAGTGAGAAGCTTGCTCTTCGTCACAATGAACAATTCGAGTGTAAGCATAAATTATTCTTAATAATATGATTTTAAAATATAGCAATTATAACGTGCGTGTATGTTGTGTGTGTGTGTGTGTGTGTGTGTGTGTGTGTGTGTGTGTGTGTGTGCAAATGAACTGATTGTTTTAACACGTCGTGAAGTGATAAATTCTTTAGTACGTGAATGGAAGTTCTAAGTTGGAAATGAAAATATATATATATATATATATATGGTAGAAGACATCTATGCAACTTGGGATTTCATGAATTCCCGAAAATGTTCACCGATTCTTTGCGAAATACAAACACGTTTGTTTTTTTACCCCTCATCCTTCCTTCCCAGAGGACTTTGCATATTATTTTCTATTATTATTATTATTATTATTATTATTATTATCAATTTCGTTTTATGTGAACCACGATATATATATAAAATTATTGAATGCTGGGTTAATTCAATGCACGGTTAGGTCAACTGTCGCCCTTGACGGTTGGTTAGGTAAAGTCGTGATATATAATTTCCTTATATATATATAATATATATATATATATATATATATATATAATATATATATATATACAGGACTTTTATCAGAGATGTGTTCAGTTTATTTATAAATTAAAAAAATAGTATAACTTATATTTTTATTAATTTCGCCATTGTATAATATATTCGTTCCAGTACCTTTCTTCCTACAAAAAAAGCCCTGTACACACACACATATATATATATAATATATATATAAAGAAAATTATATATCACGACTTTACTTAACCAACAGTCAAGGGTGTACAGTTGACCTAACCGTGCATTGAATTAACCCAGCATTCAATAATTTTCCCGTAGTTTAACGAAAATATTGAAATCTCGTTAAAACATTAAGTAGGGTTATGCTGTCTATTCACTTTAAATAAATTATTATGTTACGTATTTAACCATGCGTTGTAATAATAATGCTGATAATAATAATAATCCAGGTACATGAGAACGCTTCAGAACAAATTTTTCAATGTACAGGTGGGCCGTAAGTTTCCATACATAGGAAAAATAAACATTTTTTTATGGACAACCATTTTTATTTATATAATATGCTCTACATGGTTGCCATTGTTTTGAAAACACATTTCAATACGTGTTCCCCACTGTTGATGAACACGCATTAGCACAGTTGACGTTATGCTTGTAATGGCGTTGGTGATACGTTCCTTTAGATGATTTATGTCTCGTATCTTTTCCTGATACACCATGGCCTTCAAGTGCCCCCAAAGATAGAAATCAAGGGGGGTGAGATCTGGGGATCTGGGAGGCCACTCCACAGGACCACGCCGACCAATCCAAGCATCCGGAAACTGCTGATCCAAATACCGACGCACGTGAAGACCATAATGAGGTGGAGCTCCATCTTGCTGGAAGTAAACTGGGAAGTTACCTTCCTCGTTTAGCAGGGATGGGAAAATCTCTTCTTGCAACATGTTAAGATACCTTTCGGCATTAAGATTTCCACTGACAAAAATTGGTCCAATAATTCTGTCACCCCATATCCCGGCCCACACCATCACTTTACCGGCACCTTGCATCTTCGTCGGACTCAGCCAGTTAGGGTTAGCATTACTCCAATAACGTATGTTTTGCCGATTAACCTCTCCATTGACGTAAAAATTTGCTTCATCAGTAAACAAGATCTTACGTCAAACGCATATTCTTAGGGTATCTGAAACATAAAAACAAACGTTTAATTTTTCCTATGTATGGAAACTTACGGCCCACCCTGTACACTGAGAATCGACCAACCCACAGTTCATTGCATACACACACATACATACACAATAACAAGTATAATACTATATAGAACCATGGCTAAGGACCAAGGGTGGTCCTTAGTCATTGGGGTAAAAAAAATTGTTTTGAAATGTAAATATCCTACCCCAGAATTGTTCTATTTGGTGAAAGAATTTCGTGTGCAAAATTTCCTCGAAATATATTAATATTTAGAGGTCGCTCATGACACAAATTTTAGACCTGCCACCTGTATAGCACAACATGGTAAGAGGTAGCATATGCGACGTTCTAGCAGTTGGGATCGCAATAAAATATAACCTTTTTAACCGAATTGCTGGAATCCAGGTCCCCCTCACCCAATGGTGAGTATTAGCCGTTCATTGACGGGGGTTTCGTGGGAGCCAACTAGCATCCGACTCATTGTTGCCTGGTTAATGTTGACATCCGGCCGTCGTGAAAATGCCGACGGTGCTCTGAGACGACGCGCAAAAGATACTGCAGCTTCTCTTCATCCTGAGTCAGATGCTGATTGAAGTCTTGAATGAGGGACACAGCACGTTCCGCGTTGTCGTTCGTAACAGATAAGTTGTTGATAACAGTCTGTGCCATCTGGTAATCTTCTCTGGTCTCCCAGACCTCTGGAGAATGCTCCAGAATTTCATCGGGTAATCTCAGTTTTCTGAATAACTCTCTGGAGTTCTGGGTTACAAAATCTTCTAAGTCACAGCCGGCGATGGAATGAGACTCAGTCTTACTCGTTTTGGAAGAATCTTTTTCTCTCTTGGTCTTCAATGCACTTACATCCGTTATTTTGTTACTACAGGAACTTTCGGATCGAAAAATGAGAGCGATACCATCTCCTCTGAGAGATACCAAAGATGGAGTGCGACTTCGATGAGGTGGCCTTGGAAATGTTCTTGTTGGTGTAGCTATGTAGGCTCTTTAGGAGTTCAATGTCTTGGCGGGGAGCTGAGGCTACCAACGGCGCCGTGAACCACGCTTTCATGTAGATGGTTACTGCAAAGTTGTTCACATCTCGTAGGTTTTTCTCCTCACGAGCAGTAAGTGGGAACTCAGGTTGAAACATCCATACTTTCAGAGAGTAAATGGCCTTAGACATCCACCGAGCATGGTGCATTGCCCCTGGTGCCATAGAGCGAACTCCCCGAGGAGGAATGCCTCCGAGAAAGATCATAGAGAGCTCCAGAAACTCCCGTTAATCATCTCTTAATATCTGCTTCTTGAGCTGCTGCTCAGCAAATGCAAGAAGATCCGCACGCATGGCCTCATTGCTAACTCCTGTTATGTAATTTGCTTGATTGATGTTGTTCCATCGCTGCTGGAACTGCTTGAAAAGAAGTACTTCGGGTCCAGATGTTCCACCATGGCAAGCAGTGAATGCTGCCCCAAAGACGAGTTGAAGGATGTGATAGCGAAAGGCGAAGAAAGCGGGCTCTTCTTCAGTTTTTTTCCAGAAGAATGCATGCTCCTGAGTGACGACCGGTGTTACTGACAGTGGTGTCAAACCCCATCCCAATGACTCGATCTTGTAGGCCCCACTTTTCTATTTCTCCTACAACTGCCTTTGCCTGATTTTCTCCAGTGCTACTCGGTATCTTCGGAACTCTGACAAGCTGTTGAACAACACACCAGATATCAGCACGGAGAGGCGATCAACTTGATTTTTTCCTGTAATGTCTGGCAAGAGTTTTCCATCCCAGTGTACGATGAGCGGCACAATGACAGTAAACGCCGCCTTCAGAGCACTGGCGATGTTATTACGATGAAGTTGCCGCTAGCATCTGATTGAGGCATGGTTGATATTGTAATTTTCAATGTTGTGGCCAAGACTCCGTGCTGTCTCCGCCATCACAAAGGCTGTCTTTCTATCAATTAGTTTTACACGACCCAATGCAGCAGCGAGGGAGGGCGACACAATGTTTGTTGTGGTTCGGCACCTTTTAGATGAAGATGCCCCACTTATTTCTTCCTGGAGCCTGGCTCCTCCATCTTCTTCATCCGCACATAATCTACTTTCTTCTTCGATGCTGCTGACTGGAGGGCAATAGGATACTTGTAGATGAGCTTGTTTGCTGGGATGCATAACGAAGACGTCTCTTCTCGATAGCTTCTGATCTTTGTGCCCCTCGTTTCTCTTTCTTATGGAGAGTGATGTCGACTTGACCCATGGACCCCTTTCATCCCTGCTTTCGCTGAGCCAGTAGAAAATCGCGGTCCTCTTGGCAGGGGCGTACCTAAAGTATTTGGCACCCGGGGCGGATCCTTCCTTTGGCACCTCCCATAAATAATTTTAAAATTTAAACACACAGAAAAATATATTATGTTTGCAAGTAGATTTTTAAACAGTACACTACTGTCATAAGCAAATTGGAAATAAGAAAAATGCAGGACATTAAAAATTCAGTGAACAGGTAACTAGACCACTGACAAAGTGAAAATTAACATTATATCCAGTAAATAAAGAAGTAAAAAATATTTATTACAACAGAAAAGCTTCAAACAAGTGGTTCTCAAACTTTTTCAAACCAGGTACCCATTGAGCTATCATCACCTTCTCTGTCTTAACATCACCATGTAGTTGCATTAAAAAAAATCATGCAGTCATATCACCACCACCATCGTAAGATCACCACAGAGTCATCATAAAAACCTCAGTCATACACAGTCATGGTTGTAGGAAAAAAGTCTAAGGTTTAGTGCAAAGTGTGACTTTCCTGTGACTTTTTACTGATAACCAGTAGTCACAGGGACCACCATTCATAAACATGAGTTTCTATAACATCACGACGATGCATTTATTATAACATCACGACGATGCATTTATTATGACATCACGACGATGCATTTACCGGGTATTATAACACCACGACGATGCATTTATAAACACTTAAACATCACTATGATACCACATTGTCAAAAATTACTGGACACTGGTATAAGAACCATGATATTGTTATAAACACCAGCACTTTATGCTTTATCACAATTATTTAATGAAACATACCTCATGTATGTGGAGTCACAGTGTCAAGTGAACAAGACTTGGAATGTCAGTTGCAGCCAGCTGGGTGTGCTCAGCAAACTAATAACTAAAACGTCAACAAACATTCGCCTTTCCATGTAATTATTATCAAATATTTAACTTTTCGTCTGTAAATTTTGTATTGCCAATAAAAATAAAAATTTATTTTATAGTGGAAATTAACATTAAGCTGTTGTAATAGTTTGAACATTTTAAAAAAAAATTTCTTACTTTGGGGAATTTTTCATTTGGTTTGAAAACTTGTACTGGTATTTCAACTCTCCCGATGGCACCCCTCTCCTGGCTGTCACCCGGGGAGGACCGGCCCCTTCGCACCCCCCTTAGTACGTCACTGCCTCTTGGATGGTAATGAGAGTAAGGGCATCAGCATGTGCGACATCAAAAAGGTTTTCCAATTTCTGCTGAAACGCCTTTACCTTGGCCTCCTGCGTATCTGATTGTTTGTTTTTGTTCTTCTTTAGGTTGATCCATTCCATATGCAACTTTTTAAGCTTTGACAACGAATTGTCCTTCCGCCTTGCTGGAATTCGTGCTCGATTCCAAAATTCCTCCACCTGCTGAAACACGGATGAGCCAGCATGATGAAAAGGCTGCTTCTTGAACATGTGATAATGCAAAAAGAGGCTTAAAAGTTGTTTATTGGATAGTACAGTACATAGTTTGGAGCAAGTCAATTCGGTAATTGGGTAACCCAAGAAATATAACTTGTCTTTTGATCTAGTCGAAGACATTTTTGAAATTGTAAAATGAAATACAATCCAAATCACTTTTATATAGTTGTCTAAAACATTAACTTTTTCTAGAATAATCTGTAAAAGGAAATAAAGTAGTGGTCAGAAGCACAGTAAACATAACACAATAAAATGCTAATAATATAAACACAATGTTGTGGTAAAAATACATTAAATCTTTCTGCAATAATCCCACAAACGACTGACCACTGACGACAAACGACTGACACGATAAACACGTGTGAACTGGTCTAGGCTTACCGCTACACGTTTATCTCTAAATTGGTCAGAAGGGTAAATTTCAAGGTCATTGAGCGACCTTTTAATCTTATAGTGGGCCAGCCAAAAATTGAAAAGTCCTCTAGACAAAAACTTAACGGCGTTTTTTGTTAATAGCAGGTACCCACCTTAGATTAGTAGTATTGAGGATGCCAAACAAGATGTGGGTGGATGCCACTCTCAATTTTGGGTTTGAAGGTCCCATACAAGGTTACAAAAGTCAAATTCTGAAAAATTTCGAATTTTTGCATTTCAGTGGTGGCTCGATGTAACAACGTGTTTAAAGGTGTATCATCAGCACATAAAGCATATTTTTGTGATTTTATAGATAATAATTGAATGTAATTATGACTCTGGATGTCTTTATTTCCATTAAAACTACATTTAGCATGCTGGGTGAGGTGCGCATGTGCCTAGTACTCTGGTACTACCATAGTACAAGTAATAGCATACTTTCACATGTTGAATGTTTTCAATGCACTGGCTGGCCAGACAATGGTTTGGTATATGCAATTAAAAGAGTGCAGACAGTGCCAGTTGGTAAAATAATAATAATAGTACTGCTAAAGGATAGGTATGTTAATTGTTTCAATATATCTGTGGCTACTACATACTGCCATTCTCACTTGTCTTTGCAGATAGGGAGCTCATCAGCAATGAACCCTGTAGCTGTCATCAAGCGCAAGAGGAAACGTCAGGATGTCAGTGAGGATTGTTGCTTCTTCTGCCAAAGCAGCGCTGGTGACCTGCGCACAGCATCAGCAGAATGAAAAGCAAGAACTATGACTGTGGGCGATGAAAGAACCTGAGAGATACCTACTATCTTGATGTTTTACAAAGACTAGAAAGTCATTCCAAGGATGATTTCAATGCATTGGAACTCAAGTAGGATAAATCATGCTACGCTTTATTCACCTCTGAAGGCAAACTCAAAAGGCTGCGAAGTCAGTAGCAGACCATGGGTGCATCGGCGATCACAAAAAGTGCAGGCTCTCAGGCTTTTCCCCCAAAGCGTAGACGTTCAGTGATTGATTGGACCCTCTGCATGTTTTGCCAAAAGAAGACTACAAAGAAACTGCACAGGGTGGAGACAATGGAGAAGTCAGCTAACTTGATCCAGCGTGTCAAATGCGACACTGTCATGAGCATACCGTTGTCAGCGGTGAGTGATGTGATTGCAGTTGAAGGCTGCTATCATTTGGCATGTTTGGTCACATTTGAGAGACGTACTAGAAAACAAGCGGTGTCAGAGGAGCAGCAAGGGCTTGAAAATGAGTGCATGACGAAGCTGTGCAAAGACTTGACAGTAAGCCTGTCTCGTGGTCACGTATACGACATGGGAGACGTCTGGGACAGATACGAGAGTATGTGTAATGACACCGGCATCACCGTGAAATACTCCAGGAGAACAACTTTCTACGGAGCTGTTCAAAGGCTGCTCGGATCAAACGCCAGTTATGTACGCCCATTGTGAAGAGGACCTCTGCTGATTTACCCTGGAGAGAGCTCAGATTTCATCATCTCCAAAGCACTGGCTAAGTCTTGTGAACAAGGTCCTGTCACCTCTGAGTCAGAGTCTACTGAAGATGAAGATGCTGATGTCCACATGTGAGCCACTAAGAGCATATTCCAAGATATGGTACACGTGGCTCTGTAGGTTCAACAAGATCTTCTTGAAACTCCTGGACACTCCGAGACATGGCAAGGTCTTGATCAGGAACATGTTGATCACGTCATACCCGACAGTCTGTACCTGTTTCTACGATTGCTCTTTGGGGAAATGGATGCTGTGGATGAGGGAAGTGAAGAGGACCAGAAAGTGAAGCAGAGTGTGTGTAGCATTGCCCAGGACATAGTCTGTGCAGTCTCTAACCGACGAAAGTTGACACCAAAGCATGTGGGCTTGGGTTTTACTCTGCACCAAGCCACCCGCTCAGAAGCACTCCTAGATCTGTTCCACGCGTCAAATCACACTAATTGTATTGACACTGTAAGAAGGCTAGACACCACCATCGCTCAGAACATCCTGGAGAGGTATGCTGAGAATGGATGTGTCTACATCCCTGATACCATCGTCAAAGAGAGAATGATTCACTGCTCTTGTGACAACATAGATGTCTAGGAGTCAACCTTAGATGGGAAGAACACCTTCCACAGCACTCAACTGATGGTATGGGAGAGAGGCCCCCCTCCCTCCAGAGCAGAGTCATGGCCAAAAGGGTGGCAAGCACAAGAGATCGAAATCTATCAAACCTGATAACGTACAGGAGTTCCAAAGGCTGGACAAGGCTACCCTCCCATCTGGCAAGAGGACATCTCCTCCTGGTTACGACACTGACATAGACGACTTGTCACATGAACCTGAGAAGGACCGGGCACGTGCCAAGAACTTGGCCTGGGTGGTGTCACGCATCCATGATGAAGCGATGTCCGTTCCAAGCTGGGGAGCATTCACTCAATCTGTCAGCACTGCGGATCCACCAGTAACGACCGCCGGGATGTTGCCAATCCTGCAGGCACCAACAGATGACAATGACACCATGACCATCGTCTTCAATCGCTTCATGGCCATTTCTGAGTACACCATCATCACTGCTGATCAGCCTCTGTACAGCAAGGGTAAGGAACTAGTCTGGGCAAACTCGAAATTTGCTCATGGGAGGCCTCCAACCTCCATATCTGCTTCAACTTTCTGAAAGCCATTGGTCAACACATGGAAAGTGTGGGACTTGATGACTTATGGACAGAGGCAGGTGTGTACGCGGCTAACCCCACTGAGACAATGCTAGACGGCAAGGCTTACTACCGAGCTGTGAGAGGTCACCAGTGACGTATGAGCAATGTTCCCTCTAAGGCGTGCGCGTGTGCGCGCGCACACGCTTTGTGAAACCCGCGCACACAGCAAAATAAAATGCGCACAGGCTCAAGCGTATCATGAGTCACGACAGTAAATGAAGTAATTTCAAAAATTTCAGTTTAATGAATTCTATAAAGAACAAATTAAGAAACCGCTTGAAAGAAAATCATTTGGACATGCTCATGCGAATTAAAAGTTACTTGAATGATGACGGATGTATTAATCTTCATAGAGTTTATTTGGAATGGGCAAATGCTAAAGATCGTAGGGAGAAATCATAATCATACTTAAATGAAAGGCACGTTCATTTAATGTTATTTTGATTATATTTTATTTTATTGAATTTTATTAATTTTTATGTTATTCCCATTTTGTGAATGGATAAAATCATGTATTAATCTTGATAGTCTATTTTGAATTGCTAAATGCTAAAAATTGTTTTGAGAAATGATAACTAAAATAGTCATTTTCAATTAAAATGTTATTTATATTTTATTTCTTTATTTTGTTGAATTTTATTTTACTATTTTTTATTTTATTCATATTTTTAGAATGGATAAAATGTTTTCTTTTTTAAGAATATATAATATTGTAAACAGTCTTTTAATATCCATTTAATAGTACCGTAATGATCAAGCTATCACATTATGGAAATAATATTTATTAAATATTTAATACTTATATATATATTTAATTTTGAAGATAATAGCGCACAGAAAAGTTTGCACAATTTTTCACCATGAATCTAAATGTATGCACAACGAAAATTTCTTGCGCACACGGACTAAAAAAAATTTAGAGGGAACATTGCGTATGAGGCACTGTGGCGCATCAAGTGGCAGATGTTTGAGTCATGGCTGGCTGCAACTGGCAATGGAGATGAGAACGTCAAACAGTTTGCCCTCAATGTTGCTTCGCTTTTCAAAGACAGAGCTGACATAGATGAGATGCGCGACGCTGTTGACAACTTCTCAGACGTTTTGACAGATGTAAAATTGCACACTCTCATGGAGGAATTCAATGACCAGCACTCTGAAAATGGTAGAGATCCTACTGGCCTTCATCAGAGCTCGGAGAGATGGCATGTGGAGTCTCCACATAGAAACCTTTGCTGCAATGCTGCCTTGGCTAACTATCTATGACCACACAAACTATGCACGTTGGGAGCCGGTCTACTTGGTTGATATGAAAGGTCTTGAGAAGTCAGCACCAGAAGTTCATGCAGAGTTCTGTAATGGGAACTTTGTCGTCAAGAGGACGGCGAAGCGCTTGAACCAAGTTCCAGCTGATCAGACAACCGAATGGATAAATCGTAAATGCAAGATGCACAATGGTATCATCGGCATCACAAAGAATGACCAAGCAAGTAACAGGTTCTGCATCACATGGTCAGAGCGGTCACGCATCTCTCAAGACACAAGATGCCTCTTCAATCTTCAAGATGATGATGGGGAAGCCACCTTCACTCGGGTTGACAGTCTGCGTTCTCGCACTAGGCGTGACGCTCATGATGTCATGAAGCTAGTTCAGCAGTTGAAGCAGTTTGATGTCTTCAGAGTTCACGTGAGTGAAGCAGGAGATACAGATGCCGCCACTAACATCCCACTTGTTTCACTGGCAACCAAAGACACTGCACCCACAGATGTTGTGGAGAACCTGCTGACAGCTCAGGATCGAGGAAAGCAGCATGTAATCGGCTTCGTGAAGTAGAGACTGATTGAACAGATAGTAGGCTTCCATGAAACGATGAAGAAACATCGGTCGAAAACCTTCACTGATGTGTACAAAAGTACAGTTTCCATGAAGCAGAACATACAGAAGACCATCAGAACTGACAGAAAGCTACTACACCGGCTCCTGAATGCCGCGACCGCAGGTCGCATGGTGGAGATGGTCAACATCTTGAAGCATGAACTGTCCCCAGTCCCATTTAGTCTGGCGAAAGCAGAAGGAGAGATGAATTCGACATCGAAGTCTGAGCTGATGAACATCCTGATAGCTCAGCAGACCATAAGCTCAGAGGTTCCAATCTCTGATCTGAAGACCTGTGTGATGATAGATGGCCATGCACTCATCCAAGCTCTTGGCAAGCCTGGCGGCTGTCGGACATTCGGCGACTATGCTGAAGTGTTCTTCAAGGCCGTGACGAGTTATTTCAATGAACACATAACAAGAGTTGATGTCAGCTTTGATCGGTACGCAGGAGAAGGATCGATCAAAGCAGTTACCAGGACAAAGCGTGCAAGCAAGAAGAAACCGATTCGGAAAGTCATTCATGGCCCACAAGTTCCACTGCCTGAAGTGTGGAAAAACTTCATGGCCCTGGATACAAACAAGGTTGACGTAGTCTTGTTTCTGTCTAACGTCATCACTGAGAAGGGCAGAGATCTTCAAGAAAGGTGTCAGCTGGTGACAGGGGATAGCTTCTCTGAAGCCACTGAAGTACGGTCAACCAGGCGACATGACGTTAGTAGTATAGCCGCAAAAGGGGAGAGTGCAAGAATGTTGCAAGTGATTACGTAATGTTGCAAAGGGGGTGGGGGTTGTTGCAAAGGGGGTGAGGGTGTTGCAAAAAAATTAAAACATAAAAGAAAAAAAAAGAAAAAAAGGAAAAAAAAAGAAAAAAAAAGTACTGGCCTTTGTTGCCAACCGGGGTTGCAAGGGGCATGCAACTTGGAGGCGGAGTTCTCCCCCAAGCTATTCCCCCCAAAGGGCCAGAAAGGAGAGAAAGGAGGAGAGAAAGGAGGAGAGGTGTTCACCTGGCAGGAGCCAAGTGCATATTAAGACTTCAGCCGAGTAGGCGTTGTTTTATAGGCTCCTAATCAGCCAGTTGGCTGAGCCAAGGGGGGAGGGGTACACCTGAAGGAGAGAGAGAGAGAGTAGTTGCCTTTGATTGCAAGGCATGCAACTTGGAGGCGGAGTTCTCCCCCAAGTTATTTTCGTTTACCTAACCTAAGAGGCCTCTAAGGGGTTTTCCCAGAGGTCCTTGCTCGGATGGGAGCCGAGCTTGAATGACTCCGTCAGTCGTCTCTCGGTCTTTTATAAACCTCTATTTTGGCTGAGTTGCCAGATAGCGCCATGTATTCAGTTGCTGAGTTGCCAGATCACGCCGTGTATTCAGTTGCTGAGTTGCCAGATCGCACCATGTATGCAGTTGCTGAGTTGCCAGATCATGCCATGTATTCGGGTGCTGAGTTGCCAGATCGCACCATGTATTCCAGATAGCGCCATGTATTCCAGATAACAAAAACCATATATTAATCATCCATTTAAATAGTGTACCACAATATATATGACGGTAGATGAATCCAATTAAATTCTGTTTATTAAATAAACAATTTTTACACACTTAATTTTTATAGATATATAGATGTATACAGTGTTTTACAATAGATGTATATAGTGTTTTACAATAGATGTATATAGTGTTTAACGATTAGAAGCAAATATAACATTAACTTGAACTTCATTAAACTTGAAGTTAAACTTTTTGGAGACGAAACAAATAACGTAGTTAGCCTACACATAATTCAACCAACCATAGAAAACAGAATTATAGAAAAACAATTATGTTTTTATGGATAACTAGTTTATCTTGACATAAGTTTACTATAATTATATATGTACAGTCTTTTAAACATCTTGTGATATATATATATATTATATATATATATATATATATATATATATATTAATTTTTTCTTTATTTAAAACAAGTTTGAATGTATTTACTTTGCAAACAACATGAGCAAAATTAAACGATAAATATTTTATAATTTTTTAAGATAGATAAATAGATATATATAGTGTTTCACTATAGATGTATAGATGTATATAGTGTTTTACAATAGATGTATATAGTGTTTAACGATTAGAAACAAATATAACATTAACTTGAACTTCATTAAACTTGAAGTTAAACTTTTCGGAGACGAAACAAATAACGTAGTTAGCCTACACATAATTCAACCAACCATAGAAAACAGAATTATAGAAAAACAATTAGGTTTTTATGGATAACTAGTTTATCTTGACGTAAGTTTACTATAATTATATATATACATTCTTTTAAACATCTTGTGATATGTATACGTGTATATATATATATATATATATATATATACATATAAATTTTTTCTTTATTTAAAACAAGTTTGAATGTATTTACTTTGCAAACAACATGATCAAAATTAAACGATAAATATTTTATAATTTTTTAAGATAGATAAATAGATATATATAGTGTTTCACTATAGATGTATAGATGTATATAGTGTTTTACAATAGATGTATATAGTGTTTAACGATTAGAAACAAATATAACATTAACTTGAACTTCATTAAACTTGAAGTTAAACTTTTCGGAGACGAAACAAATAACGTAGTTAGCCTACACATAATTCAACCAACCATAGAAAACAGAATTATAGAAAAACAATTAGGTTTTTATGGATAACTAGTTTATCTTGACGTAAGTTTACTATAATTATATATATACATTCTTTTAAACATCTTGTGATATGTATACGTGTATATATATATATTATATATATACATATAAATTTTTTCTTTATTTAAAACAAGTTTGAATGTATTTACTTTGCAAACAACATGATCAAAATTAAACGATAAATATTTTATAATTTTTTAAGATAGATAAATAGATATATATAGTGTTTCACTATAGATGTATAGATGTATATAGTGTTTTACAATAGATGTATATAGTGTTTAACGATTAGAAACAAATATAACATTAACTTGAACTTCATTAAACTTGAAGTTAAACTTTTCGGAGACGAAACAAATAACGTAGTTAGCCTACACATAATTCAACCAACCATAGAAAACAGAATTATAGAAAAACAATTAGGTTTTTATGGGTAACTAGTTTATCTTGAAGTAAGTTTACTATAATTATATATATACATTCTTTTAAACATCTTATGATAGGTATATGTAAATATATATATATATATATATATATATATATATATATATATATATATATACATATATTATTTATTTTTCATATTATAACATTTAATTTTATTTTAGTGTGACTACCATAGAAATGTAAGTGTCTATAATTTATTCACAAGAAACACGATTTTATATATATGTTACTCGTCCGGTCCCGTTATAGCGGATTGGTACACATCATAGCTCCACCCAGCTACATCGGCAGCCAATCACTACGAACATCTGGTCTTTTGGGGCGGAGCTTGGCGATTGTGCATACAAAAGGGGATATTTTTCAGTTGGGAGTAACAGTAGCTATTTTCGCGTCAGTGAATAATCATTCCCTCCACCATGGACCTGTACGTCTCCCCAGATTTGTATGAAGAAAGTGATACTGCAGCATTAACGGCAATTAGTCTTTTTAATGCGATTGACCGTGATGAATTATTCCCAACGCAAACCGTAGAAGATATTTGCAGTGACGCTCCTTACAATCCGACGCAAGGTACTACCATAGAAATGTAAGTGTCTATAATTCGATTTATATATATGGAGAGTTGTAGTATCTCGTCAAATAGATACTCGGCAAATTTTTTTTATGGCAATCAATGTTATTTGGTTTTACTTCTTACCCCATTATGCTAAAATCGAAATTTTTTATGGCAATCAATGTTATTCCTCTTAAATGAACCAAAGATAACTTCACATAATGGGGATCTGTCTGAATACGCTGTATATGTTTTAAAAGAATGAACATTATTCCTTTAAGGTCCGATGAGGATTTGACACGTGTTATACAATCTTTTGAAGAATCTCGTGTCATGAATACGGTGGATATACTGAACAGTCAGCAATGTCACACATCCTCCACCATGGACCTGTACGTCTCCCCAGATTTGTATGAAGAAAGTGATACTGCAGCATTAACGGCAATTAGTCTTTTTAACGCAATTGACCGTGATGAATTATTCCCAACGCAAACCGTAGAAGATATTTGCAGTGAAGCTCCTTACAATCCGACGCAAGAGACTACCATAGAAATGTAAGTGTCTATAATTCGATTTATATATATATATGGATGGGCTGTAGTATCTCGTCAAATAGATACTCGACAAAAATTTTTTATGTCAATCAATGTTATTTGGTTTTATCTCTTATCCCCATTATGCTAAAATCGAAATTTTTTATGGTAATCAATGTTATTCCTCTTAAATGAACCAAAGATATCTTCACATAATGGGGATCTGTCTGTATACTCTGTATATGTTTTAAAAGAATGAACATTATTCCTTTAAGGTCCGATGAGGATTTGACACGTGTTATACAATCTTTTGAAGAATCTCGTGTCATGAATACGGAGGATATACTGATCAGTCAACAATGTCACAACGAAATAATGTAAGTGTTTTTCGATCTTTTTGGGATAAGAAGACAATATATTTTCATAAATTTATTAAATGAAAGAAATCAGTACAATAACCAACTACAGAATATACCGTTACAAATATACGAACAAAAACATTATACTATACAACGAGTACGTACAATTGGAAAGCCGATTTTTATCTGTCTGCATACCATTTCATCGTTTCGGCGAGTGTGACACGGTTCAAATAAATTTAAAAAAATTTATAAATTCTTTATCACATGACATATGCATGAGAAATGAGACGCAGTACATCCCGCAAACATTAGTAAAATATCCTTGTATGCGAAATGGGTTCCATACAATTTCGGGAATATGTAACTGAGCGAGAAATTTTACAATAATAGGGTCACTCCAGGGTTGAGTACCGAGTGAATCAAAATAGTACAGGCGCTGTCTATTTTTAAAATAGACAGCGATCCAGTGAATCCTTTCATTACCGATGAAATCTGTGTTCACAATAAGACTACCGCATTCTCGCGTACTTGGCAAACTCAATGTTTCATTCATCGCAAACACGCCGATAAATTTGGAACGTGTGACTCGTTCCATTACTTTCTGAAGTGTATTAGCATCCATTTTAAATGTCAGTGATAACGCTCCTAAATCTATCTACTTCTATTAGGGCTTGCGATTCGAGATATACTAGTACACTAATAGGAGCGTCTATACTGTAGGCTTGGCGAATTCCAGCCGCATTGAGATGTTTCCGCTCTGCTGTGGGGTTAAATGGGTATTTACGCTAGCAGATAAGTCAGGTGTAATGTCAAACGGATAAAGGTTAAATTGATCAATGAATTCTTCCTGCGTTACCCCATTACCAAGCTCATCACAATCACCTGCAATATGGGTCAGATTACTATAGGCTCTGGCACAAAGAGGTAACACAGCGTCTGATGAATAGTCCGTACCCATTGTTCCACCCAAAGCAGTGCCATTAACGTATAGAGTTATATTTTTAAGTCCGAAATTCTCGAATTTAAAGGCACTCTTTTTATATTTTCCATTCACCGAAGCGTGGTCCTGCATGCCGATTAATATCCTTTTAGGAAGATTTCCCAGGGCAATGTTTTCTATCTGCTTCGATGCCAACCCTGCAGGAACCGTATATAGTTTGATTTGCACTCTGTTAATAGGATATTTCACTGTAGCGTTTAGTAAATTTTTCTCAATTTCTAGTTGTTTTGGTGAACTTAATTTCACTCGCCGTACGCGGAGGTATGTGTCCATAATGTGAACCACAACGGGCTTTGCACCCTCTTCTTGATCAGCATCCAGATTTAAGCAGATCTCAGGACTCGTGCGGGTGAGCTTTATTTTCATATCCACCCCGTTCACAAGCAACTTCTCCTGGAAAGTGAAATCTGTGTGCAACCGTCCAAAACACTCGTATATTTTCTTTTTAGAATTTTTAAATTTGTCCTTTATACTATTTTCATCTTTAGTTTGATAATATCCCTCGCACTTAAAAAGGTAGCCTTCGCTTCTTTGGAAAAGTTGAGGACATTTTCCAGATAGGCTCGTAGATGATAGTACCCCGTGCCTGCCGATATGTTGGTCTGATTTAAATATACGTCACACTGGTTGAATATGGAGTGCAGAAAGTTTGTTTCAGGGTATACAGCATATTTGTCATCGCAGACCGTTCCATCAGAATGGGCTATACGTAGCTTAGCGTACATGTGCACACAGCTTGGATCAAAAAAGTAAGGACCTGAGCTGGGTATCACGAATTCTATAGGTGCACTCGGGGAACTAATTGTGTTTAAAGGGTTAATTGTAATAAAGTCACTGTGCTCAATAGAAACTTGGGTTGGAGGAGCTCAAAAAGGGACAGCTCCGATTTACAGCATTGTGAACTACATGGGTGGATGAAGCGTGCCATGGCGAAATAGTGACTCCTCTCTCGACAAGTGGTAAACAAACTATGATTCATGAGATCAATGTCCTTAGCTTATATCAGTCAAAAAAGTGGTCAACCATAGGTTTCATTCGCTTACAGCACTTCTTTTTTGATAGCCTTTTACGTTTAATACCACGTGACCCCTTCTTCTTCCGGGCAGCCCTCTTCTTCCCGCCACCACGCATTTTTCTCTTTGCATCTTTGATGATTTCGTCCGTGTACGCTTTAAATGTTTTTTTAGAGCTTCTTTAGGTTTAGCCCCGGCCAATATGTCTTCTGCAGTGTTAACCTGATTGTAGCGCTTTCCTTCCAAGGTATCTGGCACCCCTCTTCAGCAAAGGAACAGCCGTACGTAGTATGGATGAAAAAATGGATCCAAGTCCACTACCGCGCTGGTATCGCACCCTCGATAGACGGTGAAAGGCTTTCTATCCATTATAACTCAGTGCGTCGAAAGTGTAGCTTCACTGTTAAGCTCCCGTTACCGAATGGGAAGTTTTCACCCTCAATCGTTCTTATATATATTGAGATATTGGTTATTAAATTAGTTGCGACATTCACATAATGGGGTCTGTCATATGTAATACTCAAACTCCTTCCTCTATGGTTGGGGATGTGAGCAATGCGCAGCAGGCGTGCCTGGGTATCCCAACAAACTGGTGCTCCACTATATTACTGTAAATATAGCACATGTCTGGGGACCTTTCAGCCAATTTCTCCATCTTCAATTGATACATTAATCTGGACAAGTCATGCTGTGTCTCGTGAAATGTGTCTCTTTGGAAGGCTGCGCTATATCGGCCATTGGTTAGAATTTTGAACTTTCTATGTCTTTAATACGTCTGTTAGTCTTTGATTTTAGGATTAGTGTATGTGCAGGGTTGTTTACGATTTCGTATACTAAATCATTCGTAAGGTTTGAGTTTCTTAAACTTACGTTTAAGCCTCTCACAACATCCTCGGCCGAACCATATTGACCCGGCCTAGTCTTACTTCTGTACTGTAATACCGTGCAATCTTAGTCCGAGCGATACGCATAGTTTCATCCATAGCTACCCCAGCTTTTTCACACTCGTCAATGTCTCTAAGAATCGTAAAAACGGTTTCTTTATGTTCAATATTTAAAAAGACGGTGTCCAGCTGAATTTCGCATATCCCCACCTCATACGAATCACGACCCAATTCAATGTGCCCGTGGAGTTCTGTTACAAAGTTGGCTAGTGTGTTGTTAGGGTGTACAGACAGGGACGAGGAGGACGGGAGTGTGACGTAGAAATGGTTAGGAGCCATGTTGCATACTATTTAAGCTTCATTATTGCATCAGCTTTTATATAGGTGTTGAAGCTTTCTGGGTACCCTAGCCATTTCACCAGGTACATTTTTCTCTTCCTGAACCTTTGCTTCCTAAAATTTTCTCAATTTTAAACACATTTTTTCTAAATTAAACGCAACTTTCTGCAATTCCTCGCGGTAAAAGCCTCCTGAGATTTCTTCCCATTCAAATCTTCAATGTAATACATCATTATCTCACCTTTAGGTCTCACAGCCCTAACTTTAAAAATCTCGCGTGTCCATCCTTGCTCAAAACCCTTTGCGAATTTATTCCCCGAACGCGACAGCCTTACATAATCATTGATTTTGAAGCGCGCAGAGTGTGGTGGTGGTGGTGATCCATCTCTTCTCGGGAGCGTACCTCTTTCTAAAACTTCGTTAGGTGTTGTCCCAATCGTGCGATGGTGTGAGCGGTTGTAGGATGATGCCAATTATTCCAGAATGTCTAGAAATCTGTATGTGTTTTTATGTGTAAAATAACGGTGCATGCGTTCCTTTATGGTGCGCTGAACTCTTTCAGCTAAAGAAGCCTTATGTATAGAATTGGTTGTGTAATAGCTGATATTAAACTCTGTCAACATGTTCTGAAAAGCACGGCCTATAAATTCCTTCCCCATATCCGTACAAAAAAAATAGATATCTAGAGAATACGTCTATTATGAATAGAATGTAGCGGTAACCATCGTTATACAGAGAATATCTTTGCATGTCTGTTAAATCTGCTTGCCAAATAGAATCAATCGAGGAAGCCGTTGTCTTGGCTGTTTTAAACCTTTTTCTCACAGGCTTATGAAGCGTATAAGCGTCCTGCTCCCTCAAAAATCTTTCAACATCTTTTTTTCCTACTCCGTAAACACTTCTGTACAGTCCATCTACGCCGCAGTAAGAGGATGGGGTAGAAATGTCATAATAGCGTTTAGTTAATACGTTAGCCATTTGCGTATTTTAGAGGCACGTGGGTAGGGTTGGTTTAACCTCTTCTTGCTCCTCTTCAAAGGTGTTACCGCCGGGGGTGACGGCGCCTTCATTTGTGTCACAGGCGTTGCATGTTCCAAGTCTTTTAACCTGTTCAGATTTCCTATCATCGTTTTAGGGACATTTATTTGTTGTAGTCTTGCTTTAATATGCTTCCATCCTGATGGTGATGGCCTATCCCACTTTCTCACCAGATCATGGACAATGTCTACGATATTCGATCCCTGTACCTTTGATCCTTCCACAATGATCTCCCCTGTATCGGTCCATTGTATGGCGGATCCTCATTCAATAGATTATAAAGACTTAAGCCTTTACTCCTCAATGTAAGTGGGAGGGTATTTTTAATACATGTTCGATATGTTGTGTGGCTAATCTTTTTGGTTGGTCAGCTGTGTCGTCGGGCACAGATCCTATGTCGCCATGTCGTCCCCTTGCTGTGCCTAATAACCACAGGAATCTCTGTAGGGCTCTTATAATTTTCGTACTCGTGAAGAAATTTCTGCAGAGCTTCTTCGTATAAGATTCTTTTCTCATCAGGTGTTTTTCACTGTTTAATAGGGCTAGCAATTCGCTTTCCATTCTTTTAAGTCTGCTTTTACGGGATCTAGATCCGTGTCTGGATTCCTTTGCAGTGAAGCGTACACCTCGTGGGGAATCACTACCACTTTCTTCATTATATTAATCTAGTCAGTAAGGACCCAAAACTGAAAATAAGATGGGGAGAAATGACCCTCCTGTTTGTACAATAATTCGTTTTTTCTTCGCTACAGTTTGACTTTTACGAGCGAGTGCACGTATTATGTTCTTGTAGCGGCGTAGGCGAGCCTTCTGATGGGTTTTCATTGATACATTGCAATTTATAACGTTAAGACAGATTCACAGATGCATTTTAAAAAGTCGGCGTCGATATTTTTAATAAACATCTGCTGCAATGCCCGGGGCAGTCGATGATAGATTTTTATTAATTCACGGTATTTCTTTAGTCCCTTTGTCATTCTGGAATATACACCGTTTCAGGCTCGTTTGGAAATATATTCGTTCGCAGAAGCACTCTAAACGTGTTTCGCGGATGAAGGTCGCAAAGCAAAATCCGTAACGCGTGCTTGTAGCTTCTTTATAAACTTCCAAAAACTCCTTACGCTGATTCGGGAACATTTGATTGAATAATACCCCAATTTGTGATACATACTATCTACGTTGCGCGAAATAAAGACTGATTGCGTACATATTTATAACGACACATCGCGCATGTATTATTTTTGAAAAATAGATTCTGATTGATGAAGAACACGCTAGTTAAGAGGTGGGAGAATACTGTAAATGTCTCGGCAAACGTTTTATCCATCTCCAACATGAGATCGTCAATTACAATGATTGTATGTTCATTTCCCTTTAACGAATTAACGTCATATACGCCTTTGTGGAACAAAATATCATCTTGGTCTCGTTGAACACTGATTGATACGTCGAATAGCACCATATAACTTTATGCACAAATTTCGAGAACATCTCTCCCTTTTCTTTAATGATTTTAAGCATAAACACAGTTTTACCACATCCTGTAGGTCCAGATATAATACATGTGGATGGACTCGTGAATCTGAATTTTTCTACAGAGTCCATTTCTAACACGTCACACTCCTAAGTGGGTCATTTACAAAATATTACAAATTTGAGTGCTGTTCCTTATATTTTGCTTTCTTCTCCCACAGAACCGTAATGACGATGAGTAGACATCCCATCATTGACATTACGGATGACCTCGACGACAGTGCAGTTGTGATCTCCTCCCCTGCCAACGAACCCTCACCAGCGATACCGGTAGCACGTCCAAAGCGGAGGTATGAGAACCCCACGTCAGGTATAAAGCGCACGAAATACGCGCCTGTTGCAGCGGTAATAGATCCCCAACCCTCAACCTCTTACGCAACAAGCCCCCAGCAGCACCTCCCGCTAATATATCCCCTTATTCATCCGCGCCCCTCGTTCTGTTAAGTCTACAATAATAGAGCCCCAACCATCAACCTCCTACGCAACAGGCCCCCCAGCAGCACCTTCCGCTAATATATCCCCTAATTCATCCGCCGCCCCCCGTTCTGTTGAGGATGAAATAACGCTCGAATTGGTGCGATCCGCAGCCCCCACCCCAGCCTTGACTAGAAATCGGTATTAGAGTCAGGGTCGACCTAGAGCCATGTATAGCAATGGAATTGAGCGCGGGCTACGCCGGGTTGTACAGCATATTGTAGAGTTTGCTCTTCAGAATCGTGACGAGCGTGAAGTCAGGACGAGTCTGTCCTTTGGATTCGGGTCAGATGACGGTGATGTAGACGATTATTGGGTGATAGTGCCATTTAGACGTTTGGCGGCTGAAGATGTAGAATATATATTAGGACGTATAATGCAAGCCGCCCAAAGTAGTATAGCCTTCAATATGGACAACTTCACGGTAAATATTGACCATGTATCCGTGTTGCGGGTCATAGTGCCATACCGTATACTCTTAACTTCAATTCTCCGACTATTTACCGAAAGCATATAAACGTCGATCGTGGTTGCGGCTTTATAGCAGTACTCTTAGCACGTATGTTTACTGTACAAAATACACGGACTCAAAAAATTTGGCTGCCTACGGTCGTGGAGCGTGCCCGTAAACTAGCTGTAGACTGTGAACTTGAATTTGACTGTAATATGGGTCCTGAAGAGCTGAGAAGGGTAGAACAGGAAATGAATGTCCGCATAGTTGTTTGGGTTGGATGATCGTCGTAGGACTGTGTATGTTTTTAAAAGCTGTGTGAGAGATCGTACAAGACCCCTACTTATTTTAGGATTGTCAGGGACAACGTATCTCCCCATCCGTAATATAAGGTGGCTTTACGCGAGTTATGACCAAAGTCGAAAATATGGGAGACATCATGATTTGTGTAAGGGGTGCCTCGAGTTTGCGGATGATAAAGTGAGACATTGTAAAGAATGTCACATGGTATGTGAGCAGTGTAAAAGCACCAAATGTGAAAGCCGTGTAGTTGAAGCTGAGAAGAGAGACTGTGATGTGTGTAGACGCACATTTTTCAATAATAGCTGTTTTGATTTCCATAAATCAAATGGCACGTGCAGGAAAATGAGAATCTGTGAATGTGGTATGTTTCACACAATGGATAATTGGGGAAAATTTAAGCACAAGTGTGACGTAATTCACTGTCCTACATGCCAGGAGGAATATAAGGCGGATGGAGTATAGCATGTATGTTATATGAAAGATGCTAAACCTAAAAATAACCCTTGTATAACTGTATACTACGATATAGAATCATATACGAACGCTGAAACCAAAGAGGTAATTCCACATTTACTTGTGAGCCAGACCATCTGTGATGAGTGTATGGGTATCGAATGTGACGAGTGCCCCAAATGTGGTAAACGGACAAACGTTTTTAAAACGAATGTCCGCGATAGTCCTGTGAAACTATTTGTGTCCTATATTGTCAAGTTAGGCGACAAGTTCAAAAAAATGACCGTGGATATTCTCGCCCATAACGGGGCAAAGTTTGACACGCAGTTCCTTTATAAGGAGTTGCTTGAACACGAATCCTCTGAGATATTTACAGGCGATCCATTGAAAAGAGGCAACAAATTAATACAGATGCAGATAAGAGGCAATGTACAATTTAAAGATACTTTATTATTCACACCTTGTAAATTAGCAAAGCTACCCAAGGTGATGGGAGTAGCAGCTGAAGTTTCCAAAGGATACTTCCCTTACACTTTCCTCACCAGCGAGACTTTAAACTACGTAGGCCCACCACCCCCCAAACATTATTTTGACTGTATGGATGAACGTGAAGACTTTGATCGATACTACGACAGTTTTAATGAAAGTAACCCTTATAATATAGCTGATGATGTGAGCGTTATTGCGTGAATGATGTGCGCGTGCTTAGAGTATGTTTCCAGGCCTTTAGAAGGATGTACATAGCCCGTTTCAAATGCGATCCACTGCAAGTCGCAACCACCATCGCATCATTATGTTTTACGGTGTTCAAGAATAACTTCATGCCTAAAGACACCTTAGCCATTATTCACCGAAACAACCCCGCAGTTACGGACACAAGGCTATTTACTGGCTCATACACCTACAGCAACAGACAGGTGTATACATAAAGCACGCCCGCAACACGGGTGAAGTACCCATTAAGATTAATGGACGTGTTTTTTGGGTTGATGGGTTAAGTGAAAACCGTGTCACTGGTGTGAAGACTGTGTACTCCTTTAACGGTTGCTGGTGGCATGGATGCCCCGTCCTGAGTGCGGAATCACCGGAGATATCTACGGTAGGTCTCCTGCCGACTGTCTTGCATCGACCCGCACCCGCGATCAACTTATAGGATCACAGTTCACTCACAAAGTCTTGTGGGAGCATGAATATGATGCACGGATGGAGACAGACGAGGTGTACCGTGAGGAAATAAACACGATCAAGCGTTCAATGGTGCTGGATCCTCTCAAATGTGGTGATAGCTTGTTTGGAGGACGTACAAATCCTTTCAGACTATACTTTCCACCTACGGAGGGCGGGAAGCTCCATTACTACGATTTCTGTTCTTTATACTCATACGTGATGAAGAGCAATCCGTACCCCGTGGGCGCTCCTGAGAAACTGGTGGGACCTAGCCTACCCTCCATCAATGAATTTTCAAAAAATTTGAATGATCGTTACTTTGGGCTCTCTTTTGTAGACGTACTCCCCCCACGCAATTTATGGATGCCGATCTTACCTGTCGTTATCGACGACAAGCTCATGTTTCCCCTGTGCGTGAAGTGCAGAGAAAAGGATAACGGCGAATGTAACCATATACCCCACCAGCGTAAGATCAGAGGCGTATATACAAGTCCTGAGCTGGCCCTAGCCGTACGCCATGGTTATAGAATACTGAAGATACATGAGGTGTGGAGGTTTCAGAAGCTACCCAACCTTTTCACACCATATATAAACGCCTTTTTGAAGGATAAGGTTGAGGCATCAGGGTATCCGCGAGGAGTTGATACCGAAGATGAAAAGTCTGCCTATATTCAACGTTACCGCGACCGCGAAGGTATACAACTTGATCGTGTCCAAATTGTAAAGAATCCTGGCAAGCGCTTTAGTGCAAAGTTGTGTCTAAACAGTCTATGGGGAAAATTTGCGCAGAATACCGGCAGAGGGAGCATTCATTTGGCACAAAGTTATAGCGATGTCTGGGATTATGCCAATGCTCCCGATAAAGAGGTCATGGAGATCGTGAATGTAGGTAATACTTACATAATAAAGTACAACAACACTGAATTTGCCACAGATACCTCAAGGGTTACAAACATACCTGTGGCCAGCTTCACAACAGCCTACGCCCGTATAAAACTTTGGGGTCTATTGCATTCTCTTGGGCGGAGAGTATTGTATGCCGATACAGATAGCGTGATATTCACAGAGAGGGAGGGTGAATACATGCCCGCTATTGGGGAGTTCCTCGGCGAGCTCACTGATGAGATCAAGGACGAGTATGGGGACAACGCTTACGCCGACTTTTTTCTCAACAGGACCTAAGACTTATGGGGTACGGGTCAGGGTGGGGGAGGAAATGAAATATATCGTGAAGGCAAAGGGTATTACGCTCAACCATGCGAATCGGCGGGTTGTTAACTTTGAATCGTTGAAGGATCTAGTATGTTTGGACGATGATGAGGGCGAACAACCTTCCCAACTAATTGTAGGCACCCACAATTTTCGGGCGCAGAAGCTGGGGGGCGTGAAGGAACTTAGGGGTACGAAGGTGTGCCGTAACACCTATAGGAAACGTTACCAGTTACCTGGTATATGATACCGTACCCTTTGGATACCATAACGTATGATGCTTCTATTGTTAACTCACACGTATTTGTCTTGTATATAATCGTATCTATTGATTTATTACACGTATTTGTAAATATATATATAACTTGAATATCTCGTTTATTAAATCGTATTTGTAAAGTATCTATTGATTTATTACACGTATTTGTAAATATATATATATAACTTGAATATCTCGTTTATTAAATGTATTTGTAAATATATATAACTTGAATATCTCGTTTATTAAATAAATCATGTTTCAATTAGCGTTTCACTTTCTCCTTTGTGTGTGTGTGTGTGTGTGTGTGTGTGTGCACAGGTGAAAGTTCTAAGCTCCGCCCACTGTAAGACCGTGAGTCATGCTACTATCTGGGAGTCTGCGTGGTCAGTCGACTGCAGTAAGCCCGAGAGATCAGACGTGTATTCAGATCAGACGTGTATTCAAATGGCTACCTTTAATATTGCTTGTACAACGTTTATGAAATGGTATTCAGCAAAGTGTCAGGATGTGGTGGATACCGAAAAACTTCCTATTCCTCCCTCCTATACCTCTTTTAAAAACACATTGGATTGTGCGAAGTTCCAAGATGTACAAATACTCTACGGATGTTCTGGTGAGATCGTTGAAGGCTTTCGTTGCACAGACGATGTGCTGAAGTATACTGCAGAGCTAAACTTTATAAAGTCTACATACACCGTGAAGTAAAAGAAACAACGCGTGCAGAAGAGAAGCAGCAGGTATGGATAATGAGCCTTGCGGATGGGTGGTGTGACAAGCGGTATTACGTCATGCTACACCATGTCGATTACTCATACCCTACGACTGAAAATGTGAATCTCGTGATCATGGACAATCTTAAGTATTTTTATCACTATATTAACGTATATCATGATGAGGTTCGTAGTGAGGTTGTGGCTAGTGCCCTGCGTGAGTTTTTAACAGACTTTAGAGACGAGTATCGTTTGATGGGCAGAAAGGAAAAATATGAGCATATGTTCCTCTCAAATAGTGCGCCGGAGTGTGAAGATGTTTAGTAAAACATAAAATGTTCCTAGTTCTTATCCTGAGGTAAAATGTCTGGTGCGTAGGCTGGTAGTGATGAAATTAATTCTTGTACCGGAAAAACAAATATGTACAACAATTCGGTACGACTCGCGGATCATACGAACAAGCCCATTCACGTATCATCGAGTCAGCCGCCCGTCGAACCGTTCCTGCCTACCTCGTGCCTCACACGGCTCATAGTTATCTCAGAGCTTGACCGAGTGGACGTGCGCTCCTCGAATACGATGGAACTTCCTTTGAGCAGCATTCTCAACGCCTCGTACGATGTGTCCGTGACGAAATCGTTGCGCGTGTTCAGGCGTAATTCCGGTACCATTAGCTATGTACTGGAAACGGAGTGTAGACAAACAAACAAACGGGTTTATTTAAGTGTCGAGGAGATGAATAGAATCTTCGTGATAGTTGAGAAGTGGAGTGAAGATCGTTATAAAATACCTGCTAACGTGGTACAAGAAGAGAGCAGATTAGTGACGCACCCTCATACGCCGTTGTATGTACGTTGTGTATAAATAACGATCGGCCGTGCATTGATATACGGCTGATGTGGAAGAATGCTTCTGATAATAACGCTCTTGTTCCTACGCGAAACCGTTTCATCCTCGACAGAATGTTTGAAATCGTCGGATTCCTCAAGCTGAAACCTATATTAGACGCGCGTGTTACGGACATGCTTTATTTTGATACAGTACTTGAATACGCCTACACCGCTCTGCTCGATGGGTTTACCGAGTGTAGGGCTGGTGAGAATGGTCTAGTGCTGGATGTTTATTTAAAAAGTTTAGACTCTTTGAAATACCATGAACTTTGGTACAAAGCAATTGATCGGTACAAGGCTGAGCTCACCTACACCGTTCACCCTGAAGAACTATTTCTTTATATAACGCGCAGTTGTCGTAACGATTTAGAAGATTATTTCAATTGCCGCTATGTTGAGTGAGTTCACGATTGAAAAGCTCGAGTCGGTAGAAATAAACCCTCGATTGGAAAAGCGTGCTTATAAACTTGTGTTTAATAATTAGCTAACGATGAACTCTTTGTGCGTGCTTTTGATTGTATTCTAGACGTATTTAAAGATGACTTACCAACCGGTTGTAAAGTGGGAACAAATAGTACTGAACGATATGAAAGCCCTTCATATCGAATACAGGTTTCCCTATACTTTAAGCGGTGAAATATTATTAAGCCGCATATACTGCGTAATGCAGAGCAATAATGATGTAATTGTAAACTCGATTAAGACCGAGTTTAGTATTTTGAAAAAAAGTGAAATGTATTTATATATTTTGCTTGATATTTCTCCTGTACTGTTATGATTATATGCATATTTCTATTATTATTGAAATGTATTTATATATTTTGCGTGATATTTCTCCTGTACTGTTATGATTATATACATATTTCTATTATTATTGAAATGTATTTATATATTTTGCGTGATATTTCCCCTGTACTGTTATGATTATATGCATATTTCTATTATTATTGAAATGTATATTTATTTCTATTTGAAATGTATATTTATTTTATATATATCACCATAATTGTGGGTATATATTTCCTGTACTGTTATGATTATATGCATATTCCTCAATTATTATTGAAATGTATATTTATTTTCTATATATTTATAATAAACAGAATGATGCAATGTTGTTTTACTTAATTATATCATGTTACGCCTTCTAAACCTACTACCGGTATTCTAAACCAACTTTTAAGAAATATAATAATGTATACAATGGTATCGCTAAAAAGTGGTATCTGGCAACTCAAACCATTTACGCCTTCTAAGCCAACTGGCTGATTGGGTGTTTATAATAGTGTATACAATGGTATCTGGCAACTCAGTCTTCGATTAGAATTAAATGAATACATGGCGCTATCTGGCAACTCAAGCCATTTACGCCTTCTAAGCCAACTGGCTGATTAGGAGTCTATAATAATGTATACTATGGTATCGCTAAAAAGTGGTATCTGGCAACTCAAGCCATTTACGCCTTCTAAGCCAACTGGCTGATTAGGAGTCTATAATAATGTATACAATGGTATCGCTAAAAAGTGGTATCTGGCAACTCAGTCTTCGATTAGAATTAAATGAATACATGGCGCTATCTGGCAACTCAAGCCATTTACGCCTTCTAAGCCAACTGGCTGATTAGGAGCCTATAAGACAACGTCTACTCGGCTGAAGTCTTAATATGCACTTGGCTCCTGCTAGGTGAACACCTCTCCTCCTTTCTCTCCTCCTTTCTCTCCTTTCTCTTGGGGGATAACGCCGCCTCCAAGTTTTCCTTGTTGCACCTGCAGCATCCCCCCTTTTGGGGATTTTTTGCAACACCCCCCCCCCTTTGCAACAACCCCCACCCCCTTTGCAACATTACGTAATCACTTGCAACATTCTTGCACTCTCCCCTTTTGCGGCTATACTACTGACGTTCCACTGCATAGCAACCATGAAGAGGAGGACACCAAGCTTAACCTTCACTCATGTGATGCAGCGTCCCAGGGCTATGAACAAATACTGGTAGTGTGCAGAGATACTGATGTAATGGTGCTGCTGATTCACTTCGTTTGCGCCAAGATTGCTGAAGTGTGGATGCTGTGCGGAACGGCCAAGAACCGAAAATGCTACCCCGTACACGATGTATTCAAGAGTTTGTTGCCCCCACTCAGGGACAACCTGGTCAACTTCCACGCTTTGAGCCGGTGTGACACAGTCTCGCCCTTCAGTGGTCATGGAAAAAAGTGTTGGAAGGTGTTCAGTAGGGTGGCCCACTTTTCAATTTTTTTTGAAAAGTATAGGTGATCGTGGTTTTTTCCATTATTTGGCACTATACTAGCACATTGGTACCATTTTTACAAAAATTGATCAATATTTAGGGGTCTCGCATCGACCTTGAAATTACTAGTTTTTTTTTTAAAATGCGTACTTTTTAACTTTTTACTGAATCAAGATAAATCATTAAGTAGGGATGTTTTCTGAATCCTCTTAATGAGAGAAGTCGTTTGGTGTGCTTGCCAATGTCATACGACTAACGGTTTAAAGGTTGTGCCTGTATACAGGCACAACCTAGTATAGTGCTAGTATAGTGCCAAATAATGGAAAAAACCACGATCACCTCTACTTTTCAAAAAAATGAGTCACCATACCCGGGCGGAATGTATAATGTATATAGGTAATTAGAAAATGCACTATGCCTGTGCCAGGTACCTAACCTATTTCTTTTTTTGCAGATCATAACATTTTGAAATTCTGTCTGAGTTCCTCATCCTTTGTCATGGACAAATCGATGGCAACCATAACTGGAAGAACTCTTGAAGCTACAAATAGAGAGTTATCAAAAGGAAAGGCGAAAATAACATCGCTACCTTCTCTAAGGTCGGCCTCGGAAATTTTTTTAGTTGGCCAACCGTCGTCCTCCATCAGTGGTAGCAAATTGCCAACAACACGGCAGGTTTTGCAATACTACTTCAGTGTTATCCAGTACACTGCTAACAGGAAAGACGCATTCAAAGAAACCGTAAACAACGTCTTAAAGTTTTGGAACATGGCCCGCATTAAAACAATCACAAAGCTCAACTGCGAACGGAAGCTAGAGGCATTGCGGAAAGAGTGGCACTTACTCCAAAAGAGCAGAAAACGAGAAACTGACGCCGGAGGAAAACGGCAGAAGTTTTCGGACAGTGTGGACAAGCTGTGGGATATCGGAGCATCTGACGCTGTCGAAGATATAAAGAAGAATCGACTGCTGTCCGACAAGGACAAGAAAGAAGACATTGACTTCTACCTCGATCAACGTGGTCCTCGGGTGGCAACGATGAGCGGGAACGATAAAGTTTTCGCTGTAGAAAGTAAGCTACAGGAAGGAAGAAAACGTCCTCGCCAGGAGCCGCAAACCTCAAAGTGTGCATACGAAACCGGAGATGAGGCCATGGAGAATGATGATACTAGCATGTCAGGAGAGTCGGAGACAGAACTAGCGTTCCCCCTGCCGAAAGAGCCAAGTGTGTCTGTCAATCTTCCTCGCCGCATCCTTAATGCACCTGCTGTCATGGAAGTGGCTGATCGTTTCCGCATGTCCAATAATCAGGTGCGTATTGTGTATAGTATTCATCGATAGCGTCAGTTTTAAAGTGTCCCGTAACCCACATGTATTCTTGACAGTTTCCTTTCCACTTTCCATTCTCTACATAGGTAGTAAGCATTGTGGCTGCTATCACACGTTCGGCGGATCCACCAGCAGACCTCAATCAGTTCAGCATCTCGAAAGAAACGGCTCGCCGGGGAAGAGTGTCACATCGCCGTGAAGTGGCGACGGCTGTGAAGGACTCCTTCACGCCACCGAGGCACACTGTTGTCCACTGGGATTGCAAAATGGTCAAGGTCAGTTGATTAAGTTTTCATAGCTATCAATTTAGTAATGAGATTCATGAAGCATATGTAATATCAATTAAAAAGAGAACTGAATGTGAACAAAAATAGGTTACTTTACAACCATGAAATTGAAATATATGGCATGTGTTTCAGAACTTCCTTGGAACGGCGGAGCACCGCCAAGCAATTCTCGTCTCCGGGGCTCCTCATTGCACAGTAGGAAAGTTGCTGTCAGTCCCAGCTGTTGCTGACGGACGGGACTGTCCCAGGCGCGGGCAACCATACATGCTCTCGAAGATTGGGGATGTGAGGAGAGCGTCATCGGACTCTGCTTCGACACCACTTCCACCAACACGGGGTCACCAATGACGTCGCTGAAAGAGGAGTCCAACTGATACAAGACTATGCGAACACGGTCACAAAGGACGAGGCACAGCTGCAGGATCTTCTGCAAGTGGTGGAAAAGAACCGGAAAAAGCTCGGCGACTTCAAGAAATCATCACTCGCCACGATGACATAGCACAGAGGGACAACGTTGCAGCCAGTGACGTGTGATAGTGGTCAATACAATGCAAAAGTGATTGTTTAAGTTATTGTTTCTTCCTCCTTATTTGTCTGCTATTTGCTGATTTTTTTGAAAAGTATAGGTGATCGTGGGTTTTCCCATTATTTGGCACTATACAAGCACATTGGTATTACCTGTATACAGGCACAACTTTTAAACCGTTAGTCGTATGACATTGGAAGGCACACCAAACGACTTCTCTCATCAAGAGAATTCAGAAAACATCCCTACTTAATGATTTATCTTTATTCAGTAAAAAGTTAAAAAGTACGCATTTAAAAAAAAAACTCGTAATTTCAAGGTCGATGCGAGACCCCTAAATATTGATAAATTTTTGTAAAAATGGTACCAATGTGCTAGTATAGTGCCAAATAATGGGAAAAACTACGATAACCTATACTTTTAAAAAAAAGTTGAAAAGTGGGCCACCCTAGTGTTCAGTGACCACCCACTCCTGCTGCACGCCATTGGTTGAGATGGGGATATCGCAGATGTTGAGAAGTTTGTGTGTGTCATTTGTATGGCACCCCGGAGAAACTCACAGTTGATGACGCCAGAGTTCACCTTTTAGGGAAGGCCAAGAAGACTCTGGAAATACTCCCACCGACAAAGGATGCCCTGGAGCTCCACGCTAAGCGGGCAAACTATCAGGCCAAAATATGCCTCCAGGCTGACAAAGAGCACGTAGATGTTGAAGATCCGGTTGACACTTCAGCCTGGAAGTTGGAAGATAGGAACCTCCTATTAGTGTGGACAAGACTTCCTCCAATCCCTGTAGCCTGCCTTGAGCTTGTTGCTTGTGGCTGCAAGAAAAAGTGCAAGACAGCTAGATGCAACTGCTTCAGGAAAAGGATGAAGTGTACGACAGCTTGTGGTTGTGACGACAGCGGTTGCTGTAACCCAGCTGGACAGTAGATCTATGTCTCTCTTCCGAGCTGAACTCGAGAGAAGATGGAATGTGCTGTAAGGAACTAATAACGCTGTTCTTAAGTGATTGTAATCCACACAATTGTGACTGTCAGTGCAGCATTTCGGTGCTGTTCATCAAGAAAAGTGAACTTGTAGATGTTACTAGTGTGTAAACTGTATAGTTATGGGGCTATATTTACTGCTTTGTGATTTAGTTGTAATAATTCTGTTACTGTGCGTACTTAATTCATGCCATCAAACTTATTAGGCACTAATCATGTTAAAATAAATTGTTTTGACAAACACACTTGCTCAATGTTTTTTTTCGCCAATTGAAATTAAAAAATCACAAATTTTTAGCAAATTTCGGTCGTGATTAACTTGAATTTGACCTTGAGTTGGTAACTCGAATGGAATAAGCGTGTCATCATACTTCTTTATCACTAAGTGTGGCAAAATGAAACATTTGGTCAAACCAATTGGCTCAGAATATTTTTTAAAAATTAAAATTAGAAAATATCATTTTTTGCACAGTTTGACCTCGAAAATGACCTTCATAGCCAAAAGCGAGAGTGGCATCCACCTGCATTTTATTTCTCACCCACAGGTACATTGATTTTGCATGGGTGCCAGCTCTTAACAAAAAACGCCGTTCAAAGTCGATTTTTGAATTTTGGCCGGTCCACTATTAACCTATTTGTTAAATATTTTAGGTACATTGTTTTTTCATCAAACGAAACGATTCTAGATGGGAGGAGCAAAAAATTTACAACCTTTAAAATTAAGGACCACCTTAATATATATATATATATATATATATATATATATATATGTGTGTGTGTGTGTGTGTGTGTGTAAAGAACGACGCTTGTGTAGAAGAACGTTCCGCACAAGATGAGGAGGGAGAACGAACAAATGAAAAATGATGTAACCACCCGTAATCGAGCCCGGGATCTTCCGATTGCCGGTCAGATATGCTATCCACTACACCATGGGCCTCGATCAATCAGAAGTCGTAATTCTCCTACATACGAGCAGAAACCAATGCCCTGAGGGGGCACCTTCGCATGGCGTACATATATATATACACATTTTAATTGCAAAGAACCCACAGTATAATTAATGTAAAGAACGACGCTTGTGTAGAAGAACGTTCCGCACAAGATGAGGAGGGAGAACGAACAAATGAAAAATGAGGTAACCACCCGGGAATCGAACCCGGGATCTTCCGATTAGTTAGTTTATTAACGCCGTTAGTTGGTTCTATTTCTAAGTCACATATTTAAATAGCATGGATCTTATTGACAAACTGAAGTTTCCTAATGACCCTAATTTCAAATTCGTAAGCTTTGATGTATGCTCGTTATTCACAAAAGTCCATGTTGATGACCTACTTGATTTTTTAAAAGATAAGCTCTTTGACTATTCTTTCCCTGTTCAACACAACACTCTTATTGAGTTAAATAGGTTTTGTGTCAAAGATTGTAAATTTCAGTTTGAAAATATTTTTTATGCTATGTCTTTTGGATTGGCGATGGGAAATCCCCTTTCACCAGTACTAGCTAATTTATATATGGAATTTTTTTAAAGTAGAATTTTGCCTTCGATTGTTAATTTTAAGCTGGTTTGGTACAGGTATATAGATGATATTTTATGCCTTTGGCCTAATAATTTGGATGTTGACTTATTTCTTGCTAGGTTCAACAATTTAGTCCCATCTATTAAGTTCACAGTTGAAAAAGAAAGTGATGGAAGCCTATCTTTTCTGGATCTAAAAATTTGGAGATGCTCTAATCAGTTCAAATTTGAAGTCTATCGCAAGCCTACTAATAATAACTCTTATGTGCATTTTTATTCTGACCATCATCCCTCGATTAAATCCTCTATTTTCTCTGCTATGTTTCTTAGAGCATTGACAGTTTTTCAGTCCTGAATTTTTAGATTCCGAGTTATGCAATATCATGAATATTGGTACTAAATTATGTTATCCTATTTCATTTTTAGATAAGTGTCTTAGGAAAGCCAAGAATAGGTATTATAATAATGTAACTGTAAAGGAATTTGAGCGTAAAAATATCCTTAGCCTACCTTTCCATGTTAATTTTCAATATCTCCCGACTTTACTTAAAGCAATTGACATCAATGTAGTCTTTAAGTATAATAATACTGTTAAATCACGCCTAATAAAGAATAGCCCAGAAAATGTTGTTGGTTGTGTGTATTCGATTGGATGTACACAATGTAACTCAGTATATATAGGCCAAACGGGTAAAACGTTAGATATTAGGGTAAAACAGCATAAATATGCGTGTAGAACAGCTAATAATTCCAACGCTTTGTTTAACCATATGTATAGATGTAATCGTAGCATCAAGTGGGATAGTTCTAAAACGCTTGTTGAAAACAGAGATATAATAGAAAGAAATATTCTAGAATGTGCATTTATTCATTTTAAAAACAATTTCAGTAACAGTGCAGGAATGTATAAAATTAACAATATCTTGTTAAAATTCCTTTTGCCTCTCATTAACTCTTGTTAAGTATGTGCTAATTGCTTTGGTTTCCGCTACGTTGTATATATTTATGGGCATCTTGCCTTCTCTCTTCATTCCCTGACGAGGTGTAGCTCTGAATACACGAAAAAGCTTGGAATCGTTTTTCTTTTTCCTTGTGGGTTTGCAGCATATATATATATATATATATCGTGGTTCACGTAAAACGAAATTATATATATATATATATATTAGTGATGTAGCGGATGTCATTTTTTTCACATCCGCGGATGCGGATGCGGATGAGGATGTTTGATTTCAACATCCGCGGATGCGGATGCGGATGCGGATGTCTACATTTTCGTTATTTTTTAGGATATATTCGAGATTTGTTGTGTTTAACGTATATAATAAGTTATTACATAGAGAGAGCTGTAGCTATAATGTAGTATAATTGATTAATTGTACAATAATTGCTGTACTTTTCTCTGAACATATAAATAATATCAAGCATCTAACTAATATAGAAATCAATTAGTGAATTCGTCTGCAAATAAATTCGTTACATTTTGTTGAGTTTCAGCCACAATTAGAAACCATAATTGTGTTACCAGGATGCGGGACGTGAACCCAACTCAAATGCACCCCACCGACCTCTTTCCCAACCTCCACCCTTATAGAAAGAGACCTTTAATTAGCTTGATAACTATTTATATTAAGTTTAAAGTTTTATTAGGCATATTTATAAATGAGTAATTAAAATAAAGTAAACTAAGATGTTCATCGTTTAATGTTCAAACTTAATTATAGGAAGGTTATGCTTAAGGAACATTAATTTTTCTGCCTTTTCTGCTGCCAGTCTGTTTCTCTTTTCATCATATATTAATCCAGCACTGCTAAATAATCTCTCGCTTGGTACGTTTGTTGGAGGACAGGCTAAATAAATGTTTCCTTGCAAGTTTACTCAAGTATGGATAGATATTCTGCGTATTTTTCCACCAACTAATAGGATTGTCACATGCAGCCAGGCGTTTTTCTTGGTGATAGCTCTCGATCATTTTTACTACATCTTTTGACATCGCGTAGGTCTCGTCATTGCTGCTTGACTCAAGAAACTGAGAGACAGATTCTGTGATAGATTTGCTTGCTGAAGGTGTTGGTTCTGTCACTGAAACTTTTATTCTTTTGGTGGGTGGCGAAGCGACAGATTCAAGAGATTGAAGCTCTTCAACTGCTTTGCCAAGTGATGATTTAACTCGTTCTAATGTACTAGTTGAAAATAACTTAGCTTTGTAACGTGGATCTAAGTAGGTTGCAAGAGAGTAACTTCATACAAGAACAGCCTCTCGTCTTGTCGCTTGCATCACTTTTGCGCACAATGAACTAGTTCTATTAATATAGTAGAATTTGATAATTTCCGCTTATTAATGACGTTTTATCTCAACGGTCCACATCCGCACGACATCCGCAGTCCAAAGTGCGGATGCGGACGCGGATGCGGATGCGAGAAAATGTGCGGATGTTCCGCGGATGCGGATGCGGATGCAGATGTGACCTACATCACCAATATATATATATATATATATATATATATATATATATGAGCTCAAATATTGTGGTTTTTTTATTTACATATTTTGGAAACACAATTACAACGAGAATGTGCGTCATTCTGTCAGAACTTGTACAAAGAGAACTGATAGCATAAAGGATTGATACCAATATTTGAACAGCTGCACATATTTATCAGAAATGAATATTTGCAAAATAAAAGATGATTTTTTTGTTGTCCCGTCAATCCTTTCCTTTACTCACGAGTTTATTAATATTATTATATATATATATATATATATATATATACACCTTTGGTTGGCCTCCGCCGGAATTGTTAATTTTGACGAAGGTCAGGCTTTTCACTCCACCTTAGACCTACAGTTTAACGTGGAATCCAATCCGAACCACGCCCCACCAGCAACAGCGTCTAGGCCACCCAGAGTACTCATTTATCTACCAACCACTTTCTTTATTGTGTGGAAGGATGAACAGCTGAGTATTGCTGCACGCCGGCTGCCGTCACCGGGTCTCGATCCTGGGGCCGGTGGATTCGTAGTCAGCGACGCTAACCACTAAACCACCTAGGCGCATATATATATATATATATATATATATATATATATATATATATATATTAGGGTGGCCCTTAAAATCAAAAGTTGAAAATGTTGTTCTCTGACCCTCCTAAATTTGTTTCAATAGTTGCATAAAGTGCTCTGGTGAAATACAGTATAAGAGAAATCGCTTAAAATTTAGAGGTCGCCCTCGGCTGCTATATATTTCACCAATATGATCACAAAGCATCATATGAACTGTCTGTCAGTTTTTATGGTAGTTTAGACATTTATGGTAGTTTAAGACATTTATGTTAGTTTCCCATGGAATACAAATTTTTCTGTTGACAATTTTCTTTGAAAGACATTCGTACAGATAGCATGTCCTGGGACACATGACATCAGTAACGACTCACAAGTCAGACGCTGAGGATGGGTGCCTGTTTTTGTAATCAGTGTTCACTTTATCAGAGTAGCTATCTTTCACTTCTTTTTGTCGGTAATTAGGATTATTGCTTCAGTTAGTTACTGTGTTTCTAGTTACGTCGTTTTCCTCTAAAACTGTTTTTCTGTTCGCAGGTTATATTGATTTATGATTCAATTCAATTGAGTGATTTATTGTTTAATTGGAAGACTAATGTCAAAGATAATGAACACACGATCGAAAACGCAGGTTTACCTGCTTGGTTCCTGTGTATCTGAAATATGTGGAGTGAAATTGCCGTCAAATCATCAAGTGCCCGGCTGTTCGATGAGTGGAAGGTGCTGAAAAAGCACAAGGACCGGACAACGGAAGGCCACAAGAGAAAAGAAGCGGAGTTCGTCAACAAACTGGTGGACCTCTTCGACATCGCTGATGCGGACGCCTTGAAGCTGATCAAGATTCCGGAAGATTGAGCCTTTCTCATTGCTCAAAAGGAGAAATGACGTCGCGGCGTCTTGGGCTCAGTTGACAAGGTCTTGAATGCTAAGGAGACGCGGGTGAAAAAGAGGGCTGATGAGGAGCAGAAGAGGCGTCAGAAGGCCCATGCTGAGCAAGAGGCGTCCACTAGCAGGGCTGAACTGGTTTCCATGTCGTCTAGCACTACATCATCACGCTTAGGCGATGCCGGGTATTTTTAACAACTTTTTTTGCGACAGGTTTTACCGTAGAAGACGTAAATAATGTTCCCGACGTGGACGATGTCGTTCCATTTAGTAGCGAGACTATTTTGAATGAAATAACTGTTTACGAGGGTGAGATTGCGCATGATATCGATAAGCCGATAAGCTAAAAGTTAGCAAGGCTTCAGGCCCTGACGCGCTTTATCCTAGACATTTGAAAGATTTGAAAGACGTTATCGTAGGCCCATTAAAATTTTTTTTTAATACGTCATTGGAAGCGGGGATTATTCCTGAAGACTTCAAATTAGCTAACGTTACGCCCATTCTTAAAAAAGGTGACCGCACAGTAGCTAGCAATTATAGGAAATTGATAGCTTAACGTCAATTGTCGGTAAACTTTTGGAATCCGTAGTTAGGGATCGTATCGTCGATCACTTAGAAAGTCGCGATTTGATTAATAGTAGTCAGCATGGGTTTCGACGCCATAAATCTTGTTTAACTAATTTGTTAGAGTTTTATAGCGAAATAGTGCGCGAATACGATAGGCATAGAGCGGCCGACGTTATTTATTTAGACTTTAATATACTTCCGCATAGAAGATTAATTGCGAAGGTTAAAGCGCATAATTGCAAAGGTTAAAGCGCACGGTATACGCGGTCAGGTAGCTAACTGGTTAGAGGAATGGCTTCGTGCAAGGAAACAGAGGGTCGTTCTTAATGGTAGGGAATCGCGGTGGCTGGATGTAGGTAGCGGTGTCCCTCAGGGTTCAGTGTTAGGACAATTGCTATTCGTAATCTACATTAACGACATAGATGTAGGCTTGACCAATAACGTGTCAAAATTCGCGGACGATACTAAAATAGGCGGTAAAAGTTCTTAACGTGGACGATAGAAATAGGCTCCAAGACGCTGTAAATAGGATTATGGAGTGGACGGATAAGTGGCAGATGCAATTTAACGTAGACAAATGTAAATTTTGCATATAGGTTCTCGTAACAATAATTACATGTACACGATGGACGATAGACAGTTAGCGAGCGTTGACGAGGAAGTAGATTTAGGCGTACGCGTATCTAAGGATTTAAAAGTTAGGAACCAGTGCCTGGAGTCTTGCGCAAAAGCTAATAGGATGTTAGGCTTCATAGCGCGTAATTTCGAATTTAAATCGAAGAATATTATATTACTCCTTTACAAGTACCAAGTCAGGCCTCACTTAGAATATGCCGTTCAGGTTTGGTGTCCGTATTTGCGTGAGGATATTGATAGGTTGGAAAGGGTTCAGCGACGCGCCACGAAACTGATTCTATCACTACGCAACAAGTCTTACGAAGATAGGATTAAAGAGTTAGACTTACATTCACTCGAGACTAGGAGATTAAGGTGGGAGCTTATTTAAATTTTCAAAATCGTTAATAAAATCAGTAACATAAATTTTGACAAATTGTTCATTTTCGATAATAACAATACTCGTAATAACGGATTTAAATTAAGTGGTAGGCGTTTCATTACTAACATCGCTAAAAACACTTTTACGTTTAAAGTAATTGATAAATGGAATAATCTTTCTGCGTCCGTCGTGAACTCTACCAGCGTTAATATGTTTAAAAACCGTTTAGATAGGCATTTTAAAAATATTAACGTCATTTAAAATAATAAAACAACTAGCAACAGGAGCTCTGGGGGTGATAGTTGAGGTTTGAGTTTGTTGACGATTGATACCAGCTTGTGACATGCCAGCGTGTGATATGCCAGCGTGTGATATGCCAGCGTTAAAGTTATATCATTAAAAAAAAATCAGATTAACCCACTTTTTGTTATACTCTTCATACTTTTTTTTTTGTTCTTTTTTCATCCTCTCTTTACTTGCATGTCTGTAGTTTGCATGGTATGACTGTTTCTTTGAGTTAAAACTGTGTTTGCATGGTTTGTAAGCGTTCTTATTTCACTTATTTTCATAACCCCTTTCTTATTCTCTTCGACTATTGTTCCGACTTGACGGCAGTGGCCGGCGGATGACGATGGTGAGTCTTTCTCTCTTTTTCTGAATTAATGTTAACCTATGAATGATAGGTTTTGCTACTTACTTAACCCCTTATTCTCTTCTTTTAACTCGCTATTCTCTTCGTTGAACCCCCTTCTCTCCTCTTTCTCTCGGGCTAACCTTAGAGTGAATCTTAGGGTCTTTGTTAGCCTTAGCTTCAGTAGATCTGTAGATCATATGATGAAGAAACAGATGATGAGGCACAAGGCGCTGTTGGCGGAACTTCCTCCCGACCAAAGTGATCCAAAATGAATATCGTCACTCCTGGTCTTGCAGCCGCCCTCGACCGAACAGGAATGTCTTCTCGAAACGCCACTTATGTCCTAGCGGAGACAATCAAGAGCCTTGGTCATGATGTAGCTGATGTTAACATCAACCGAATGTCAGTCCATCGAAAACGCGAACGACATAGAGCCCAATTTGCCAAGAACTTGAAGGTAGAATTGGCACTTGATGTGCCTCTTGTCGTCTACTGGGATGGAAAGCTTATAGAAGACCTGACGATGAAGTACGTAGACCGACTCCCGATCATCGTTTCTGGAGATGGGGTCAGTCAGCTGTTGGGTGTGCCCAAGATAGCCTCTGGAACGGGGGAGGCGCAGCCCTCAGCGGCGAAGACGAGTTTGGAAGAGTGAGGACCGTGCGGTCAGGTCAGGGCCGTGTGTTTCGACACCACTGCCTCCAACATTGGTAAAAGGGCGGGCACTTGCGTGCTTCTGGAACAAAAACTGGGGCGGGGCATGCTCGATCTCGCCTGCCGTCACCATGTGTTGGAGCTGATAATTTCCGTCGCCTTTGAGGAGACGGTGGGAGGATCTTCGGGGCCTGAAGTTCTCCTTTTCAAACGATTTAAGGAGAATTGGGGCTCGATAGACCAGAAGAAATTTCAGATTGGACCTAGCGATAAGTACGTGCAAAGTACACTAGTCTCTAGTCGGGACGATCTTCTGGACTTCGCGCGAATCCAGCTTGAAAAACGACAACCCAGAGATGACTATCACGAGTTCCTGGAGTTGAGCTACATCTCCCTCGGAGTTCCCTCACGAGGGAGAAAGTTCATGGCGCCAGGAGCCATGCATCATGCCCTATGGATAGCTAAGGTTCTCTCCGCTATCAAAATGCGGATGTTCCGCAGTCAGTTCAAACTTACTGCGAGGGAGGAGACTGACCTCAGAGATCTTGCCATATTTGCTGTTCGAGTATACCTCAAGGCATGGATGACGGCTCCCATGGCCATTTCCAGCTCATGAAACTCCTCCTCCAATATTCCGACATTCATCATGGAATCTCGACGGCCACGACGAAGAAACTTGCCATCCACCTCTGGTATCTGTCGGAGGAGTTGGTGTGCTTGGCCTTGTTTGATGAGAAGGTGTTCTCATCAATGAAGAGGCTCATGGTAGAAGCCCTCAAGGAGAAAGCCACAGCCCAACCTCCGAAGCGCCCTCGAATCGATCTGAAGGCCTTTCAAGATCAGGGCAAGACTCTGGAACAGTTTGTGACCAGCAACTCCATGATATTGTTCGAGCGCTTGAACCTGCCTTCTGTTTTTCTATCCACGGAACCAGACACCTGGGAGGGAAATGAGGAATACCAGAAGGCACGGGCAGTGGTGGGAGGCCTCAAGGTCATCAACGATCATGCCGAACGAGGAGTGGCGCTAGTCCAGCAATTCAACAAAAAGTTGACGAAAGGTGGGAATCAACTACAGTTCCTACAGTTTTGCTGTAATACATTATATTATGACTATATTATATTAGCTTTATATAGTGCGTTCGAAAAGTCTCTCCGCAGTGCTATGTTAAACGCATAGGAAATTGAAAAACTACAATGTTTACATTCAACCATGATTCAGTGATTTTATTACATAACCTTTTGATTTTACAGCATGTGTTGAAAGTGTTTTCCACCATTTTGCAGGCACAGAGCAACTCGTCTACACTTTTTGTCAAACACTTTTGACAACAAGCACGTTGACTGCGGAGAGACTTTTCGAACGCATTGTATAATGGCCTTATTAGCCTGATATTATTACTATATTATATTAGCCTTATATAACGGGCCTTCTTGATTGATGATGTGTGTAGTAATATACATATATAATTATTATCATTGTTATTTTTATCCCCAGGTGAGGATCAACTACAGTTCCTTCCACAGGTCGTCGCAGACCATCGACGGCTATATCCCAACAGCCTGAAGAGCACACTGGAAAAAACCAGGCGAAAATGAGTGGAGGAAATTGTCCTAAAGCATATAATACTAAATTGACGATTATTCGATGATTTTTTGTTTTGCTATAGTACATTGTATCAGTACTATATAATGGCCTTATATAATGGTCCTTCTTGATTGATGATGTGTGTAATACACATATATAATTATTATTCTTATTTTTATACCCACTGACACTGATAGCGGTGGGGAGGGGGCCTGGATAGCAATGTCAGAAACTCAGAAACTTTAAGGCTGCTGGGCGACCTCTAAATATACACCAATTTTTAAATACTTTTGCATACGATCCTTATGTCAGAAGTGGAACAAATGTAGGGGCTCAGCGCTAGGAATTTGAAAAATTTATTTTTGCCCCTATACCCTATAGTTAAATGTTTAGAAATCTAGAGAGAGAGGGAGAGAGAAGAGAGAGGGAGAGAGAGAGGGAGAGAGAGAGAGAGAAGAGAGAGAGAGAGAGAGAGAGAGAAGTGGGACGGCTTACGGTCAACGAATCATGCCATGAATTTCCCCTCTCTCAAATGCCTCTTCACTGTTGAGGAAGAAATACCATTTTTAGTGGTATTTATTTCTGCAATTATTTGAACACCGCTTTGGATTCTATGACGTTTGTTTTGTAAAACAATGTATTTGCCTTCTTTCTGATGTTTTCCCTCTTCGTCCTCTGTCTCTTTATTCCCCTCGATGCCAGCTGTGCCATGTCGTTTGATAGTTTTATTCAGTGCCGAGAAAAACACCAATTTTGTTTCTATTTCTCTCTGCTTTTGACATTCCCTATTTTTTAATCTCTTTTCGATGTTGGAGGCATCGGCAGTAGGCTTTTTCAACAGAATGGAACACCAGCCTTCCATTTAAATTTCCGATTTTTTAAGGCATGCAGATATAATATTCATAAGTTTAGTATTATTAACTTAAATAACACTGGGTAACAAAATTTGAAAAAATTTCTGTTTATTGTGATTTTTCTATCGTTTCTTAATGATTTCGGGGCGCTGATTCCAAAAATGCTATTGGTTTTGCTCTATCATCAACCGTTTCAAAAATATAGGTTATCACAATTTTCATATGGCAAAGTATATAAAGAAGGCTAACATAAATATTTTCTGAAAATAAAAACACTATTGGAAATTAATGTTTATTGAGACAAAATTGTTTGACAAACCAAAATGGTGAAAAAGATATGATATATATCATGAGGAGAACCGATAAGAGAATAACCAGCCTCATTATGCAGTGTGCGTTCATTAAAAATGCACTGACGAACGCGACTTCCGCGTATGAACATTCTTATCCTTTCTGATCAGCGACCATACGTAGTCTCCCATCATGGAAGCATCCCAATGGCCCTGGTACCTTTTCTCCATCGTTTGAATATCTTGATGGAATCTTTCGCCATGTTCTTCACTCACATCGCCCAGGTTATCACGAAAAAAGTCTAGATGTGAATGCAGATAGTGTAATTTTAAAGACATACGGCACCCCATTTTGCCATAGCACTTAATCAAGTTTGACACTAACTCCTTATAGTTTGGTGCTTTATGGTTGCCTAAAAACCCACGAACCACATCACGGAAAGCACACCAAGCCTCTTTTTCGATCGGAGCCATCTTGGCTTCAAGGTTCTTTGAATTCAACAGCGCCTTGACTTGTGGTCCTAAAAGATGCCAGCCTTGACTTTGGCCTCAGAGAGTTTAGGGAACATGACCCGAATCTGTTGGAAAACTTCCCATCCAAAATGTAACGCAGTTACAAACTGCTTAATTGGACCCAACTTAATATGGAGAGGTGGTAGCAGAACTATGTCAGGCTTCACAAGAGGTTCTCTGAGTACATTGTACTTTCCTGGTTGCAGTCCTTCACGTGGAGGCCACTGAACTGTTTTATAGTGCTCAGTTGAAGCCCTGCTATCCCACAGGCAAAGAAGACATGAATATTTAGTAAACCCTCCATGTAAACCTAACAGGAAACCAATCATTTTGAAATCACCACACACGTCCCAGTTATATTGTTCATACCTGATTTGAGTGAGCAGTTGTTTGACATTTTCATAGTCCTCTTTCATTTGAACAGACTGTGCAACTGGTATAGATGGATATTTGTTCCCATTGTGGAGTAGAACAGCTTTTAAACTCCGAGTTGAACTGTCAATAAACAGGCGCCACTCTGAGGGTATATGTGTTAACCCAATAGCTGTGAATAGACCACTAACCTCGCTGCAATAACAGAGAGAGCCATTGACATCGTAGAACCTTGCAAAACTCTTCATGCCGCTTTCGGTATACAGTGCTCTTGCAGTCTTCTCCAAGCAAATTCCACTCTGAGTCTGGAGGTCAGAAGCTCAGACCCTGATTTCGTCAGACCCAAATCTCTAATTAAGTCGTCCAATTCCCTCTGATTTGGAAAGTGAGGGTTTGTACTGAAAGTTACTGTATATTCTTCATCATGACTGTCCTCACCAGCCGACATCTTAGATGAGCTAACTGCATCATCATTTTCAACCTGCAAAGCAAAGAAACAAAATATAGGCATAGCTATATATGTAGAAGAGCATCAGCACTAAGAAAAATCGACACACAATGACCCACAGTCTGTAAATACAGAAGGTAAAGTAATGGATAGATACATGTTCTGGTGGACGTGGTATTGGAAGACCTTCGCCATGTGGTACAGGAGCTATGGACGACGCTATGCTTGGATACTGATGAGTCTGCCTTCCTTTAACTTTCCTGTACTTAAAAACATCTACCATGCAGTAGTAGCAATCGTCGTGGTGGCTCTTTGGTTCTCTCCATATTCTGGGTACCGCAAAGGGCATTGCCTTGCGTACTCCCGGCAGCCACCCTTCAAGTGTGGAGCGGCAGCTTTCACAGAACACATGGGGTGCCCAGGGCTTATCTTGGTCACCCATAGGCATACCAAAATAGAGCCGATACGCGATCCAGAACTTGGTGCCTTTCACAATCTTGTGCGATACTTGCTTGGGGCCTATGTAATACCCACAAATGTAGCAGAATATATCCGGCGAGTGTTTACAAGCTCTAGTTGCCATTCTCTTTACCAAACTGTACTACATTAATCATAACCTGCAGATATAGAGAGAAGAGTTATTAAATTTGCAACAGATTCCAGATTCCAGAAAAAAGGTGTATTCACAACACTGAAATAATGTTCACAATAAAAAAGGATCGATAACACTCAAATCGTCAGCGCAGAGAAGCACAGAAACACAGTACCTCAGTGCTGGTAACCATCAGACAAACAACCTGCTTTCTTTGTGTGCTCACACTTACTGACTTCTCAGACTCTGCGCTCTTCTTTATATAGCACCGTGGAAGTTTCAGGCAATTTCTAGAGCAAGAAACTGTCAACGAACATCCGGATTGTTCTCAACAATTCCTGATTATTCTGATATTGCTGCGCCCATAATAACATTACACTGGTAAAACATGAAAAATGAATTATCTCTGAAACCATTGATGATACATACAAACCAAGGCCAGATTTGGACTCAGCGCCCACAAATACATATAAAAACATAAAAAATTCTATATAAACAGAATCAGTGTTACACAGTGTAATTGGTCTTGGATTCACGGACATAGTGTTACGCGCGATTGGTATGTACTGTAATATAAAATTCGTTGCTTTTATTTAAAAATACATTTCTCCTTTATCTTCCTTCTTCTTGATCATTAACTTTTGTTGCGTAGATATATTCCCTTCGGGATTTATTAGACCAGAAATACTTTGTCATTAGATTCGAATACCTGAAAAAAATAATACATTAGTGTCCCTTACATTATGCACGGTAAATCGTTTACCAGGCAAAATGATAAGGAAATCAACAATAATATATATATAATAATATTTTATATATATATATATATATATATGGACGAAAGGACATCATTGAAGACGCTTTGTATGTTTATATTTCTTTAATGGATAAAGTGTTAAAATATAAAGTGTAGAAGCATATCCGGTCTCTATAATATAATTATACCGGGTGTCCGAGAATTATCTGTACAATATTTGGCTGTTATTAAAAGTCAACCATGAAGTATAGAAATTCCAGTGTTGTCCCATTTTACAGAGAATCTCATTATGTCTTTTATGATACCACGTTTTGACAAGTTTTTTAGAAATGTACGCGGGTGACAGACATTGATGATTTAAAAGCAAGAATCACAGCTGCTATTGAGCGAATTGATGTGGATATGCTGCAGCGTACATGGCAACATTTGGAGTATCGATTGGATGTTTTGCGAATCACTAATGGTGCACATATCGAATGTTTGTAACAACGTTACTTTAATAAAAGAAACTTTTGAAAATACAGATTCTAAATAATCTTGTTTAAGAACTTTACGTGTGTTATCAAGAATTTTATTAAAAGATGAAATTGTACAGATAATGTTCGGACACACTGGAATTTCTAAAAAACTTGTCAAAACCTCGTATAAAACAAAAAGTAATGAGATTCTCTGTAAAATGGGACAACACTGGAATTTCTACACTTCATGGTTGACTTTTAATAACAGCCAAAAATTGTACAGATAATTCTCGGAACCCTGTATATAACATATATATATATATATATATATATATATATATATAATATATATATATAATATAGATATATATATACCAAGGATGGGGAATCGATAAGTACGGAATTCATAGACCGATGAAACTGAAATTATTAGAACTAAAAATTGAAAAATAATCAGAAAAATAAGGAAAAAACTGAATTCGAAACTGAACTAAGATAAAATGAAAAACTGAAGACCGTTATCGAAATAGAAATAAATATAAGTTTATTTAAGTTTTATTTACTTCCTTTTAATTTTATAATTAATATAAAAATATAAAATAGAAGGGTGAATTAGAGATTAAGAAAAACAAAAAACAACTAATTTTTAGGTGAGATAATTTCATAGGTCTAAGGCCAATTGACAGGATATTCCTCCCTATACAAGCTTTAAGTGATAAGTCTCTAATGAAAGATACAGAATCACTTGGTAGAGTAAAGGATTAACGCAGACCCTTACGTATTAAAGGGTTATTTTTATGACTGGCAGACGGCAGGTTATTTTTATCATTTTAACAACTGGCTACTTTTACATGACTATGCGGGTGAGATCAGAATTAACCTCACCTATTGTGCCCGCATCTTTAAGGAAATATTTGAAATAACAGTTCATTTTAAAGTTTCATAGACGAAAGGATCAGGATTAACCTGACAGTCATTGAAGACGCTTTGTATGTTTATATTTCTTTAATGGATAAAGTGTTAAAGTATAAAGAGTAGAAACATATCCGGTCCCTCTAATAATTATTATTGTATATATTCGTATACAGGGCCGGCGAGAGCTGCCACGGGCCCCGGGGAAGGATTGGTATATGGGCCCCCTGCTTACTCAGTATTTTATTATGAATGTTTTTTGTGTACATAACAAGCAAACTGATTATATGTCCAAGTCACTATTCAAAACATACAGTGTGATAATCTCTAAAATGTATGTTCATTGATTATATTTCCTGTTATTTAATCAATTGCTTTATCAATATTTTTAGATTTTATCTCCCCTCTTTCCGGGCCCCGTAGAGGTCCAGACTCCGGGGAATTAACCCGGCTTCCCCGCCCTCTCAGCGGCCCTGCGAGTCGTATAACCGGTCGAAGTAAAAGCAACCCAGTGTACAAATATTTCACTTTGAATGATTTGGAACAAAATGCTTTTGTCTTTTATTACAACTTTAGAATTTATGACGTATCAGAGATCAAAGAAGAGTTACAAGGACAAGAACAAGGACAAGAAGAAGCCTCAAAGACCTCTCGGTCCACTCGGGAGAGGTTCCTGTTATTAAGCTACATGCATTTTTTAATAATTCTAGCAGTTGTAGAAAATTGGATAGAAAAGCATAAGGCTCTCTCCCGACCCTCCGCTCTCTCCCCACCAGAAGCAGGTAAGGAATAAGGTTGAAGAAAATACCTCGACCCTGGAAAAGTAGCCAAGGAAATTTTACAGGAAAGAGGAGAATATATAAGCTAGCTCAACAATTACGCAATGCACAAATAGAAATCGTACATTACAGTAGATAGCACCGTTGTATAAACTAACCAATAATATATTTGTGCTGATCTTATATCAACCACTTGATATCGTCAAAAAACCTCAGAGATTTTATACAAAATATTTACAGCTCTATTTGCCGAAGTTTCGGGCTAACAAGGACCCTGTGGTCCATTCCAGGCTAGCCCCAAAAAGGTTAAGAGAGGGGTAAAGGTTAAACTCTCCATGTCTGTATGCATGTACGCAGTAGCGGATTAACCTCTACGGGGCCCAGGGGCTAAAGCAAGTTTGGGGACCTTTTGTCCTTCAATAAAAAACAAACAAATTTGGGAATAAATTTGTTTATTCTTTTTCATATTTAAAGTGACAAAATAAAAGTGTACATAACTAAATCATGGTTGGCACAGGCAAAGAAATCCCGCCACAGCAAAGGAAAAATGACGTCACAGTAATACTTGTACCAAAAAATAACTTTATTAGCACGAATTTCAATGTCACTTGAGGTAGGTAACTACTTTTTTGGCAGTTTGGACAATACTGAATTTATAAAAAAATGTAAAAAAAATTTCTCTTCTGCTCTTTGGTTGACCATGGGCTGTAGCCCTGTTATCTCATGCCTAAATCTGGTCCTGCATGTACGCGCAAAGTCATCATGCCACAAAATGACGAAATGCTTTTACAGGAATGGGATTGAAACAGTAATTGACGGGAAATCAGATTTTCCACACCATGCCCTCACTCGTAACGTGCATCCAGCCACGTGCGTTTTTTTTGTTCATTAGGAAATTATATATTTTTTCAAAATACTTATCTAGTCTATTGACAAGGCAGACGAGTGTGTTTTCTGTAATTGGATGTCTGTCATGTGTATTTGTCTGCCAACTCTCAATTTCGCCGTACACTTATCCCTTATGAAGAATGAGTGTTTTATGGATGATCGATCACCCGCTGTTGCTACGACGAATTCAAGCATCTCCCATCTAAAGGTGTTTATAAGGCAAGTGATCAAAATATGAGTTCCTCGATGATTGATCATGCTACGTGGAGCAAAATGCAACCAGAGACGTCTCTCTAAAGTGGGGAGGAATAACTGTACGATTATGCTTCAGACAAACTCATGCAGTATTTATAAAAATATTTTCAAAATACTTATCTAATCGGTCCTTAAATTATGTCATATGTGGGGACAATCATAAACCATGAGTGTATTCAGAACTTTGTCCAGCCTATTTTTAAGCATATTTACACTTTGGCTTGAAACAACCTCCGAGGGAAGTTAAGTTGTTTCCAGATATTAACTATTTTAGAGAAGAAATTACTGCAGGTAATTACGCAATGACCTAACTTCTTCTCGTATTCCCGAACTCGAATCTTCCGAATTCTATACCCTCTGGCTACGGTTTACATACCAATCTCAAACTAAATACACCTACGCTGTTTACTTTTCCCCTAATTCTACTGACTATCCAAAATTCGTTGACTACCTCACTTCCAAAGTGCCATACATTCTATTCCGCTCTCCCTTTGCTGAAATCTCCATTTTAGGAGATTTCAATGTTCACCACCACCTTTGGATTTCCTCCTATTTCACTAACATCCCTGGTGAACTAGCTTACAACTTTTCCATCCTAAATGACCTGGAGCAGATTGTACAGCACCCAACTCGTATCCCCGATACACCTTAGAGATAGGTTCAGCATTCTGGATTTGTTACTTAGCTCCCGTCCTCCTTTTTACTCTATGAAAATTTTTTCTTTGTTGGGCTCCTCCGATCACAATGTCATATCTGTTTCCTGTCCTATCACTCCAATCTGGCTTTTGGATCCTCCCAAGAGGAGGCTCCTTTGGCACTTTAGCGCCGCTGATTGGGAGGCCCTTAGGCAGTACTTCTCTGATTTCCCATGGAATGATTACTGCTTCCGTGACCAGGGACCTTCCGAGTGAACTGAGCGCATCACGGTGGTGATTCTCTCGGGCATGGAGGCGTATATTCCATATTCTATTCCTACTACAATAGCAAAAAACTTAGTGTAACTTTACTTGTTCTAATGCTGTCCGCAATAAAGAGGAGGCTTTCAGAAGGTACCGTCGCTATACAACTCCTGGCTCTCACTCAGCATATATTTTTGCACGGAATCGTGCAAAATCTGTTCTTCGACTCGCCAAAAATTCCTTCATCCAACAAAAATGTGAAAACCTATCCTATTCTAATTCTTCTCGTTCATTCTGGCATCTAGCTAAGAACCTCTTCAACAACTTTAGTTCCTCTTCTTTCCCCCCACTTTTCTATTCCGACAGCTCAGTTGCCGTCTCTTCTCCTGAGAAAGGTGAACTCTTCGCTCAAACTTCTCCTCCAACTCAACTATAGACGATTCCGGTGTTGTTCCTTCATCTCCTCCTCCCTCTGACTTTATTGTATCTGAAATTAGAATCTTTTCCAAAGATGTTCTTTCTGACGTATCTGTGCTCAACTCTAGGAAGGCGTACGGTCCTGATGGTGTTCCTCCTGCTGTTCTTAAGAACTGTGCTTCTGTGCTGACACCCTGCCTAGGCAAACTCTTTCGTCTTTGTCTTTCTTTTGTATTTTTCCTTCCTGCTGGAAGTTCGCTTTCATTCAGCTTGTCCTAAACTAGGGTGACCGCTCTCAACCGTCCAATTACACTAGGCAACAAATTTCAACTTTTTTTTTGTTACAGACACGTGAACTACTGATTCCTACTAAAGCGCTGATGCTGATTTCAGATCTGATATCAAAATTTCTCTATCACGTCCAGATTTTGTGTAACCGAAAACCCCTATTTTTCATTTTTTTTCTCACCCGCTTCTATTACGAAAGCCGTCTAAGCTACTTTTCCGTGCCACGTTTTATGTTAAGCATACTTAAATAATTAGTGAACAGGGATGTCTTTCCTCCTTTATTGTGGCTTAAGACAGACAGCGGAATTCCGCTGGCGGAGTTACCACCCCTGCGCCCAACCATCCACCCAAAGCGCGTTAGTATTTTGTTGTTGCTACTGAAAGGCAAATTCCTGTTCTTAAGTGAAACTTTGGTGTGTCCTCTTCCTTTGTCGCTTGTAGGATGACGAGCTCTCCTTCTGCAGGAACCAACAATAATCTCCCATCATATTTGGGTTGAAATTACCTTGGTATCTGTTTTCCATAACTGAGATCTGTTGGTGGAAGCGCTCACCATGCTCGTCACTTACAGCCCAAGGTTGGCCGGGAAGAAGTCAAGATGAGAATGTAAAAAATGAATTTTCAAAGACATTCTGCATCCCATTATTTCATAAGATTTAAGCATGTTTTCTACGAGTTTACGGTGGTTTTCAGCTTTGGTTTCCAAGAAAATTTTTGACAACTTCAACGAAAGATGTCCATGCTCCTAGTTCATTCTCATTTAGGTTAGATGGAAACGATGAGTCGTGGATGACACTGCGGATCTGTGGTCCAGTGAAAACTCCAGCTTCTAGCTTAGCATCTGTCAATATTCCTTTGAATTTATCCTTTAAATATTGGAAACCACTACCTTGATGATCCATACCCTTCACGAAATTTTTCATAAGGCCAAGTTTAATGTGAAGTGGTGGAAGATGTACTTTCTGAGGGTCAATAAGTGCTGGGTGTTTCACATTGTATTTACCAACAACATGTTCAGTTCTAGATAGCCAATCATGTTTTTTGTAGTGGTTCTTGTCATCTCTGCTGTTTCATAGACACAAAAAGCACATATGCTTTGTGTAGCCCAACTGTAACCCAAGAAGTAATGATACAACTTTAAGGTCGCCACAAATATTCCATGTGTGGTCCTTATATTTGATGAGTCTTAGCAGCAGTTTCATCGATTCATAAGTCTCATTAAGGCCAGTGGCATGTGCTACAGGTATTGAAGGTTTTTCATTGCCGTTGTGCAGTAATACAGCTTTAAGGCTAGCTTTACTAGAGTCAATGAATAGTCTCCATTCTTTTGGATCATAGCGACAGCCAATCCCTTGCATCAGACCACTGATATCGTGGCAGAAACAAACGTTTTCTTCCTGTAAGTAAAATGATGAAAACTGCAAATGGCGATGGCGGAAATGGGAAACTTTGGTGTTTGGTTGGAGAAGATTAAATTCTTGAAGTCTTGAACCAAGCAACTCTGCCTTTTCTTTTGGTAATTCCAAATCGCGCACTAAGTCATTTAACTCCGCTTGACTTAACAAATGTGGGGAAATATTTGCATCTGGAACATATATGCCATCTTTCCCTGTTTCTATATCACTAGCAGAATCTTCAGATGAACTGCTGTCTGTTATCGTTGCTGGTGGAACTGGTGGTGGATTTGTTTCATCATGTGGTACTGGTTTCATTGCTGATTCGCAGTTTGGGTACGTGATCTTTGATTTGTTTTTCTTTGTGAAACCAGCAATCTTTGTCAAACAAAAATAACAATCATTGAAGTGATTTTTCGGCTCACGCCAAACCATGGGGACTGAGAACGGCATAGCTTTTCTTTTACCATTCATCCAAGCTATTAACATTGCATTGCACTGTGCACAGCAAATATGTGGTGCCCAGTCCCTTTGTTGGTCTCCTAACTTACAGTCAAAATAACACTTGTAGGCAAGTTTAATCTTTGTTGTTATGTTTCTACGTTGTGGCTTAGGTGTATATTGTCCACAGACAAAGCAGAAGTTGTCTGGGTGATTTACACAAGCACGTCTATTTGATGCCATTTTGAATTACCATACAATATCTGAAAAAACGTAGAAAGTAATTATTACGATGTGCAAAATAAAAAGAAATACACACCGTAGTACAAAACAAATGCTATAAAAACACAAGTCACCACAACCTGTCACTTGCTCATCAGCAGAGAGCTTCAACAACCGTTCTGCTTGACTGTCACGTAGCGACTGAACGTTGGGCCGTTGCCCGTTACTATGCTCTTGACTCAGTGTTGCCAACTCGGGATAAATTTTATTTATCAAAATTGTTCGAATTTGTATATAGTTGGCAAAAAAAATTGCTTTAACCTTGAAAAGCAAGTTTCATATTACTGGCATTAAGCCGATTAAAACCAAAATCTGGACGTGGTAGAAAATTTTACTAAAAGTGATTTGCATTTTACACAAAATCTAGACGTGATAGAAAAAATCTAATTATAGATTTGAAATCAGCATACCGAAATTAGCTAGGAGCACCTATTTGGTCTTCTGTAACAAAATCTTTGTTGCCTAGTGTTATCGTTCAATTGCTTTGATTTCTTGTATTTCTAAAGTTTTTGAATCTATCCTTAACAGGAAGATTCTTAAAGACCTCTCTTTTCACAATCTTCTTTCAGAGCCCCAATCTTTTTTACACAAATCAGAGATGCAGAAAGATCAGAGGTCGGGTGTTCCATAGCCGTCCTACGCGAAGCATGGAGTGATTGTTGAGAGGGACGCTTTTTTGTGAAGCGTGTGGAAAAGTAAAGATTGGAATCAACAGAATACGAGTGGAGAGGGCAGGAAATGCGACTTAATAGATCATTGATAAATAAAAAGGAAAAGAGTCAGTGACGGGTCAGTTTCAGGAGACAAACTGTGGCCATCTACAACCGCAGCTCTAGATCGGTCAGAAAGGAAATTATAGATGAAAGCACAGATAGAAGGAGAGAAACCAAAGGAGGGTAGTTGCGAAATTAAAGATTTGTGCCAGACTCTATCAAAAGCTTTAATATGTTTCGCCGAAGGTTTCACCGAAATCCCAAAAGAGGATGACCAAGAATCAGAGATATGTAAGAAGATCGCCAGTAGAGCGTCCCTTGTGGAACCCATACTGACGATCTGAAAGAAGATTGTGAGAAGAGAGTTGTTTAAGAATCCGACTATAACGATAGATTGAAAACATTTGGAAAGGCGAGAAATCAAAGCAGTTGGACGATAGCTGGAGGGTTGAGAGCGGTCACCCTTATTTGGGACAGGCTGAATGAAAATGAACTTGTAACAGGAAAGAAAGTACTAGATGAAAGACAAAGACGAAAGAGTTTGCTTAGGCAGGCTGTCCGTGGTTAAGAAGAACAGGAGGGACACCATTACGACAGTGCGACTTCCTAGAATTGATCCCAGATAAGGAAGAAGAAATATTTAATTTGTCTTAATTAAGTCGGAGGGAGGAGGAGATGGAAGAAGAGCATCGAAATCGTTCAGAGTTGAATTGGAGGCGAAAGTTTGAGCAGAGTTCAGATTTATCAGGAGAAGAGACGCCAACTGAACCATCGGAATGGAAAAGGGGAGGGAAAGAAGAGGAAGTAAAGTTGTTGAAATGGTTCTTGGCAGATGCCAGAAAAAGCTAGAAAAATTAAAAGTGAATAGATTTTCACATTTTTGTAGGACAAAGGAATTTTTGGCGAGTTGAAGAACAGATTTTGCACAATTCCGTGCAGAAATATAAGCTAAGTGAGAGACAGGAGTTGGATGACGACGTTACTTTCTGAAAACCTTCTCTCTGTTGCAGATAGCATTAGAACAAGGAAAGTTATCCTTAGGTTTTTTTTTGCATTAGTAGTGGAAATAGAATATAGAATGTACGAGCATCTCGAATGGGCAGTACCAAACCCAGCCCCACTGCCTTGGTCTGCCTGGTATCGGCAGCGGAGGAGCCAGAAGGAAAAGCCAGTTGGGAAAAAGATTTTGTATTCAGAGTTAGAAATTATCTAAAATTTTCTAAACAGTGCTTAGAGGTAAGAACTAAGAAAAATAAATGCTAAGTATTGTTAAGAGGCAAAATTTCAGCGTTCAACTAATTTACTCGTTCTTTGACCGTGAATTCATGTGATGTAGTAAACTCCGAGCTCTTTGTTGAACCCAGGCCTTGGTTTATTAGATCATCTGATCATAGCTATCACTGGCCCATCTTTGTCTTGCTTCCTTATTCACCATTAATATTCAGTTTTTGGTATTATTTGACAAATGAAGTGGAAAATAGTAACTCTTTAGATTAATTTTAACAAGTTGGATGTTTTCATGAATAAAAGAGATGGAGTGTAAATTCTGGAAACAATGTATATTTTAACCAAGGGATTAAGTATATCTATAGTAGTTTTGTAAAGAATAAAAGACCTAGTCATTGTTTAGTTTTGAGGGAGAATGTTTTAGGAGAGATATGAAACAGATGTTCCAAATGTTTTCAGGTTTGGACAATTTTGATGTTTTTTTTTTATTATTTGAGATTGATGAAATATTTTGAGGACTTAATGAGAAAATTAGAAAAGAGATATGTAGACTGGAGTTACAGAATTGGATGCATTCATGGATGGAAGGGGCGCCTGTAGTGGTATGTTAACGGTAGACTCACTATAATAAATAATTAAGTAAAAATGAAATGTTTACAAGGTCACCAATTTGGTCTTTCGACCAAATAAACAATATTTAATACAGGAGACAGAAATAACTTTGTACAGTAGTTTTAGTTTAATTGGAAAAATAAATTAATTATTTGTTTACAGTGATTAACAATTATTTATACAGAAATTGAGCAATGTTACAATGATGATTAGGGAAAATAAGGAATGATTACACAGATCAGGACTTAAATGATAAAGTGGCGTTAAAAGCAATAATTGAGGTAACGAAATATACGATATTGATACATAACAATGACTAAGCCTACTTGCGGTCGTAAACGCGTGAGTTCGATTCTACGGTATGAAAACACTTCAGTACGTATTTGGTTAGGCTGAGAGTTAACCTCGTTGCAGTTCCGTGCGTTGGTCTCTCTTCACACGAAGGTCAAGCTGGTGGCCCCGCCTCTAGGAGTATGTTGAGTTTGTAGGATATGCAAAGCAGTTTAGGACGACGGAATAAAACACTGTAGGCCAAGTAAGATGGGGGCCTATGCGAGGTTTACAGACCTGGTTCTTGATGATGAAAATAAGCTAAAAGACTTTAAGTCGGCTGAACGACGAGACTCGGGGCCCGGTTGAGTTTTGCAGAAGTGATGTTGCTTTCGAGGGGAAGAAATAGTCGTAGGCCTGCAACGGAGATATACTTCGTGTAGGGCCAAGCTGAGTTTCGAAGGTCGGCGGACCGACTGAGATCGAGTGAAGTTAAGCGACGAAGGTCGGAGAGCGGAATGTAAAAATGAGGAGTGAGGAATGAGAAATGAGGACGAATTGAAGTGGACTCGCGCTTTTATAGACGCTCTGGTAATGTGGTTTTTGACGCGAATTTATCGGGAGACAAAGTCAAACTTACCTTTTCTACGAGTTTATTCCTGCCCACGTGTTTGGATTTTACTACCTTGTTTACATCTTCAAGCCATGAAAAAGATGCGAGGAAAAGGAATTTCGGTATGCCTCTACAGACCTTTTTAAGTTATTAGTCTGGAAGCCGGACCTCATGACCCAAAATTCTCGGTTAAAATTTTTTTCCCTGCTGATTGTTCATCTTTGGGGTGTATATAATGAGATCCAGACATGTGTGGAGGTTACACCCTTGGGCAATTTGAGATATACAAGATGGCCACCAAAGATACGAAAATATACCCGAAAATCAGTTTTCGGCATTTCTTCACAACCACACATCATGCAAATACAAATAATACATGCTTTTCTATGTTTTGGGCCATGGCAAATCTAATTTCAAGATCATTTTAACTCTAGGATTGGTTAAAATCAATATGGCGGCCATATTGTCATTAAAAATGTATTTTACAGGGCTCAATAGTGCCAAGTATTATACATATCAATGTTTAAAAAACCACAGAGGCCAATCAATGCCCTGATATCTGCCAAATATATGCACATTACCAATTATATGAAGGAGAGAAGATTAATGTTTTTATTCTTTTCCAGGTGAATGATGGACGAGGCGTGCATATTCAAGTTTCGATATGGGGAGGAGTGCAATGACGGTATAAAGACTTCCTGTAACCATCAGAATTCACGTATTCACTCTATAATCAAGGCCAGCAGGACCTATGGGGATGTACTATGTACACAACTTGAACAGCAATTAGCAGACAATGAGAAGCTAAAGATACATTTCCATAAAAACTGCGGCTAGATATGCATCCGTAACTAATTTTGCGAAGCACAAGTTAGATGATGATGAACCCCAAACAATGAAGAAACTTCGTCGGTTTCGAAACCCATTTGATTTCACGAAGCAGTGTTTATATTGTGGGAAGGCCTGTGATATCGAGAAAGACCCAAAACATCCTGATAGGTGGCGCCCAGCATATCTCTGTCGCACTACTCATTCACTGAAGCAGGATGGGAAACCCTATAAGGATTATTTACTTGATAATTGCAATGCTCGCGCCGACCCCTGGGCGATTGAAGTCAGAGTGCGAATAGACAGCTGCATCAGTGATCTTCACGCGGCGGATGCAAGGTATCACAGGGATTGTATGTGTAAATTTCTGGGTAAGAAGAACATCTTATTGGATAATCAGTCTCCTTCAACTTCTAAAGGAGAGGATGATCAGGGACTGAAGCATATTATAGATGATATGTTAGGTGATAGGACACGCATATGGAACTCGGTTTAGTTACATCAGGAGTATATCGATCACTGGTTACAAATTGAGCCACACTGGTTTAGTTGATGAACTCCGTAATTACTTTAGTGGTGAATTATTAGTTCTCTCTTCACCCGGCTAAGCAAATATCGGAGCACCGACAATTCAGCGCAGGACAATTCAGCGCCGACAATTCAGCGCAAAGACAATTCAGCGCAAGACAATTCAGCGCCGACAATTCAGCGCAAGTCAGTACAGTTAAAAGTTTAGTTAAAAATAATAAAAATAAATCGCAATAAATAAAAAAGAGAAAAATTTGTATATTTATATATATATGCTAAATTGGGTCTGTATCGAAGGAGTGACATTTCAAAGGAGTGACATAACAAAGGAGTGACATAAATACCGTAACGAAGGAGTGACATAACGAAGGAGTGACAAATCGGAGATAAAATTCAAAGGAGTATAATTATTAAAATTTTATTTAAAAAAAACAAAATTTGTTAGAATTGTTAAAATTAAGATTTTATTTAAAAAACTAGAAACCTAACCTAACCTAACCTAACCTAACCTAACAGTTGCAAGCCTCTCTTCCCTCTGAATTTGTTCTTTCTTCTTCTTTGTTGGTATTTTCGCGCTGAATTGTCTTGCGCTGAATTGTCTTTGCGCTGAATTGTCTTTGCGCTGAATTGTCTTTGCGCTGAATTGTCTTGCGCTGAATTGTCGGCGCTGAATTGTCGGCGCTGAATTGTCCTGCGCTGAATTGTCGGGTCACGGCAAATATCATCACATTCAATAACAATGCTTTAGTCACTCTAAGGATGCTTAAGGATGACGATGTAGATGATATGACCCATAGTATAAAAACTGTAGCCAAGCGGATTGTGACGGAATGCAAGGCAGTGCATTATGATAAAACCACATATATGAAGCATATTGACACTGATTCAGTTGCAGACTCTCTTTCTCCAACCTTGTAATTACTACTAACAGCTGTGTCTCAGAAATTACACAGGACTCTCCCAGCTCTTATGATTGGAAACATCGTGACTAGTGTGGTGATTAACCAACCAACATCTCTGCAGGTAGCTCTTGGTGTGTTACTTAGGGACTCTAAATCAATCATTAATCATATGTATGACTACAGGGTCACTTGAAGCTACAGCGAGGTTCTGCGTTTCAAGAAGTCGGCCGCCGCCGCAGCTGCTGCTGACCCAAAGCTGCAAGGAATTCACAGTGCAGACCATGGTCTGGTTCAGATCGTGGCTGACAATTTTGATGTAGACATCTCCTGTCCCAATGGCAAGTTGTCTACACATTCCCTTGCCATGATCGTGACGCAACCATCCCTTGATGATCAAGATGATGAAGTGGAAACTATTGTCCGACTGTGTAAAGCAGACATGTCCCTTCCCGTGGAAGATGAACAGTTCGAGGAATTACCACATATGGAGTTCCAGAGAAAGCCTGACATGCCAGATAAGCCAGAGCCTAATCTCACTGATGATCTCCAAACCTTACAGGATGTAGCCTGCAGGAGGGCTGAAGAGACCGATTTAGGCTTTATTCATGACATTCTCACAAAAGAGAAGTGTCCTGAATTCCTGGAATACAACATAAAGTTATGTCGTGATCAAGGCCACACCAAGAAATCTAAAACGAAAGTTGTATATCTCCCACTCATAGACAGGCCACCATCCGATCCAGAAACAATGGCAACAGCAATTCTCAAGACAAAGAGTTTCTGCCGAAGTTGGTCAGGAATTTGTGATATTTACTGTTGACCAAGAACTCTACGAGTGGCTCTGCATATTGTCTGGCAGGATCCAGACAGATTCAGCAATATGTATTTGAGATTATATGGTATGCACCTACTGATGAGCTACATTGGGAGCATTGGGACCCTCATGGCAGAGACTGGCATTGTGAAAATATTGAGCACTACATTTGGTAGTGTACTTAAAATGTTAAGCGGGAAAAAGTACCCTGACAATGTGCGGGCATTGAGGATGCTAACAGAGGAGGTTTTGTGTCCGGTCTTCGACAAGTATGCCATAGAGAGCATGGCAGACCTCCAGCATGTGCTAGATGATCTCTCGTCTAGAAGCATCACTGCTAAGTTGTGGATCGACTGCTTGGTGAGACCAGTGCTCTGTGTGCTTAAGTATATTAGAGCAGAGAGGGAGGCAGACTAGGCACACCATATTGCAGTAGTCAGTGAGATGATGCCCCTCTTTGCTGCTAGGCACACCAATTATGCTCGATATGGCCTGTATTATCTACGCTCCATGCAAGCCATGCCAAATGATGTGCGCAAACATTTCATAGGAGGGCAATACACCATGCATGACTTAGCCGGAGTCTTCAATGGAATATGGAGTGACATGGCCATCGAAGGCACGTTTATGAGATATGGTCATAGCAGAGGTGGGATCATAGGTATCACTCTCAAGCCAGAATCTGTGAAGACGTGGGCATACAGCTTACACCTATGTAACTCGTTGACAAATGATCTTCATGCAGTGCGAGATACTGATTGTCAGAGAGAGCAGGTAGAGCACAAGGAAGAAATGCCATCTAGAATCCTCGCTGATGACAAGGATCGCCACAGTATTAGGGTTAAGTTGGAACTGAGCATTGACCCTTTGGATCCAGAAAAACACCCTGATGCACTGGTGAACGTAGTCACAGGTAAAGTTGTCACACATCCCTCGGTGAATGTGTTCAGGGCAGTAGAGTTGTGGAAAGCACAGATGGAATCCTTTGAGCAGAGCTGGCCAAATGGATTTCATGAACCAATTCCTAAAGTTGTCAACACAATGTCATTAACACGCAAGCATATCAAGCTGGATGACAATAAAGTCTTTGACACTGAAACCATTTATGCCAGAGCCATGGGTTTGCAACGCAGTGCCCGTAATCTAGACATAAATCATTTGCTCTCTCATGAGCTAGCCCCTCATCCAACCTCAATGTTTCATGAGGCTGGACACATGCGTGAGGCACAGACTAAATCAAATCTGAAGAAAGCACTAAAGGTGCATGTATCAGGAAGGCTTGCACTGAACAACATTAAAGTCGCTTTTCTTGATGGTTGCACTGTTCTTTGGGTGGTGCCATGGCCTGCTAGTGGTACAGTGCAGGACTATTTGGATCTGTTCCGAAGCTACATCGCCAATCAGCTGAGGAAGAATGATGTCTACCTTGTGTTTGACAGGTACAAAGAAGGAAGCATCAAAGAGTCCACGCGTCAGGGTAGAGATCAGTGAGCCAGTAGAGTGTACTCATTACGTAAATCTACTCGTCTGCCACCACAAAAGGTCATCCTGACTGTTTCCACAAACAAGTTCCAACTCATTAATCTCATCTGTACAGACCTCATTTCGCACACAGATGACATCGCAACCCACAAGCTTGTCATAACAGGAAGTGACCCTGTGTCTGTAGAACTCGCCAATGGAATAGTGATAAGACAATATGACATGGCTACAACCCAAGAGGAAGCTGACACTATAATCGTACAACAACTGGTTAGAGCAGATAGTCAGGCAACTCTTGTGGTGGCAGACGATACAGAGATCTTCTTTCTCTTATTACACTTTGTGTGTAGTGGGGATATTACTTGGCCCGTCGTGATGATGTCTCCCATACAAGGCCGGGCTGTGATTGATATCAACGCCACAGCATTCAAGAACCATGCCATTATTCCTGACTTGCTGGCTGCTCATGGAGCAACCGGTTGTGATACCGTTGCAACTTTCTTCGGAATAGGTAAGGGCGTAGCCTTCAAAGTTCTACGTTCTGGTGCTCATCGCCTCAACTACTTAGGGGACACAACCAAGACCATGCCCAATGTTGTAGACCAGGTTAAGCAGTTCATTTTGGCTTGCTATGGGCAGTCGCGATGTCAGTCGATGACAGAAGCACGTCTAAAGGTATGGTCCGCCAAGGTGGGCAAGAGTATGGCTGCTGGTGCTCCAAAAACACAGACTCTGACTCCCACCAATGAGGCATTCTGGGAGAATGTGGCACGAGCGCACCTCCAGGTTGCTATATGGCGCAACGCACTTGAGTTGGACCCACCCGTCGTTCTCGACCCAACTACACACGGTTGGTCAAAGGAAGACGGCTCTAACTGCCTGACCCCAACAACAGTGCCCAATGACACACCTCTGGCCCCAGCAGAGTTACTGAAACTCCTCAAGTGTTTGTGTAGCAGTGAGCAGGCCTGCAGCAGTCAGCGATGTGGCTGCAAGAACAATAGCTTAGCGTCTACAATATTCTGTGATTGCCAAGGAGGCAATGCGTGTTACAACGAGTACACTATACAGGTACAACAAATTGAGAATGATGAACTTGCTAACAGTGACTAATGGATAATAAACATTGTAATTTTTATTTTCATGATTATATAGGGGTTTCTTGAGATGCTACTGTTGCAATCTGCATTTGTGTACCTTTGTGTTGTTAATTAATAATTGATAGAATTTTTGCTATATCATTGTTTCTGTATTAAACGGCAATCAACGGGAATGGCTATAATGCTGAATTGTGTATTATGGTAGCCATCTTGAATTTTGTGTGCTGGAATAATATATTATTGTAAGTAATTAAAATCCATGTTGTATATATGTATGTGAATCAGTTTTATCATAACTCTATACTGAACGATGTCGCTATTTTCTAATAAGTGTGTTACAAAACTTAAATGTGGGTATTATCGACCATTTTGCGTAAATATGGCCGCCATATTGTTTTTTATCAATCCTAGAGTTAAAATGATCATGAAATTAGATTTGCAATGATCCAAAACATAGAAAAGCATTTATTATTTATATTTGCATGATGAGTGGTTGTGAAGAAATGCCGAAAACTGATTTTCGGGTATATTTTCGTATTCTTGGTGGCCATCTTGTCTATCTCAAATTGCCCAAGGGTGTAACCTCCACACACCCCTGGATCTCATTATATACACCCAAAAGATAAATAATCAGCAGAGAAAAAAACTTTAACCGAGAAGTTTGGGTCAGGACAAAAATCCTGGGTTGGCTTCTAGACTATATGTAGGCTACTTGGGTAGCTCTGTAAATAGATATTGGTAATTAACTGACTAGAGATTCATATTTTGAAAATTTTTATTATAAAGTATATAACCTGTGACATGGATAACCTTGATAGATTCAAATGACTTCATGTCTTCCAAATGTAGTGTAATATAAAAATAAGATTAATAAGTGCTAAAATACTTTTATCTTTCGAAGTAAGTGCATCAGTTGTGAAATGTGAATCTTTTGGTCTGTTTTATATTTATAGATAATAAGTATATGGACCTATCTTAATGTGGTACGGCACTAAATTTGTAGAAGTGAGTTGAAAATATTAGATGGATCCTCTAAACCCTAAGGCATGGGTTCATCAAATAGCTGTGGTATGCTCTGAATTTTGTGCTTTTGACATATAGACCGACTTCACAGATCTATTAGCTATGGGTCTTTCAGAACTTAATTCATGGAAATTGTCATACCGTTGAGAACTTTTCGTTCTTTCTTACATCTTTCCATGTCGCAGATGTAAATTTATAACAAACTAGTTAGTTTAGTAGTATGACCGCAAAATGCTTGAGTGCAATGCAATTGAAAATGTTGCAAGAGTGCCACCCCACCCCTTTTCTTGCAAAGGGGGGAACCTCTTTGAGGGAGAAGGTGGGACGGCCTCATCCCCCAAAGGGGCATACCTAACCTAAGAAAGAGAGAGAGAGGAGGAGGGGACCCAAGAGGAAGGGTCTTCGCTCGGCGAAAGCCAAGCGCATACGAGTCATTCAGCCATCCCGCCGCTCTCTTATAGGAACTCTAATAAGCCAGTTGGCTTAGAAGGCTGAGTTGCCAGATTGCGCTATGTATTTAATTAAAGCATATATTAATCAGCCAGTTGGCTTAGAAAGTTGAGATGTCAGATTGCGCTATTTATTTATTTAATCCATATATTAATCAGCCAGATGGCTTAGAAGGCTGAGATGCCAGATAGCAATAATTATTTAATTAAAGCATATATTAATCAGCCAGTTGGCTTAGAAGTCTGAGTTGCCAGTTTGCGCTATTTATTTAATTAATCCTTATATTCTTCCGTCAGTTGGCTTAGAAGTCTGAGTTGCCAGATTCGTTATTTATTAAATTATTCCAAATATTAATCAGCCAGTTGGCTTAGAAGTTCGATTTGACAAACAGCAATTAATTAATAATTCTGAAATCCGCTTTAGAAACCAAACAAATGATATAATTGTGTACGAACAAAAAGGAATAAATAAAACACCAATACATCATTTTGTTTATTTAACGGAATTAATGGATATACAATGGGTATATATATATATATATATATATATATATATATAGTCAAATAATAGCATCATGAATGGGAAATATATATAATCATACAAAACGGTGCATCATCAAAATATTAGTACAGGAAAAATATACATTTATATTAAATATATTGAAAATATACAAAACAGTATTATCAATATATTAGTACAGGAAATATATACAATTATATTAAATATATTGAAAATATACAAAACATAGTATTATCAATATATTAGTACATGAAATATATACAGTTATATTAAATATATTGAAAATATTCGAAACGTATAATCATATTAGTACAGGAAAAATATATATATTGTCTTTACGTTCTACGGTGCAAAACGCTAAACTCGCATGTGACAGAGTCTACATCCACATCGCCATTACTTTGTACGACGTGGTAAAATCGTCCAAGCATCACTTCACCGTTTAACTGATACGGCGGTCTATACTCGACATAAATGGCTTTCATATCGTTCAATACTATTTTTGTGCCCACTTTACACTCGGCGGGAAAGTTATCTTTAAGCACGGCTAGAACACAATAAAAAGCACACACAAAAATGTCATCGTTAACCACAACATTAAATACAAGTTTATAATCATGCCTTTCCAATCGGGGATTTTTTCTTGCCGTCCCGAGCTTTTCAATCGTGAGTTCTTCTTCACTCGGCATAGCGGCAATTGAAATAATCTACCAAGTCGTAACGACATCTATCCATTATAATTTAGGGCGGGTCATACTATGCATTTTTTTTAAATCAATGGAGAGTGGTGTTCAAATGACATATTTTGGTGTATAGAACACAATTCTGAAGAAAATATTTAATTCTGATAACCCTAACCTACATCATTTTGCAGTTGATTATTATTAAATTGTTGATTATTTTACTATTGTAGTTACCCCAGAATATGTCTTCTCACGTTTTCTTTCATGGCAGATGGTGATGAGGATCTGGAATTGGAGAGAAGTGGTGATGAAGATGAGTTTGTTCCTGAAGTTGAGCTCTTCCCTCAAACTGACCCTGAGCCAGCAGCTTCGGCAAAGGTACAGAAAAACTATGATGAGATTCAAAACATTGCCCTTGCTAGTGTAAGGTATGGCATAGGGCTGAGGCCAACTGCAGCGATAGCAACAGCAGCTCTGATTGAAGCAGGAATCATCACAGAAGACAATACAAGTAAAGTGATTGATAAGAGCAAGGTCAAGAGAGCACAGGAGAAGTTGATGAGAGAGCTGGGGGAACAGTTCGAGAAGAAGTGCCGGGAGGAGGGGGGGATCTCTTGCATCCTCTTTGATGGGCGGATTGACCTGACCAATGTGATGATGGAAGCTGAGGGCAGTGACCAATCTTTTCCCGCAAAGATCAAGGAAGAACACTATAGTGTTGTTAGTGAGCCTGGCAGCTACTATCTGTTCCACTTTACCCCAGAGAAAGCAACTAAAGAGGAGTCACATGCGGAGAAGATTGCTAAGGTCCTGTTTGCCTGGCTGAAAGAGAGGGGTTATGATAAGACCTTGTTGGCCATTGGAGGAGACTCAACAAATGTCAACACTGGTGTGAAAGCTGGAGTAATGTGGAAGCTGGAGCTGCACCTGGGGAGAAAGCTGGTCTGGTTGGTGTGCAACCTGCACACTGTTGAACTTCCCCTGCGCCATCTCATTGTTGACCTTGATGGCCCTACCTGTCCGACAAAAAATTATCCGGGCCAATAGGAAAGCTCCTTGATTTTGCTACAGACTTTGATATCAATCCAAACTTCACCCGAATCTCTGTTGGCTCTCCACTGATCAAGCTTCCTGACAAGGTCATTCAAGATCTCTCAACTGATCAATACTATGGCTATAAAATTGTCTGTGCAGTCAGGGATGGAGTACTTCCTGCAGGGCTGGCTCTGTTAGAGATAGGACCAGTAAACCACAGCCGCTGGCTCACCACAGCGAACAGACTTCTCAGGCTCTGGGTGTCAAAGCACGGACTTAATGGAAAGAACCTGAAGATTCTGCAATTCATTGTGGAATTCATCATTGGAGTGTATTACCCATGTTGGTTCAACGTGAAGGTCAAGCACTCCTGGATCGAAGGGCCTAGGCACATCCTCTTTCAGCTGGACTGCCTCAAGTCCCAGAGAAAGGAGGTGCTGGATATTGTGATGCCAACTGTGAGAAGATCTGCTTGGTATGCCCACAGTGAAGTCATCCTCCAAACACTACTCTGCTCTGAGGATCAGAAGGAGAGGATTGAAGGGGTGGAGAGAATCCTGGCCATCAGGGGAGAGGGGGACCCGGACACTCAGCTGGGGGACTCCTCTGTTAGGAGCAGAAGGACACCTGACATCAATTGTGATGCTTCCAGCATCGGTGACTTGATCAGCTGGTCAGAAGGTGTGTCAGAGCCACCTCTCACCTGCTCTCTAAGCACCTCAGAGGTGAAAAACTTCATCAACACCCCCATGGAGGTGCGCAACTGCCCTTGCCACACACAAAGCATTGAGAGGGTTGTTAAAATGGTGACTGAGGCTTCTGCTAAGTACTTCTCACAGGAAAAGAGGGATGGAGGGATCAGGGCTCAGGAGACCAGCAGGAAGCTGATGTCCAAGTCTGAGTCAAAGCAGGATTTGTGCAACCTGGCAAAGTTCAAGATGTTAGGAGAATGATCTTTGTAATTATATCCAGTGATATACATGCAGTTCACCTATTAATAAATATATGTAAAGTTGATTTGGCCTTGTCAATATAAATGATTTACCTTATATCTTTTAATATATTATAAAGGGGTTCAAAAGGGTAAAATTGGCAATTTAGAAATACAAAATGATGTAGGTTAGAGTTATCCTATCCAAAAAAGAAGCTCATATTTGAATTCCCCATGTAAAAACACATAATTTAGACACCCCTGATGGTAGGATTTCCTTCAGATTCATGTTGTCACCTGAGTACGACCCGCCCTACCATTATATGGATACAGCTCTTCAGGGTGAACAGTGTAGGCGAGCTCAGCTCTGTACCTCTCAAGTGCTTTGTACCAAAGTTCAGGGTATTTCGAAGAATCTAAACCTTTTAAATATGCATCTAGATCTAGACCGTTCTCCCCCTGTTCATTCCTACAGGCGTGTTCAAGAACCGTGTCAAAATAAATCATATCCGTAACACGCGCATCTAATATAGGTTTCAGCTTACGGAATCCGACGATCTCAAACATTATGTCGAGGATGAAACGGTTTCGAGTAGGAACAAGAACGTCATTATCAGCTGTGTTCTTCCACATCAGTCGTATATCAATGCATGGTTGTTCGTTATTTACACACAATGTGCAAACAATGGTATATGAGGAGGCGAAAATAATCACCTCTCTTCTTGTACCTACGTCAGCTGGTATTTTATAACGGTCCTCAGCCCACCTCTCAACTACCACGAAGATTTTATGCATCTCCTCAACACTTAAATAAATAACGTTACGTTTGCTTGCATGCCTGCAGATCGTTTCAAGCACACAGTTAATGGTGCCGGTTTCTCGCCTGAACACGCGCAATGACTTCGTCACGGAGACGTCGTACGAGGCGCTGAGAATGCTTCTCAAAGGGAGTTCCATCGTATTCGCACGTTCACACGGTTCAAGCTCTGAGATGACTATGACACATCCACTCTGTGCAAGCTCTGAGATGACTATGAGCCACAGGAGGCAGTCAGGATCGGCTCGATGGGCGGGGTGAGTTACGCTGATGAAACGTGAATGGGTTTGTTCGAACTCGTATGCTCCGTGAGGTACACGGGTGCGCTGCGCGGGAACGCGTCACACTGCTAAAGCGTATACAGACTTGCTCGAACACTCTTGGACAAACAGAATTTCCCGAAACGAATTTAATGTTTTATCACTCCAAAACATGTTCACAAGCCGGTGCGAGATTAGAGAGAAACATATGTTCATATTTATCCTTTTTGTTTAACAGGCGATACTCATCTCTAAAATCTGTTACAAACTCACACAACCCATTAGCCACAACCTCACTACAAACCTCATCATGATATACATTAATGTAGTAGTAAAAATACTTAAGATTGTCCATGATGACAAGATTTACATTTTCAGCTGTAGGGTACGAGTAATCGGTATGGTGTAACATGATATAATACCGCTTATCACACCACTCATCCACAAGACTCACTACCCATAACTGTTGTTTATCTTCTGAACGTGTTGCTTCTTCTACTACGCGGTATATGTGAGCCTTTATAAAGCTTAGTTCTATAACGCACTTCAGTACATCGTCTGTACTGCGAAATCCTACAACCCCCTCGCCAGAATAACCGTAGAGTATTTGAATATCTTGATCCCTCGCACGATTCAATGCAGCCTTAAACGAGGCAAAGGAGGTGGGAATAGGGAGTTTCTCAGTATCCACTACATCTATGCACTTAGCAGAATACCACTTCATAAATGTTGAACACGCGATATTAAAGGTAGCCATTACTATTTTTCTTCTATGCGAAAGAGTACACGTCTGAGCTGAAGGGTATACAGAGGTCAACTGAGAACGCAGGGATAGAGGCCTGCTCAGGTTGCGGCATGATTCACGTCGCCGGTCTTATAGTGGGCAGAGCTTAGCTTTTTACTATACACACGCACGCACTCAAAGTGAAACGCAAATTGAAACACGATCTATTTAATAAACGAAATATTCAAGGTGTATATATTTACAAATACGTGTAATAAATAAGTTAGCAATAGACATATCAAAGATTATGGTATCCAAAGGGCAGGCACGGTGTCATAGGTACCAGGCACCTGGTAGCGTTTCCTATAGGTGTTACGGCACACCTTTGTACCCCTAAGCTCCTTCACGCCCCCCAGCTTCTGCGCCCGAAAATTGTGGGTGCCTACGGTCAGTTGGGGCGGGCGGTCACCTACATCATCTTCCAAGCACACTAACTCCTTCAGCGAATCAAAGTTAACGACCCGCCGATTCGCTTGGTTAAGCGTGATACCCTTTGCCTTCACGATATACTTCGTATCATCCCCTATCCTCACCCGTACCCCATAGGTTTTTGGTCCTGTTGAGACAAACGAGTCGGCGTATGCGTTGTCCCCATACTCATCCTTGATCTCGTCAGTTAGCTCACCGAGGAATTCCCCAATAGCGGGCATGTATTCACCCCTCCTCGCTGTGAATATCACGCTATCTGTATCGGCATACAATACCCGCCGCAGAAGAGAATGCAATAGGCCCCAACGTTAGATGCGTGCGTAGGCTGTTGTGAAGCTGGCTACAGGAATGTTTGTAACCCCTGGTGTCTGTGGACAATTCGGTGTTGTTGTACTTTAGTATGTAAGTATTACCTACATTCACCATCTCCATGACCTCTTTATCGGGTGCGTTGGCGTAATCCCAAACTTCACTATAACTATTCGCCAAATGAACGTTCCCTTTACCGGTATTCTGTGCAAATTTTCCACAAAGACTGTTTAGGCACAACTTTGCACTAAAGCGTTTGCCAGGGTTCTTTACAATTTGGGTACGATCAAGCTGTACACCTTCACAGTCATGGTAACGCTGAATATAAGACGTTTTTTCATCTTCGGTATCAACCCCTCGCGGATATCCTGACGCCTCAACCTTATCCTTCAAAAATGCGTTTATATATGGTGTGAAAAGGTTGGGTAGCTTCTGAAACCTCCACACCTCATGTATCTTCATTATTCTATACCCATGACGAACGGCTAGGGACAGCTCAGGGCTTGTGTATACACCTCTGATCTTACGCTGGTGGGGTATATGGTTACAATCGCCGTTGTTCTCTTCTGCGCACTTCATACACAGGGGAAACATGAGTTTGTGATCTATAACGACGGGTAAGATCGGCATCCATAAATCGCGAGGGGGAGCACGTCTACGAAAGAGAGTCCAAAGTAGCGGTCATTCAAGTTGGCCGAAAACTCCTCGATGGTTGGTATGGCAGGGCCCACCATTTTTTCAGGTGCACCTACGGGGTACGGATTGTTCTTCATCACGTAGGGGTATAAAGAACAGAAATCGTAGTAATGGAGCTTCACACCCTCCGTAGGTGGAAAGTATAGCTTGAAGGGGTTTGTACGCCCACCGAACAAGCTATCACCGCATTTGAGAGGATCCAGCACCATTGAACGTTTGATCGTGTTTATTTCTTCACGATACTTCTCATCGAACTCCATCCAGGCATCATATTCATGCTCCCACAAGACTTTGTGAGTGAACTGGGAGCCTATAAGTTGATCGCGGGTGCGGGTCCACGCAAGACAGTCGGCAGGAGATCTACCGTGGATATCTCCGGCGATTCCACACTCAGGACGGGGGCATCCATGCCACCAGCAACCGTTAAAGGAGTACACAGTCTTCTCGCCAGTGGTACGGTTTTCACTTAGACCATCAACCCAAAAACACGGCCATTAACCTTAATGGGTACTTCACCCGTGTTGCGGGCATGCTTTATGTATACACCTGTCTGCTGCTGTAGGTGTATGAGCCAGTAAATAGCCTTGTGCCCATAACTGCGGGGGTTGTTTCTGTGGATAATGGCTAAGGTATCTTTAGGCATGAAGTTATTCTTGAACACCGTAAAACATAATGAGGCGATGGTGGTTGCGACTTGCAGCGGATCGCATTTGAAACGACATATGTACATCCTTCTAAAGGCCTGGAAACATACTCTAAGCACGCGCACATCATTCACGCAATAACGCTCACATTCATCAGCTATATTATAAGGATTACGTTCATTAAAACTGTTGTAGTATCGGTCAAAATCTTCACGTTCATCTGTGCTCATACATTCATAATTAAAGTAATGTTTGGGTGGAGGTAGACCTACGTAATTTAAAGTTTCGCTAGTGAGGAATGTGTAAGGGAAATATCCTTTTGAAACTTCAGCTGCTACGCCCATCACCTTGGGCAGCTTTGCTAATTTACAAGGTGTGAATAATAAAGTGTCTTTAAACTGTACATTACCTCTTATTTGCATCTGTATTAATTTGTTGCCTCTTTTCAAGGGATCACCTGTAAATATCTCAGAGACTCGTGCTCAAGCAACTCCTTATAAAGGAACTGGTGTCAAATTTTGCCCCGTTATGGGCGAGAATGTACACAGTCATTTTTTTTAACTTGTCCGCTAACTTGACAATATAGGACACAAATAGTTTTACAGGGCTATCGTGGGCAACCGTTTTAAATACGTTTGTCCGTTTACCACATTTGTGGCACTCATCACACTCGATCTCCATACACTCATCACAGATAGTCTGACTCACAAGTAAATGCGGAATTACCTCTTTGGTTTCAGCGTTCGTGTATGTTTCTATATCGTAGTACACAGTTATACAAGGGTTGTTTTTAGGCTTGGCGTCTTTCATATAAATACATGTTTTACCCCAACCGCCTTATATTTCTCATGGCATGTAGAACAGTGAATTTCATCACATTTATGGGTAAACTTTCCCCAATTATCCATCATGTGAAACATGCCACATTCACAGATTCTGTTTCTTGCGCATGCTAATTGATTTATGGAGCTCAAAACAGATATTATTGAAAAATGTGCATCTACACACATTAAAATCCCTCTTCTCAGCTTCAACTACACGGCTTTCACATTTGGTGCTTTTACACTGCTCACATACCATGTGACATTCTTTACAATGTTTCACTATATCATCCGCAAACTCGAGACACCCTTTACACAAATCATGATGTCGTCCATATTTTCGACTTTTGTCATAACTCGCGTAAAGGCACCTTATATTACGGATGGGGAGATATGTTGTACCTGACAGTCCTAAAATAAGTAGGGGTCTTGTACGATCTCTCACACAGCTTTTAAAAACATACACAGTTCTACGACGATCATCCAGTCCAAATACAACTATACGCATTCATTTCCTGTTCTACCCTTCTCAGCTCTTCAGGACCCATATTACAATCAAATTCAAGTTTACAGTCTACAGCTAGTTTACGGGCACGCTCCACGATCGTAGGCAGCCAAATTTTTGTGGCCTGTGTATTTAGTACAGTAAACATACGAGCTAAGACTACTGCTATAAAGCCGCAACCACGATCGACGTTTATATGCCGTCTAAAAATAGCCTGAGAATTGAAGTTAAGAGTATAAGGTGTGGCACTATGACCCGCAACACGGAATACACGGTCAATATTTACCGTGAAGTTGTCCATATTGAAGGCTATACTACTTTGAGAGGCCTGCATTATACGACCTAATATATACTCTACATCTTCAGCCGCCAAACGCCTGAATGGTACTACTACCCAAAAATCATCTACATCACCGTCATCTGACCCGAATCCGAAGGACAGCCTCGTCCTGACTTCACGCTCGTCGCGGTTCTGAAGGGCAAACTCTACAATACGGTCTACTACGCGCGCGCTGTAGTCCGTGTTCAATACCGTTACTGTACATGGATCTAGGATCAACCCTGACTATATACCGATTTCTAGTCAAGGCCGGGGTGGGGGTTGCGGTGCGCACCAACTCGAATGTTATGCCATCCTCAACAGAACGGGAAGTTGCTGTGGAGGTTGTACCAGGAGCTGAACAAGGGGCTATATTTGAGGAAGGCACTATTGTGGGGTTTGTTGCGTAAGACGTTGAGGGTTGGGGATCTATTACCGCAGCCTCAACAAAACGAGGAGCTGCTGTGGAGGATGAATAAGGGGGTATATGGCGGGAGGTACTATTGTGGGGTTTGCTGCGTAAGACGTTGAGGGTTGCGGTTCTATTACTGGTATTCTAACAACCCTGGAACTTCTTATACCTGAGGTGGAGGGTTCGTCATCACACGTCCGCTTTGAATTGTTTCGTGCTACAGGTGTCGCTGGTGAGGGCTCATCAGCGGCGATGGGTACTGTAGCTGCACGGTCAACGGGTTCACCCGCGATATCGATGAAGGGGGGCTTTACATCGTCATCATTCACGGTTCTGTGGAAGAAGAAAACAAAATATAAGGAGCAGCACTCGTTATTTGTAATATTTTGTAAATGACCCACTTATGGGTGTCACGTGTTAGAAATGGAATCTGTAGAAAAATTCAGGTTCACGAGCCCATCCACATGTGTTATATCTGGACCTACAGGATGTAGTAAAACGGTGTTTATGCTTAAAATCATTAAAGAAAAGGGGGAAATGTTCTCAAAATTTGTGCATAAAGTTATATGGTGCCATTCGACATACCAATCAGTGTTGAACGAGTACCAAGATGATGTTTTGTTCCACAAGGGGGTCTATGACGTTAATTCGTTAGAGGGAAATGAACATAGTCATCGTAATTGACGACCTCATGTTGGAGATGGATAAAACGTTTGCCGAGACATTTACAGTATTCTCCCACCACCTTAACATAAGTGTGTTCTTCATCAATCAGAATCTATTTTTCAAAAATAGATACATGCGCGATGTGTAGCTAAATACGCAATATATAGTCTTATTCGCGCAACGTAGAGATGTGTCACAAATTGGGGTATTAGCCAGTCAAATGTTCCCGAATCAGCGAAGGAGTTTTTGGAGGTTTATAAAGAGGTCACAAACCAGCGTTAGGGATATTTGCTTTGTGACCTTCACCCACGAAACACGTTTAGGGTGCTTCTAAGAACGAATATATTTCCAAGCGAGCCTGAAACCGTGTATATTCCAGAATGACGAATAGGCTAAAGAAATACCGCGAATTAATAAAAATCTATCAACGACTGCCTCGGCATTGCAGCAGATGTTTGTTAAAAATATCGACTCTGACTTTTTAAAATGCATCTGTGAAATCTGTCTTAATGTTATAAAATGTAATGTCCAATGAAACCCTCTCAGAAGACTCGCTTACGTCGTTACAAGAACATAATACGGACGCTCGCTCATAAAAGTCAGACTGTGGGTAAGAAAAAGCGCATTATTGTACAAAGAGGAGGATCGTTCCTGCCCATCTTATTTTCAGTTTTGGGTCCTTTACTGACTAGATTAATATAATGAAGAAGGTGGTTGTGATTCCGCACGAGGTGTATGCTTCATTACAAAGTTCAAAGACTCCAGACGCGGTTCTAGAACCCCGTAAAAGTAGGCTTAAAAGAATGGAAAGTGAGTTGCTAGCCCTATTAAACAGTGAAAAGGCACCTGATGAGAAAAGGATCTTGTACCAAGAGGCTTTGCAGAAATTTCTTCATGAGTACGAAGATTATAAGCATCCTACAGAGCTCCCGTGAGGCACAGCTCGAGTAGCGCTGAGCATAGCGACACAGGACCTGGGCAACCAAAGAGCAACGGAACACAACACATCGAACATGTGCTAAAAAACAGCTCTCCCCATACATTGAGGAATAAAGGGTAAGTCTTTATAATCTATTGAGTGAGGACCCCATCATACAGTGGACCGATACAGGCGAGGTCATTGTTGAAGGAACAAGGGTACAAGGTCCAATATCGTTATGATCTGGTGAGAAAGTGGGATAGGCCCTCACCAACAGGATGGAGGCATATTAAAGCAAGACTACAACAAATAAATGTCCCCAAAACATTGATAGGTAATCTGAATAGGTTAAAAGACTTGGAACATGCATCGCACGTGTCACAACTGAGTACACCTTCGCCCCCAGCAGCTGCAGTGTCTCTGAAGAGGAGAAAGAAGAGAGCAGGCGGCCAACCTTATCCACGTGCCTCTAAAATACGCAAATGGCTAACGTATTAAGTAAGCACTATTATGACATTTCTAACCCGCATCCTATGGTGGCGTTAATAGATTGTACAGAGGTGTTTATGGTGTAAGGAAAAAAGATGTTGAGAGATTTTTGCGGGGCCAGGATGCTTATACACTTCATAAGCCGGTGAGAAAAAGGTTTAAAACAGCCAAGACAACAGCCGCCTCGATTGACTCTATTTGGCAGGCAGATTTAACAGACATGCAAAGATATTCAATGTATAACGATGGCTACCGTTACATCCTATTCATAATAGATGTATTCTCTAGATACCTGTGGTTAATTCCCCTGAAAAATAAATCGCCTGAAACAGTTGCTAAAGCGGCCAAAACGCTGATGTTGAAAGAAAACAGGATTCCTGGCTATTTTTGTACGGATATGGGAAAAGAATTTATAGGACGCGCTTTTCAGAACATGCTGTCAGAGTTTAATATCAGCTATTACACTTCCAATTCTATACATAAGGCTTCTTTAGCTGAAAGAGTTCAACGTACCATAAAGGAACGCATGCACCGATATTTTACACATAAAAACACATACAGATATATAAACGTTCTCGGTTCATTGGCTTCATCCTACAACCGTTCACACCATCGTACGATCGGTACAACACCTAACGATGTTTTAGAAAGAGGCAAGCGCCCGAGAAGAGATGGAGTGCCGCCACCACCACACTCTGCGCGTTTCAAAATCAATGACTATGTAAGGCTGTCACGTTCGGGAATAAATTCGCGAAGGGATTTGAGCAAGGCTGGACACGCGAGATTTTTAAAGTTAGGGCTATGAGGCCTAAGGCGATATAATGATGTATTACGTTGAAGATTTGAATGGAGAAGAGATCTCGGGAGGCTTTTACCGCGAGGAATTGCAGAAAGTGGTATTTAATTTAGGAAAAAATGTTTTTAAAATTGAGAAAATTATAGGAAACAAAGGTTCAGGAAAGAGAAAAATGTACCTGTTGAAGTGGCTGGGTTACCCAGAAAGCCTCAATACCTATATAAAAGCTGATGCAGTAATGAAACTTAAATAGTATGCAGCATGACTCCTAACCATTTCTGCGTCACACTCCCGTCCTCCTCGTTCCTGTCTGTACACCCTAACAACACACTAGCCAACTTTGTAACAGAGCTCCATGGACCCATTGAATTGGGTCGTGATTTGTATGAGGTGGGGATATGAGAAATTCAGCTGGACACCCTCTTTTTAAATATTGATTATAAAGATACCGTTTTTACGATTCTTAGAGACTGTCGTGAGTGTACAAAAGCCGTGGTAACTCGGGATGAAACTATGCGTATCACCCGGACTAAGGTTATACGGCATTACAGTACACCAGTGACACTAGGACCGGGCCGTTGTGGTTCGGCTGAGGATGTTGTGAGGGACTTAAACGTAAGTTTAAAAAACTCAAATCTTACGAATGATTTATTATACGAAATCGTAAACAAAGGAAACCCTGCACAATTTAGGGTGGATCGATTTTACATTTTTTTCGATTTCCATATTCTAATAGAGACAAAAACTTGCGCATGCATGAGAAAATATCCTCTGCAAAATCGTAGCTTAATAGGTAATCATCTTCTGCCCCCGGCAGAGCGATGAAAATCATATTTTAGTAGTCAAAAACGTATTTTTCTTATAATTTTTAAAATATTTCAATATGCGTGTGTGTTATTTCATGCCTAAGCAACGATATAAATGCTATGGGAAATATATAAATGCATTATTTAAGACAAAGAGCCGATCTGAAAATATGTATATAAATTACCTATTTTTTCAACATTTGACGTTGTTGCCGGGGGCAAAAGATATTAACGTAGGACAACGCGCTTGGAAAAACGATCATATGAGGTCTTTTTCATCGACTTTATAGTTATTAGGAATAATTTTGATGCATATTGAAATATTTATAAGAATACGTTTTTGACTACTAAAATATGATTTTCATCGCTCTGCCGGGGGCAGAAGATGATTACCTATTAAGCTAAGATTTTGCAGAGGCTATTTTCTCATGCATGCGCAAGTTTTTGTCTCTATTAGAATATGGAAATCGAAAAAAATGTAAAATCGATCCACCCTACCAGTGCACATACTCTAATCCTAAAATCAAAGGTTAACAGAAATATTAGAGACGGAAGAGTGTTCAAAATTATAACCTAGGGGCGATATCGCTCAGTCTTCCAAAGAGATACCTTTCACGAGGCACATCATGACTTATCCAGCTTAATGTATCAATTGAAGATGGAGAAATTAGATGAAAGCTCTCAGCCCCCAGACACGTGCTATATTTACAGCAATATAGTGGAGCACCAGTTTGTTGGGGATACGCAGGCACGCCTGCTACGCGTAGCCCACATCCCCAATCATAGAGGAAGGAGTTTGAGTATTACATATGACATGCCCTATTATGTGAATGTCGCAACTAATCTAATAACCAATATCCCAATATATATAAGAACAATTGAGGGTAAAAATTTCCCATTCGGTAACGGGAGCTTAACAGTGAAGTTGCACTTTCGACGCACTGAGTTATAATGGACAGAAAGCCTTTCACAGTATACCGAGGAATGAAGTACCAGCGTGGAAGTGGACTTGGGTTAATTTTTTCATCCATACTACGCACCGCTGTCCCAGTGTTGAGGAGGAAGGCCAGGTGCCTAGGGAGGAAGATGTTACAAACAGGTTTCAACGCGGCAGAAGACATATTGGCTGGCACTAACCCTAAAGAAGCTCTAAAAAACATTTAAAACGTACATGGGATGAAATCATCAAAGATGCGAAGAGAAAAATGCGTGGTGGCGGAAAGAAGAGATCTGTCAGGAATAAGGGGTTACCATCACGTGGCGGAAGAAGAGATCTGCTAGGAAGAAGGGGTTACCATCACGTGGCGTTAAACGTAAAAGGAAATAAAAAAAGAAGTGCTCTAAGCGTATGAAACCTATGGCTGATAATTTTTTTAACTGATATAAGCTGAGGACGCTACTCTCACGAATTATAGATTGACTAATACTCGCCGAGGGAGGTGGCACTATTTCTGACTCGTCATGGCACGTTTCATCCATCCGTGTAGTTCACAATGTTGTAAATCGGAACTGTCCCTCTTTGATATGCCCCCTACCCAGGTGTCTATTGAACATAATGACTTTATTAGAATTAACCCGTTAAACACAATTAGTTCCCCGAGTGCTCCTATAGAATTCGTGATACCCAGCTCAGATCCTTACATTTCTGACTCGAGTTGCATGCACATGTATGCTAAACTACGCATAGCCCATTCTGACGGAACGGACTGCGATGATAGTTACGCTGCCTACCCTGAAACCAACTTTCTGCACTCCATATTCAGTCAGTGTGACGTATATTTAAATCAGACTAACATCTCTGCAGGTACGGGGTACTATCACCTTCGAGCCTATCTGGAAAACGCCTTCAACTTTTCAAAAGAAGCGAAGGACACCTTTTTAACCGCCGAGGGGTATTACCACACCAAAGACGAGAGTAGTATAAAGGATAAATTTAAAAATTCTAAAAAGAAGATATACGAGTGTTTTGGACGCCTGCATACAGATTTCACATTCCAGGAGAAGTTGCTTATGAACGGGGTGGATATGAAAATAAAGCTTACCCGCACGAACCCTAAGATCTGCATAAATCTGGGGACTGACCAAGAAGAAGGCGCGAAACCCGTTGTGATACACATCATGGAAACGTATTTGCGTATACGCCCAGTGAAATTAAGTTCCCCGAAGCAAATAGAAATTGAGAAAGACTTGATACACTCCACTGTAAAATATCCAATTAACAGGGTACAGATCAAACTGTACACGATCCCCGCAGAGCTGGCATCGAAGCAGCTAGAAAACGTTGCTCTTGGAGTCCTACCTAAAAGGATATTAATTGGAATGCAAGACCACGCCTCGACGAATGGTAAATATAAAAAGAGTGCCTTAAAATTCGAGAATTTCGGCCTTAAAATTATTACTCTATACGTAAATGGCATCGCTCTGGGTGGGGTAATGAATATGGATTACTCAAGAGATGTTGTGTTCCCGCTCTGCGCGAGAGCATATAGTAGTCTGCTCATAATACAGGCGCGTGTGATGAACTTAGTTTTGGTATAACGCTGAAAGAATTTGTGGAAGAATTTAAGATTTACTCAATTGACATTATGCCAGACTCAACTGCTGGCGTAAATACGCATTTAAGTTCACAACAGAGCGGAAACATCTCAGTGAGGTTGGAGTTTGCCAAACCTATAGACGCGCCTATAAGTGCACTCGTGTATCTAGAATCACAGGCACTAATAGAGGTTGATCGTTTCAGGAGCGTCACCACAGATTTTTAAAATGGATGCGAATACAATTCAGAGAGAGATGAAAAGTGACCGCTTCACGCGTTCCAAATTTATGTGTGTTTTTGCGAAGAATGAAATATTGAAGCTGGCTAGTACGAGAAACTGGTACGGGGTTATCGTTAACACCAATATTGTGGGCGGTGAGGGTATTCATTGGTTTGCTATCTATTTTAAAATTAAGGAAAGAATGTACTATTTTGACTCACTCGAATTTCCACCGTAGAATGACTTGGCAATTGTGAAGTTTATAGCGCAGCTAGGCGTGCCAGAGATTTGGAATCCATATCGTTTCCAAGGATATTATACTGAAACATGCGGGTTGGTTGTATTGCATTTTGTTTCTCATGCATACTGTATGTCACGTGGGAAGAGTTTTCTGAATTTTTTTAAATTATTCGATTTATGCGACACAAATATGAATAATAAGTGTATGCAGACAGATTAAAAAAAAGAATTCCCATATGTTAGCACCCCCTTTAATGTGTAAGGTGTATATGTATATTGTGTAAAGCTGTATATACATTTGTAACTGTAGCCATTAAGATTTATGTGACGGGCACTGACCCTTTTTGTACATGTTTTTTGCTATTTAATAAATGAAAATATATTTGGTTTTGTTTTTATCCTCAAAAATACTTACATTAACTCCTCTACAAACTGGCGCTCGCTTGACCAGATGTGAGTCAATACCACGACTTCTGTATCCAGAACGCTGGGTTGGCTAGGCGGGGAGGCTACCACTTCATTTATCACCCTTTCGCCAAAAGTGGCTATAATACGATCTAGCTCCGTTTCGGTCCTGTAATTAAAATAAATGTCACGAAATTGGATGCGGATAATTCGTTTTGTGTCCACTATATACATACATCTTACCTTACATTACAACCTTACAAAGGTTCCGCTCGATGATTTCTCATTTCGTGAAGGTCAAGCTTGTCGCCCCTCCTCTCGAGTTGGCCTGGTGAAGTAGTGAGTTGGATTCTTGCGCTCTCCACCTCACATAGCCAAGTACGCCTGGCTCATCGGGGATTGTTCTGAGCCAGGCGTCTAGTTTTCTTTTGAAGATATCCACTGCAACTCCCTTCGTGGTTCTTAGGTCTTTGGGCAACTGATTAAACAGTTTTGGTCCTCTCACTACAAAAGTATTTTCTTTCAGGGTTAAGGACGTTCCCTGTCTCGCCTTCAATTTGGGAATACGACACAGTCTACCGCTTCTACTTTCCATCGTTGTTTGGGGAGTTATGGGACTCAGAGTAAGATTAGCGACTAGTTTCTCCATTATTTTCAAAGTGTAAATAATGGTGTATCCCTCTCTTCTCCTTTCCAGTGAATATAGGTCCAGTTCTCGTAACCTTTCCCAGTAATTTAGTTCTTTGCACCCATTGATCTTGGCTGTGAAGCTTCTTTGGATCCCCTCCAGCTGTCTAATGTCTTCTTTTTTATATGGGGATGTTAAGACCGAGCAGTATTCCAATTTGGGTATTATCAGGGTTTTCAGTAGAGGAATCATTACATTTCTATCCCTTCGTTTAAAGGTTCTCAATATCTGACCCGTTATTCTCTTTGCTCTGTTTACTGCTATCTTATTTTGTGTTTCAAATTTCGCATCATCTGTCATTACAACCCCTAAATCTTTTGCTCAGGAATTTCTCTGAATTTCCTGTCCATTTGGGGTATAATATTCCATGGACTTTAGGTCTTCTCTTTTTCCGTACCGTAATAGCTGAAATTTCTCGGTGTTAAACTTCATATTGTTGTCTTCCGTCCACTTGTAGATTTTGTTTATGTCGGTTTGTAGAGATCCTATGTCTTCTGGGTTTCTTATTTTTCTACTGATCTTTGTGTCATCTGCAAAGGATGTTACTGTGCTGTCTCTGGTAACGTCCTCATCTATGTCAGTAAGCATGATTATGAAGAGTAGTGGAGCTAATACTGTTCCTTGTGGTACCGAGCTGAGGACCTCTGATTCTGATGAAGATACTCCTTGTACTGTAACGACTTGCCGCCGCTCACTAAGGAAATTATATATCCATTTCCCTACTTTTCCTGTTATTCCCATATATTTCAGTTTATGTATTATGATTCCGTGGTCACATTTGTCGAACGCTTTAGCAAAGTCTGGGTATAGTACATCATAGTTTTCATTACTTTCAAGTGAATCAATAATGTTGTTGTAGTGTTCCATTAGTTGTGATAGGCTTGATCTGCCTGACCGAAACCCGTGTTGGTTATCATTGAATTTTTTCTGAGTTTCCAAAAAGTCATAGATTTTCTGTCTAACTATTCTTTCAAATATTTTAGTGAGATGAGATGTAAGCGACACTGGCCTATAGATTTTGGCCTCAGATCGATCTTCTCCTTTATATATTGGGACTATGTTCGCGCTCTACAGGATGCCCGGTATTTCTCCATTGTCTAATGATCGTCTCCATATCCAGTATAGGGGCTCAGCAATTGCATTCTTGCAGTTTTTGATCAGTGTGGCATTCCATTTATTTTATCCGGTGCTGCCGCTGAGTGTGATTTTAGTTTCCCTATAGCTTGTGTAATATCTTCCGTCGTAAAGTCGAAATCCGTTATACTTTCCCCTTGTGGTTCTTCTTCAAAGAACGCGTTTCTATCGCATATCCATTTGTCAGTTTTTGGGATACTGAAAGATGATTCATACTGAGCTTTTAATATTTCAGAAACTTCTGTTAGATCATCAGATAAATCACTGTTCTCATTTTTTAAAGGTCCGATAGTCGCATGGTTTTTCGACTTTCTTTTTGCGAAATTATAGAAGTACTTTGAGTTCACCTTTATCGCTTCTATAGCGTCATCTTCTTTTTCTGTATGCTTCTCGATTAGTTCCTGTATGACGACATCGATACTTTGTAGTTTATCATTTAATATTTTTCTGATGTTGTTATCTTTACAATTACTTAATTTTGCAGTCACTCGTTTTCTCTTTCGGAACAATGCCCTCTTTTGGCTTTCGAACCTGCTTCTCTTTCCTCTTTGTTGTATCTTTGGGACATGTTTTTCCACAATTTCTAACGTCGTCTCCTCTAACGTCATTAGCATCTCTTCCATTGTCTTGGCCTCGAAAATGGTTTTCCAATCTATTACTTCCATGTTGGATGTCACATCTTCCCAGTTTATAGCTTTGGAGTGAAAATTAAAAATTTCGAATTTGCTTCTTTCTTTTGTGCGTGTTCTTTCCTTTCCTGTTGCCTTTATATTAGTTGTTATTTCAATGATGTTGTGGTCTGATATTATAGTTGGGGATATTTCTACATTATCAATTAGATTACTGTTGTTTGTGAATACCAAATCTAGGCAGTTGTTTTTTCTTGTGTTTTCTGTTATTTCTTGCGTTAACATAAATTCATCAGCTGAAGCTAGTAGCATTTTTACCTGCTCCTGGTCTTCTCGTGTGCCCCCCTTGTCCTGGTGTATACATATATTTTTTCCTATCCTTTTATATTTCATGAATGGGAAATTAAAATCACCACAGAGAAAAATATTTGGGGTTGGAGAGTGTAGATCTTTTACTAAGTTTCTTACCTCTGTAATGGAATCTGAAAATTTTGAGGTTGGCGTGTTTGGGGGTCTGTACATTACAATTAGTATATATATATATATAAAACAGGGATATAATATAGCCTAACCTGTCGTAGCCTAACCTGACCTACCCAAACTTATTGTTCACGATTCCACAAGAAAAGTAAAAACATGCTATATAACCTAAAAATACTTACATCACCTCCTCTACAAAGTGGCACTCGCTGCCCCGTGCCAATACCACGACTTCTCTATCCAGATCGCTCGGTTGGGTGAGCGGAGAAACCATCCTTTCGTCAAAAGTAGCTATAATATGATCTAACTCCGTATCGGTCCTGTAATTAAAATAAATGTCACGAAATTGGATGCGGATAATTCGTTTTGTGAGCACCATATATATATATATATATATATATATATATATATATATTATATATGGTGAACAGACACTAATTAAACATTTTTCAAAACGCATTTATTGCAATTTGGTAATTTCCTACTGCAGTGCTGCATTATCGTAAAAATAATCTTAAAGTTCCACCATATACATATATATATATATTGTTACAAAGCGTTGTCGCAAATGTTGCAATGCAATGTTGCAAGATGTTGTAAGATGTTGCATTGGAATCTTGCAAGATGTTGCAGGATGATGCAACAATATATACAAATGATGATATAGTCGCGATGGAAAAAGAATAATTAAACACAATGAGAATAATTTTTACGTTGTAGAAAAATTCAGAACAAAAGGAATTTAGATTGCCAATTATAAACGAGAAACAATACAAACTAATTTTCAATGCTATTAAATAAATGAGATTTGTTTGCGCTGAGAGAGACTGACTGATGCGCAGTGTGGCGGCGCGGATGGTAGGATCTGCGAATGTAAACATCACCGAATCACGGTTAATTCCATGTTACCATCACGGAGAAGTGCACGATGGTTACAAATAGTAGGTCATGTTAACTCGATTTACGACCGGTTAGGTTATATTACGCCCGGTTAGGTTATGCTAGGTTAGGTTAGGGTAGGCTAGGTTAGGTTACGCTGGAGTATATATTTTAGGTTGTTAGTTTAGTACGCTAGGTTAGGTGCCCCAAAGTTTGATGCGTGCGTAGGCTGCGTTAGGTTATATTACGCCCGGTTAGGCTATGCTAGGATAGGTTAGGTTAGGCTAAGTTAGGCTAGGTTAGGTTAGGCTATATTATGTCCCTGACAGTCTACGCTAGGTTAGTGTAGGTTACGACAGGTTGGGCTATGCTAGGTTAGGTTAGTTTACTCCCGGTTAGGCTATGCTAAGTTAGGTTAGATTGGGCTAGGTTAGGTTACGTTAGAGTATATAGTTCGCTATTGGGGCTTTTCACGCATCAGTTTATATATATATATATATATATATATATATATATATATATATGTTAATAATAATAATAATACAAGAATTAGGGCTAAGCTCTGAGGTAAGTTTACGCCCATCTTAAAGCTCCATTACGAGTTTGCAGATAAAAGTAATGGCCACCATATATATGGGACAGAAAATAATTAAACATTTTTTCAAAACACATTTTATAACACTTAGGGATACTCACATCTGGAGGTCCTCTTCATTGAGTTGAGGGGGCGTTGCATTTCACTACAATTTTCCACGATGCTCTGGATAGCTAAAAATTCGTCCTGGTCTACAACTCTGAAAATTATGCGCGCTGCGTGGGTATAATCGGGATCGCCCTCCATTAGGTCGGGGGTGTTGTACAGAGACAGCTGGCTCATAGTGTATAATGCACTAAAATGCGAGAAACTGGGTCTCTGTATTGAGATTCGTTCTTATAAGGGGGCATGTGATCAACCCACAAGCGCGATTCTTACCACCCTATTGGCAGGCAGTGAAATTTGGGCGGAGCTTGGCGCGTAGGCCTGGATGGCAGCCAACCCGAGGTCCTGGGGCCGACCCACAGTGTTGCGATTGGCTGCCTCAATGAAATCTGGGCGTGCCAGCGTTGAATTTTGGGCGGGGCTTGACGCGTGGGCTTGTATAGCACCCAACCCGAGATCCTGGGCCAACCACAGGGTTGTGATTGGATGCCCCATGATATCTTTGTTTATTTTTCCGGCCAACTCAATTTTAATTTGGATTTCTGCGAGAAATAATCTTAAAATACTTGTCTTATCTTGTTACAAGATAACCTTTCTGTGGTGGAATCAGCCCCATGAAATCTTTGTTTATTTTTTTTCGGACACCTCAATGTCTTGCTTTGTAAGGTTTAAACCAAAAATATTTGCTGAAGAAATCTTAACCTTTACGGGTAAACTGATTATTTATTTATATGGTCACGTGCAGATTAGAAAAGACGTATATATGATAATAAAGGTTTCAGATTGGAAAACAGTTTCTGTGTTGTATTGTGTGTTGTACCAAACTGACAACTCCGCTGATTGTAAGCAAATTTTTAATGAATAAATCTTTACCATGCGATATATATATATATATATTTATTGGATAGATGATAACATTGTTTATTTTTCGGGACAAGACAATGTCATGCTTTATAAGGTTTAACCCAAAATATTTGAGGTGTGGAGAGATAACCTTTCTGTGATTATTGTGACCTTGAGCTTTAGGCTTTATTTAATTAAGAACCCAGATATTTGTTATTATTCATAATATATAAATCATGAATCTCGTTTTTATAACCTTTTTGTAGAGTAAAGGTTATTTTTATGGGAAACGTCCAGAGTAGAATGCTTTTCGACATATATTTATATGAAATATATATATATATATATATATATATATGTGGGTGTGTGTGTGTGTGTGTGTGTGTGTCTGTGTGTGTGACGGGGAGTCATTAGGGATTTATTTATTTTTTCTTTTACCCCGTACGGAGTGTTTACACGAATTTTAGATGAATATGAAAAAATTATTTTTGAAAAAATCAGCAACAATTCATAATTAGTTAGCTGAATGTAAAAGTAGTGGTATACCATTGGTCAAAGAAACCATTTTAAAATAACTAACCTTTTATTGTAGTGGTGAATAACGTTTCGCGATTTCTTGCAAAAAATAATGCAGGATAGAATTAAAACAAATATTCTTAAATTCGTTTTACTATATATATATATATATATATATGTGTGTGTGTGTAGAACAGGAAAAAGATTAGCGTAGGGCAGGAAAAAGATTTAGGAGTTATAGTCACTGGTGATTTAAAAGTAGCGAAACAAAGTACAGCAGCGGTCAATAAGGCGAACAAAGTGTTAGGTTTTATAGCTCTGAATTTTGAGTACAAATCGCGCGATATTATACTTCCTCTTTATAAATCATTAGTTAGACCACATTTGGAGTACGCGGTCCAATTTTGAGTACAAATCGCGCGATATTATACTTCCTCTTTATAAATCATTAGTTAGACCCCATTTGGAGTACGCGGTCCAATTTTGGAATCCGCATATGCGCAAAGATATAGACAAAATCGAAAGAGTTCAAAGACGAGCACCTAAGATGATTCCGTCGCTTAGGTCAAAGTCGTACGAGGATAGGTTTAAGGAGTTAAAATTGACTACACTCGAGACTAGGAGGCTAAGGGGTGATCTAATCCAGGTTTTCAAAATTATGAATGGGTTCGATAACGTAGATAGAGATAGCTTTTTCGAAATATCTCAATATAATAGGACTAGAAATAACGGGTGTAAGTTGACAAGTAGAAGGTTCGAGACAACAGTTGCCAAAAACTTTTTTACGCATAGAATAGTAAATAGGTGGAATAGTTTGCCGGTAGAAGTAATTAGTAGCACGTCTATAAACATGTTTAAAAATCGAATAGATGCATATGTTGATAGATTGGGTATAGTTTAAGGGGGTAAAATTAAGGCTCTGTGGTGATAGATCCAACAGCTCAACACAAGTGTTGTGGGATATAGGGAGGCAGCATCTTGGGTTAGGGATACTCTCTGTCCTTACACACCCCATTTAAAGAGATTCCTCTGCCGAGCGGTGCCCCCATAGTACTGTAAGGTATTGAAAAACTCATGATCTTCACTTGCCCCACAAATACCTTTAAATGGGAGACCCAAAATGGGTGCACACACATTTCTACATTACTGTACAGTCTTTACAGACACACCTACACTTTTCCTCCTAAGTATATATATTTAATGTATATGGTTGTAAATTGTGACTTGGTCCGCAATTGATATGGACCGTGATTTATTTTTAGTTGGCAAGGTACTGGTATTGATGGATACCGTAATAAAATTCACTGGATTCCTTGGATCTGATATATTTGCATGTCGGTTATAAATGGATATGGAGTGTAACATATTTGTTGATAGTAGTCTATTATGACATGATCCTCTGGATCCAGAGATTTTATCTTTAGTTTTAAATTGAAAATTAATTAGTTTTAAATTGATCATTATTTAGTTTTGTAAAAATTGGTCGTTGCCAATGTACAGGCAGTTTTTACATAGTGGAGCCACCTCGATGGGCCGAAGTGGCCCCTAGTGTGCCCACTGTAAAAATTTCTTATGTTCTTGTGGTTCGGAACCAACGTAAAATTGTATGTCCCCTCCGCCACCACGGAAGACATGCACAATACACAATTACGAACACAGTTAGGTAGACCAGCCATGAGTGGATCCTAGGGTCTTTGTTGGTCTGAAATATTATAACATTATAACATATATGTATAATGAATCATTTCAAAGCTTATCGTAGTTCGAATTTCATTAAGAAATCTTTATGAAATGTTGTTTGATTCATCTTTAAGTGTTGAAAATCGAGTTTTATAAATATTATAAGAATTTTATAAATAAAAATTTATTATGAAAACTGAAATTGCCATTTTATATTTAATTTTCTCGAATTGTTCATTTATATTTTTTATTTTTCTCCGTACGAATACCCCCACCTTCGACCTACGGGGAGTCATTATGGATTTATTTTTTAATTTATTTTTCGTACGAGTTGTTTTACACCCGCCTTAGCCCTACGGTGATCATTAGGGATTTATTTTCCGTACGAATTGTTCATTTATTTTTTATTTTTTCGTACGAGCTGTTTTACACCCCCTTAGACCTACGGGAAGTCATTAGGGATTTATTTTTTATTTATTTTTCGTACGAGTTGTTTTACACAAGCCCTAGACCTACGGGGAAACATTAGGGTACCCTGCAACCGTGGAAGGCCGCCCGGTTCGAGTCCCATTTGACGCGCGACGCACATGTGTCAACTGATGATCGGAGGCGATGATGCCAGGAGGCACTGGCTGATGGGCTGATGATGCCCGAGGCACTGTCTGATGGTGCCCTGAGGCACTGGCTGATTAAGCTAACTGCCTGATTAGGGGTCCTAAAAGAGAGTGGCGGGGTAGCTGAAGGACTCATATGCACTTGGCTCTCGCCGAGCGAAGACCCTTCCTCTTGGTCCCCTCCTCTCTCTCTCTTAGGTTAGGTATGCCCCTTTGGGGGGGTGAGGCCGTCCCACTTTCTCCCCCAAAGAAGTCCCCCCTCTTCCTTAGGTTATGTATGCCCCTTTGGGGGGTGAGGCCGTCCCATTTTCTCCCCCAAAGAGGTTTCCCCCCTTTCAAAAAAGGGGGTTGGGGTGCCTTGCAACAAAGGGGGTGGGGTGGCACCCTCGCAACTTTTGCAATTGCATTGCACTCAAGCATTTTGCAGTCATACTACTAGTTTGTCTCGGATGAAATAGTTGAACTGAAAAGCAAATCTAAAAAGAAATGACAAATGAAAAAAAGATATTGCATATGTGAATTAATGTATATTTGCAGAACTCTGATATTCTTCTTAATGTTCTCAAACCTCTTCGTCTGATATTACAAGAAACTACCACTTCGATACAAGTGAAGTTAAAGAGAACCTCTTTCATACATTTGGTCAGCAACTTTGCGAAATATAAAAAGGTTTGGGGAGATCCCTAAACATAATTTATAAGTTGCCCCAAGTTGATCAGCTACCAAATGCTTGCTAAGCCTAATGCAAAAAATTAAAAATGCAATTCATGAAATCCTTAATTTCAGGAGAATGTCCATAGATCATAAACAGAACATCTTTGTGGTGGAAGCTAGTTAGTACTTTATTTCAAATAAATTTAGATGATTTTACTGAAGAGAAAGTTCTAAAATTCGTGATGCTGTGATCTTATGCTACATGGATCAGATTCAGATATTATATTTCTTAGGTATTTCATATCAGTTATCTGGTAAAGATGCTAATCAGGTGGTGTGAATAGCTTTAGTATGAATCATTTGGAATGACAAAAGTAAAAAAGTTATTTACACTGTATTTTTCTGGTTCAGCGTGTCTTGAATGAGTCACGCTGGGTAATTTATGCCATATTTTGAGGAGAAACCTTGTAATTAGTTGGTAATTTTGTACAATTAATGTATTATAGGATGTATTGCATTATGTATTTGTACTGGTTGGATTATTATTTTCATCAGTAATAGTTTCGAGAGGCCTGCATAGTTATTTTTATCAGTAATAGTCTAGAGAGGTCTACATAGATACCGACACATAAATATCATACCCACATATTCGCCATTCATACCTCCAGCTCTCATGCACACAAAACAAAAGACAATCGCATATCCAGGACATACTCGTCTTCAATCAAGCCTATTCTGCTACAATGTTCTTATATAAATCCTGTCAACTAAATTTTTTAGATTACATTACTCTAAATTTGTGATCTCACATTAATCTGAGGGAATTTCTTCCCTAAAGATTGTGATCTCATATTAGCCTGAGATAATTTCTTCCCTAAAGAATTAGGTGTGTTAATAGAGTGAAATAATGCATTAAATGATGTGAATTTGAGTCTTGATAGCATCCATGTGGTAGATTGA
>JAJOZX010001519.1:307500-462500 GCA_023014485.1 Bathynomus jamesi
GCGACGACAATCCGGCAACAATTTTGTTCTTAAAAGTTCAATGTAATTTGCAGAATTCACCTTTGTCTTTTCAATTTCAATAAAATGAACATCTGTCTTGCCATTCCAAGAGACCCCTGCAGATATCATAACCTTTTTGGAGAATCTTGACGTTTCATGATACAATCTGTTTATTGAAATGTCACACTTTTTACCACGCCCGTAGACAACATCATTTTGACGGTTTCGCGGAATTTCTAGAGTGAAATCTTTTTCATCCGTGAAGACTATCTTTTAATATCAACGACAGAGAAATTATCAAGTAACTTTCTGCACCTTGTTTTTCTTTTATCCTTAACAGTATCACTTTTTCTAGAAGATACTATTCTTTTGAAGGCTTTTAGTTTTTGTGCTTTAATTATTCGGTGTACAGAAGTCTTTCCAATATTCAAATGTTTAGCAATTGTTCTTTGTGACAAATGACTTCCTGGTTTATCTTCTTGAGAGCAGATTTTATCGTTGATGTAATCCACATTTTCTGGAACCGAAGCTGTTTTAGGTCTACCGCTTCCTGGTTTTCTGGCAGTACTTCCCGATTCGCGAATCTTCTTTAAGAATCTTTCCACTGCACGCCTTTTCCACTTTTTGCCGGGAAACTCTTGCAATAACCTTCCAGTCTTCCATCCTTTTTCACAGTAACAATTTTTAATGAGAATACGATCTTCCTCTGACAACATCATTAAGGGTACTGACGAATTGTTAAAAAATAAAAATATCCACAATTTGACTTGTTCATTCCTGTAGAGTTTTGTAATAACTTGCAAAAATATCGCATGATATCGTATAAAAATGATATCGTATAAAAAACGGATATTATATTGCGATTTTTGTTTTTTTGACCCATGTTGTTACTTTTGTTAATTGCGAGAAAACTATAAAAGATATCAGAATTCCGTTTCTTGCATTCAAAAAAAGAAGTTTGAAAGTATCTTGCATATAAAAATTGTCATGATAAGGAAGGGGGTTACTGAGATATTAATTTTTAAAAAATGCGTCATTTTTTTCGGACCACCCGATATATATCTTTTCATTCAGTGCAAGTGTTATAATTTATAAAAATTCGTAATTAAACGAAGTGAAAAGATATCTGCCCAGGGGTCGAGACCCGGTGCCGGCAGACGATGCGTAGTACACCCAGCTAATCTTCCTTCCTGATAACGTAATTTAGACAGTGAATTTTATTATACTTTGAAGGTGTCCTTTGAAAGTTAAATTTTATTACACGCTTGTTTCTGATAACTTAAAAATGTATAGAAAGTTCTACAGGTAGGGTTCTACAATTACCAAAACTTTAAAGAATTGCCTGCGATCCCGGGTTTGAGACCCTGTGGTGACAGACGGTGCTCAGCACACCCAGCTAAACTTCCTTTTCACCCGGTTAGGCTAGTTGCATGCTGTTTATTATCTGCTCCATCGTGGCTACTTCGTCATATATATATATGGTGTGGAAGTGATAATACATTTGCAACTCGTTACATTTTGTTTTAAAATGTTTTATAGCGGGTATCATCAATTATAGATTAGTATGCATTAGTACTGAGCTAGGCAGGTGCTCGATGCGTAGTACACCCAGCTAATCTTCCTTCCTGTCAACGTCATTTCGAGAGTGAATTTTATTATGCGATCAAGGTATCCTTTCAAAGTGAAATTTTATTACACGCTTGTTTCTGATAAATAAAAATTTATAGAAAGTTCTGCAGGTAGGATTTTAGAATTACTAAAACTTTTAAGAATTGCCTGCGGTCCCTGGCACGAGACCCGGTGATGACAGACGTTGCGTAGCACACCCAGCCAGATTTCCTTTTGAACCCAGTTAGGATAGTTGCTTTGTGTTTATTATTTGATCCCGGCACCCTAATCGACATTTTATCTTATTGTAACCGTCTCTTCCTATATATATGTATATGAAAGTATGTGCTAACAACCCTTCCCGGGCTCGTTTTCCGCTGCTGGCAGATGATTTGTAGCACATCCAGCTAATTTTACTTTTGAGCCCAGTTAGGATATCTGCTTTGTGATTATTATTTGACCCGGGTGCCTTAATCGGCATTTTCTCTTATTGTAACTCTTTTCCTATATATACATATATACATATATGGATGTTTGTATTAACAACCCGGGCTCAGGCTCGTTACCCGGTGCTGGCTGATGATGCGTAGTGCACCCAGCTTATGTTCCTTTTGATCTTAAATTAGTGTACTTGTAACGCCTTCCTGCTCTCTCTCTATCCATATATATATATATATATATACAGGGTGAGTCAAAAGTAGCGCCCGATTTCTGTCAGTTGATTGTTTGTTTGCCATTTGTATTACAGTGTACAAGAAGGTAGAAATAAATGAATGACATGTTTATCTAACCATTTATTCGGGGGAAAATTATTACGGAACTGTACCAAGCTGTTTTACTTGCAATTTTCAAAGTGCCCTCCCTCGTGATCGATGCACAATTGCAGCCGAGCAGGCACAGAGTGGCACACACGCCTGCAGAGTTCGATATCAATTTCCTCAAACTTTGCAGTGATTTGAGCCTTCAATTCCTGAATGGTACGAGGCTTTTCACGATAAACAAGGTCTTTCATGAGCCCCCAAAGAAAGAAATCTGGAGGTGTAAGGTCTGGGGAGCGTGCCGGCCACTCGATCGGACCGCGGCGGCCGATCTACTTTCCTGGAAAGTTTTCATCAAGCCAATGACGAACATGACGTCCATAATGAGGTGGAGCTCCATCTTGCTGGAAATAACAGTCCTGATCTTGTACCCTGGGCCAAAAGAAGGTTTGCAGCATATCCAGGTAAATTTCTGCAGTGACAGATCCCTCAAAGAAAAAGGGTCCAATTATCCCTAATGGAGATATGGCTGCCCAAACTGTCACGCCAGGTAAATTTACCTCCTTCTCAACTGTCACTCTTGAGTTCTCCGCAGCCCATAGACACAATTGTGTCTGTTAATTGTGACGTTAAGCTTAAAACATGCCTCATCTGACCACCAGATGTTGTCTAGCATTGTGTCCTCTTCGTCAAGTTTAGCTAAGAACTCTTCGCAAAATTGAAGACGGTGGTCGTCATCTCCATCATGAAGGGCATGCAGTTAGCGTGGAATGTAAGGTTTCCATTTTTTCTGGTGAAGGATACGGATAACACTTGATTGGCTCACTTCCAACTCTGCAGATAAACGGCGAGTTGACTTTTGCGGACTTTGTTCCAGTCTCCTGATGGCTTCTTCAGCCTTAGCTACATTCGTTGCCGTTTTCGGACGACCGGATTTCTTTGCAGTGGCTACCGACCCTGTTGCTTCAAATTTGTTGACAATCAATCGTATGTTTCTTCCCTGGGGTGGGTTAATATCGAATTCCTCTGCCAAACAGCGTGCCGCCATCGTTGATTGTTCATTACATTTGTAGTAATGTTTCACGGCCGCAATGCGTTGATTTATTGAAAGGTAATTCATGGTTCAATTTGGTGCAAATTCAGTAACTTTCCAAACTCTCAGCAATAACCTGCAAAACAAAAACAAAAATAAATAAACTAAGAAAATTAATAATCTGCAAGACAATTATTAACAACATGACTTCCCAGAAAGGATCTGACAGCCGAAAAAACAGAAATCGGGCGCTACTTTTGACTCACCTGTATATATATATATATATATATATACTGTATATATATGTTCCTCTGTGTATTTTGGTGAAAAACAATAAATTGTTAATTATTATTCATTCTGTGTCGCCTTCGTGGTTATTTTGGCATATATATATATATATATATATATATATATATATATATATATATATATATGGTGTGGTTGTAATAATACATTTCTACTCCTCACATTTTATCATAAATGTTTCAGTAGGGGGTATCCTCAATTATGGACTAGTTTGCATTAGTACTAAGCTAGGATTTCTGAATAGAAATCGATTTATGAAAAAAGGGACTTTAAAAAAGAATCAGTATAAGATTCACTATGAACTAATCATGTAAATTTATCCATAAAGGACCGATGCGGAACTTGATCGTGTTATAGCTACTTTTCGCATCAGTTTTGATGAAAGGCAAATAAACGACGGCGATTTGGAGGTTTCACCCCGCAGAAAACCGAGTGACCTGAATGCGGAGGTCGAGGTATTGGCTCACATCCGGACCAACGAATGCCAGGTGATCGAGGAACTAATGTAAGTTTTTTTTTTTGGTTAAGAACAAAACACACTAATTTCATCGTGCATTAGTACAATTCAGCTTACAGAACTAGTGTCCATTAAATAAGACTAACATTAATGGAGACATTTTACACAATATAGTTACAATTATATACACACGTAAAACATTACACAATAGAGCGAGTGCGCACAAATGGGAACCTTGTTTTAATCTGTCTGCACACCAATTCATCATTCATCTCAGTTTCGCACAAATCGAATAATTTTTAAAAATTTAAAAATCAACTCCCACGTGACATGCGTAGGTGAAATGAAAGATAGTACATGCCACAAGTATTACTAAAATATCGTTGGAAACCGTAAGGATTCCAGACAATAAATTGTACAACAACAGGTTCACTTCAGTGCTGAGTGCCGAGTGAATCAAAATAGTACATTCTTTAACTATTTTTAAAAAAGATTGCAAACCAATGAATCCCCTCATCCCCCAAAATGTCCGTATTTACAATAATACGACACCAATCTCTCGTAGTTGGCAATTTCAATGTTTCATTCTTCGCGAACACACCGATAAATTTGGAGCGTGTGACTCAGTCACTTTTCATTACTCTCTGGAGTGTATTCGCGTCCATTTTAAAAGTGTGTGACTATGTTCCTGAAGCGGTCGAGCTCTATTAGAGCTTGTGATTCGAGGTATACTAGTACACTAATAGGCGCGTCTATAGGGTTGGCGAATTCCACTCTGACTGAGATGTTCCCACTTTCTTGTGGACTTAAATGTGTATTTACACTAGCAGATAAGTCGGGGTTAATATCAAATGGGTAAAGATTAAATTGATCGACAAATTCTTTCTGCGTTAGGCCAATCCCAAGCTCATCACAGCCACCAGCAATATGGGCCAGATTACTATAAGCTCTCGCACAGAGCGGGAACACAGCGTCTGATGAGTAGTCCGTATCCATAGTCCCGCCCAAGACAACGCCATTGACGAATAGAGTTATATTTTTAAGGCCGAAATTCTCGAATTTAAAGGCGCTCTTTTTATATTTTCCATTCGTCGAAGCGTGATCCTGCATTCCAAATAATAACCTTTTAGCTTCAACTCCAAGGGCCACGTTTTCTAACTGCTTCGAGGCCAACCCGGCGGGCACCGTGTATAGTTTGATCTATATTCAGTTAATTGGGTGTTTTACTGTTGCGTGTATTAAGTTTTTTTCAATTTGTACATATTTCGGCGAACTTAATTTCACTCGCCGTACGCGCAGATATGTTTCCATGATGTGAATCACAACTGGTTTTGCGCCCTCTTCTTGATCAGGTCCCAGATTTATGCAAATCTTAAGATTCGTGCGGATGAGCTTTAACTTCATATCCACCCCATCCATAAGCAGTTTCTCCTGGAACTTGAAGTCTGTATGCAGACGTCCAAAACACTCGTACATCTTTTTAGATTTTTTAAATTTGTCTTTTATACTACTTTCGTCTTTAGTCTGATACAGTTGGCAGTTAAAAAGGTATCCTTCCCTTCTTTTGAAAAGTTGAGGACATTTTCCAGATACTCTCGTAGGTGATAATAGCCCGTTCCTGCCGAGATGTTAACCTGATTTAAATAAACCTCACACTGGCTGAATATGGAGTGTAGAAAGTTGGTTTCAGGGTATGCAGAGTAACTATCATCGCAGTCCGCTCCATCTGAATGGGCTATACTCAGTTTAGCGTACATGTGCATACAGCTTGGATCAAAAAAGTATGGGCGTGAGCTGGGTATCACGAATTGTATAGGGGCACTCGGTGAACTAATTGTTTTTAATGGATTAATTGTTATAAAGTCACTATACTCAATGGAAGCCTGCGTAGGGGGCATATCAAAGAGGGACAGTTCCGATTTACAACATTGTGAGCTACACGGATGGATGAAACGCGCCATGACGAGTCAGAAATAGTGCCACCTTTCTCGACAAGTAGTAATCAGCCTATGATTCGTGAGAACAGTGTCCTCAGCTTATATCAGTTAAAAAAATGATCAGCCATAGGCTTCATTCGCTTAGAACACTTCTTTTTAGAAGTCCTTTTACATTTAGCGACACGTGTTTTAACGCCTTCTTCCGGACAGCCTTCTTGTTCTTCTTTCAGCCACCACGCATTTTTCTCTTTGCATCTTTGATGATTTCATCCCGTGTACGTTTTAAATGTTTTTGTAGAGCTTCTTTAGGTTTAGTTCCACCCATTATGTCTTCTACCGTTTTAAAACCTTATTGTAACACCTTCCTTCCAAGGTATCTAGCCCCATCTTCAACAACGGGACAGCCGTGCGTAGTATGGTTGAAAAAATGGACCCAAGCCCACTCCCACACTGATATCTCACTCCTCGATAGACTGTGAAAGGCCTTCTGGTTATTATACCTGAATGCGACGAAAGTGTAGTTTCAATGTTAAGCTCCCATCACCGAATGGGAATTTTTTCCCTCGCTCGTTCTTATATATATTGAGATATTGGTTAATAGATTAGTCGCATCATTCACATAATGGGGCTTGTTACATGTAATGCTCAAACTCTTCCCTCTATGGTTAAGAATGTGTACAATGCGCAGCAGGCGCGCCTGGGTATCCTCAACAAATTGATGCTCCACGATAGGGCTGTAAATATAGCAAATGTCTTGGGATGGATAGCTTTCACCCAATTTCTCCAATTTCAATCGATACTTTAAGCTGGACAAGTCATGTTATGCCTCGTGAAAGGTCTCTCTTTGGAGGGCTGCACTATATCGACCCTCGGCCACAATTGTGAACAGCTCTTTGTCTTTAATATTTCTACTAAGCGTTGATTTTAACTTCAACGTGCGTGCAGTCGTGTCTATGTTTACGACTTCAAAAAGTAAGTTGTTTATGCGGTACGACTTTTCAAGACTCTTGTTTAAGCCCGTCACAATGTCCGTGGCTGTGTCATAATGACCGATTCCTAGTGTTACATTTGTACTATAGTACTGTACTCCACCGAACAGGGCTGATCGCATAGTGTTGTCTAAGGTTATGCCTAATTTTTCACACTCATCGACCCTTCTAAGGATTAGAAATATGATCTGTTCATTTTCAAGAGTTAAAAATTTGGTGCTAACAGGAATTCAGAAACACCAACTTCGTACGAATCACGATCCAATTCAATGGGCCCATGGAGTTCTGTTCCAAAGTTGGCCAGGGTGTTGTTAGGATGTACAAACAGAGAAGAAGAGGACGGGAGTGTGGTATAGAAGTTGTTAGGCGCCATGTTGCATAATATTTAAGCTTCATTATTGCAGCAGCTTATATATTTTGGTGTTGAAGCTTTCTGTGCACCCTAGCCATTTCACCAGGTACATTTTTCTCTTTCCTGAACCTTTGCTGCCTAAAATTTTTTCAATTTTAAACACATTTTTTTCCTAAATTAAAAGCCACTTTCTGCAACTCCTCTCGGTAAAAGCACCCCTGCGATTTCCTCCCCTTTCAAATCTTCAACGTAATACACCATTATCTCGCCTTCAAGTCTCACAGCACTAACTTTAAAAATCTCACTTGTCCATCCTTGCTCAAATCCCTTCGCGAATTTATTTCCCGAACGCGATAGCCTTACATAAGTGATTTTGAAACGTGTAGTGTGGTGGCTGTGTTCCATCTCTTCTCACACCAGGCTCTGGACGAGTACCTCTTTCTAAAATTTCGTTAGGTGTTGTGCCATTCGTGCGGTGGTGTGAACGGTTATATGACGAGGCCAAAAACCCCAGAATATTTATATATCTCTATGTGTTTTTGTGTAAAATAGCGATGCATGCGTTCCTTTATGGTACGTTGAACTCTTTCAGCTAAAGAGGCTTTATGTATAGAATCGCTAGTGTAGTAACTGATATTAAACTTTGTCAACATTTTTTGAAAAACGCGGCCTATAAATTCTTTCCCTATATCCATACAAAAATAGCCAGGAACCCTCTTTTATTTCAACATCAGCGTTTTGGTAGCTTTAGCAACTGTTTCAGGCGATTTATTTTCAGAAGAATTAGCCACAGATATCTAGAGAATACATCCATTATGAATCGGATGTAGCGATAGCCATCATTATACACCGAATATCTTTGCATGTCTTTAAATCCGCTTGCCAAATAGAGTTAATCGAAACCGCTGTTGTCTTGGCCGTTTTAAATGTTTTTCTCACAGGCTTATGAAGTGTATAAGCATCCTGCTCCCGCAAAAAACAGTATAACACCGCCATAGGAGTTTGGGTTAGAAATGTCATACTAGCGTTTTCTTAATATGTTAGCCATTTGCGTATTTTAGAGACACGTGTATAAAGTTGGCCGTTTGGTCTCTTCTTTCTCCTCTTCAGAGATGCTACTGTTGGGGGTGATGGCGTACTCAGTTGTGACACATACGGGACTTGCTCTAAGTCTTTTAACCTATTCAGATTTCCTATCAATGTTTTGGGGACATTTAGTTGTTGTTGTCTTGCTTTAATATGCTTCCATCTGACGCTGACGCATTTGTATCAACAGGGCCAAAAACATACGGGGTACGGGTGAGGGTGGCGTAGATATGAAATATCTCGTGAAGGCTAAGGGTATCACGCTTAACCATACGAACCGACGAATCGTTAACTTTGACTCGTTGAAGGATCTTGTGTGCTTGGAAGATGAGGGCAACCATCCACCCCAACTGACTGTGGGGATCCACAGTTTTCTGGCGCAGAAACTGGGGTGTGTGAAGGAACTAAGGGGTACGAAGGTATGCCGTAACACCTATAGGAAACGTTACCAAGTGCCTGGTACCTATGATACCGTACCATTTGGATACCTTAATCCTTAATCCTTGCTTGTTTTTATATATATATATATATATATATATTATATATATATATATATATATATATATATATATGAATAGAAACGACATAAGTATTAAGGAACGTTTCTGCACAAGCGCCATCCGGAGCAAAAATGAGTTATACCCACTGAGAGGTTCTTCAGACCGTATACTATCATATGGTAACGGATGAATTGCAGAAACGCCAATGTTCGTATGGTCGAAAGTCCCACGAAAAATAATGCGTTATATCTGTCCGAAGGTCGCATAACTTTCAACGCGTTTTCTGACGATTAAAAAAAAATGGCGCTTGTGCTACTTTTGCTTCGGAAGACCCCATATGTGTGTATTGTTAACGGTATGTTTATTTATTACGTATATTTGTTTCAATTAGGGTTTCATTTTCCCCTTTGTGTGCGTGCTTATGTACAATCCTAAGCTCCGCCCACTGTGAGCTCGGTCATGTGACTCCTGCTACTCCCTGGGCATATCTCTACCCCTGCGTGCTCAGTTCGCCTCTGCAAGCCTTGGAGATCAGACATGTATTTCCTCATGTAGACGAAAAATAGTGACGGCTACTTTTGATATTGCGTGTTCGACGTTTATGAAGTGGTATTCGGTAAAGTCGTTAGATGTGGTGAATACTGAAAGACGACCTACCCACCCTCCTTTGAGACTTTTAAGGTTAAATTGAATCGCGCGAAGGAACAAGTTGTTCAAATACTCTATGGATATTCTGGCGAGAGTATTGCCGGATTTCGCGGCACAAACGATGTAATGGATTACGTTGTAGGGCTAAACTGTATAAAAGCGTACATATACGCTGAGGTGAAAGAAACAACGCGTGCAGAAGAGAAGCAACGGATATGGGTAATGAGTATTGTTTTTGAGTCGTGTGACAGGCAGTATTATTTCATGCTGCATCATACCGAGTACGCATACCCTGCGGCTGAGAAAGTAAACTTTGTCATCATGGACAAGCTAAAGTACTTTTACCAATAAATTCATATAATTATTCATAAGATTTCAATTGTCGCTATGCGTTGTGAAGAACAGTTCATGATTGAAAAGCTCGGGTCGGTAAGAAAAAACCCTCGATTGGAAAGGACTGTTTATAAAATTGTATTTAACAATGATGTGGTGCCTAACGATACCCTCTTTGTGCGTGCTTTTGAATGTATTCTAGCCGCGTTTAAAGATAACTTGCCAACCGAATGTAAACTGGGCACAAAATTGTATTGAAAGATATGAAGGCCATTTACATCGAGTATAGGAGCCCTCACACCTTGAGCGGGAAATAATATTAAATCGTATTTACTGCGTAATGCAAAGCAATAATGATGTGACTGTAGACTCGATTATGTGCGAGTTTAGTGTTTTAGTTAAGTGTAGTAGAACAGAGTATTTTGATGTACATTTATTTTCAATATATTTATTTATTTAATATGTTTGTGTATATATAAATATTTTTTTCCTGTACTAATATATTGATGATTATACTCCATCGTTTTGTATCATATTAATTTTTGTTATTTTATTTTTTGATTATATATATATATTCGATCGTTCGTATTTCTTATATTATTATAAATTTTTATTGCATACATTCCTCGTTTGTATAGGATTGTGTATTTATTTTCTATATATTTCGTGAAATTGAGTCCAGTTATTCGTCTATTTAATCAGAATGATGTAATGGTGTTTTATTTAATTCTTTTGGTTGTATACATAAACTATATTATTATTTAATTAATTATATATATATATATATATATATATATATATATATATATATATACACGAAATGGCTGGTTACGCAATCTAAACCGACTGACGGATTTCTAAGCCAACTGTCAAGAATATCTGAATAGCGCAATTTGGCAGCTCGAAAGTTAATTAATATATACATATACACCTGTCTTCTAGATCTTCTAATTCAGCTGGCAGGTTAAGCCAACTGACGGATTAAGCCAACTGGCGGATTTCTAAGCCAACTGTCAGGAATATATGTTTTAATTAAATAAATAGCGTAATCTGGCAACTCAACCCTAATAATGTACACCTGAACAAACCATTTACGCCCAAGCCAGATTAAGCCTTCTAAGCCAACTGGCGGATTTCGAGTTCAAAGTCAAGTGTTGCATCATGATCTCATTGTGTTTCTGCCTCTCGCAGAAGCTGGATGCTCTCTTCCTCTCTCTCCTCCCCCTCTCTCTCTTAGGTTAGGTATACCCCTTTGGGGGTGAAGCCATCCCACCTTCTTCCCCAAAGAGGTTGGGTGGACTTTCCAGCTTGCTGGGGGAGTTCCCCTCCCCCCTTCATTACAGCTTGGGGGATAACCCCTCCCCCTTGCTGCATAACCCTCTCCCATACTACTAGGATGGAATACTGCAATGAAGAAAAAGTGTTTCGTGGTCTATTTCTTATAATAATTGTGAAGAAAGTTTGCGTTTATTTCAAGGAAAATATAATAAACCACCACCAAATGCAACCACTCTTCGATACTGGAAGCTCAAACTTTTGGAAACGAAACAGGGAGTCTGGTAAAAGATCGTCCAAGAAGCGAAAGGAAAGTAACGACGACAGTAGATAACAACATAGAAAATGTCCTCGCCAGTTTTCAAGTCGATCCAAGAACTTCAACGAGAAAAATCGCAGAGGAATAGAATATTTTTCAAATTTTCAGTAATAAAATTATTGATATCACAAGGGTACCACAATTACAAACCCATTTACTCTCAGCTTATATACGACGATAATTCTGATAGATGGCTGCAGTTTGCTGAAAAAATGAGACAAGTTCAAGTGATCTAGATTTCCTTCGAAAAATCAAATTTTCAGATGAATGTGTCTTCGGCTTAATGATTGAAGGAAACACTCTGTGCTGTCTCATTCCAGCGAAACCACCTTGTGCGATATCGAGGCGATGATCCTCGTTAAAGCAGCAAATATACTGAGGAGGCACATCGTTGAGAATCCGCTAGAGGCTTTCTCAGGTTCGTTGGCGGATGACTGCCTCCTCAAATCTATCCTTCCTCCACTGTTTGCCTTCATGCAAATGACATTGCTAGGTCCTAGCATTAAGTCACAGAACTCCATTGAGGGAAGTAGGGCTGAGGTTGCGTGTACGTTGTCTCACCTTATCATCCATAATACTGTGAAGCGCGTTGTTAAGCCTACCAGTAATGAGAAGCGTCATTCCAAAGAACGTGAAACACCCACACCACTCTATGTTGGGTTGAAATTGCAAAACCAGGGTCGGTCAAAGCGGTTCTAGGACAGTTCGTACCAGGACAGCTCATACCAGGACAACTTATACCCGGACAACTTATACCCGGACAACTCATACCTAGGACAACTCATACCTAGGACAACTCATACCTAGGACAACTCATACCTAGGACAACTCATACATAGGACCAGAAAAAAAAATGAAAAATTAATGAAAACATTTTGTAAAATTAAAAATTAAATTTAAACATTTAGAATTCATGCAAGTTATTAATGAAAACATTTTGAAATGAAAACATTTATTTTTTTAAATTAATGAAAACATTTATTTTGTAAAATTAAAAATTAAATTTAAACATTTAAAATTCATGCAAGTATATATATATATATATATATATATATATATATATATATATATATATATATATATATATATATATATATATATATATATATATATATGGGATGAATTTCACAATAAAACACGTGAAATGAATAAATGCTGCAAACCCACAAAGAAAAAGGAAAACGATTCCAAGGCCTATCGTGTATTCAAAGCTACACCTGACGAGGTGTAGCTTTGAATACACGAAAGGCCTTGGAATCGTTTTTCTTTTTCCTTGTGGGTTTGCAGCATATATATATATATATATATATATATATATATATATGCCCAGTTAGGTTCATTGAATGCCCGGTTAGGTCAACTGAATACCCGGTTGGGTTCATTGAATGCCCAGTTAGGTCAACTGTATGCCCTTGACGATTGGTTAGGTTTAGTCGTGATATTTTCGTTAAAACTAACGAAAATATCACGACTAAACCTAACCAATCGTCAAGGGCGTACAGTTGACCTAACCGAGCATTCAAATTTTATCCTATGTAAATAATGGTTCTCTATTTATTATATGTTTGCAATAAATACTAAATTTGTTGTTATTGTTTTCTTATCTTATTTTGGTTAATTTGCATAGTTTAAACTTTTGGGGTAGATATAGATGAAAAGATCAACATTGGGGTGGTAATTGATGAAGTGAGTATGAGTTGTCCTAGGTATGAGTTGTCCTAGGTATGAGTTGTCCTAGGTATGAGTTGTCCGGGTCTGAGTTGTCCGGGTCTGAGTTGTCCGGGTATGTGTTGTCCTGGTATGAGCTGTCCGGTCACGGGTCAAAGCAACTCATAAATCACTTCTCATCTCTTGGGCTGTCAGGGAAGAGGTGTACTCAGTGTCACAAGGACAAGCGCAGCATATCCAACAGTCCAATACTGGATACAGACAAAGGTTCTCCAACTAATGTACTGAAGGTCATCAGGTCTCAGAGAGAGGGAAATTTTGAACTCTATGTCCAAGTGCTTGGTGAGATAATTCCATAGTGTTTCGGTCTCGACCATCCAAACTACGCACGGTGGCTGCCAATACACGTGAGAGACCTCATGCAGTTGAAGGACAAGCATCCAACAGTGTACCACGAGTTCAAGAAGGGCAACTTCCTTGTGCAGAGATCAGAGAACCGATATTCCATGATGGCGAAAGACCAATCACATGAACACTCAAACAATCACATCAAGGGAGATGGAGGTGCATCTGGCCTTTACGACGAGCCAATTGCCCTCCTCATATGGATGTTAGCTTCTCTTGAGCGCGCAGGCGTCATCTCCACTAATGAGGACTTCATGTCATGGCACCACACGTAGAGCTTCTCCTCTCATCACGAATAATGATTGAATTTGCAATCAAACAGTGTGGCTAAAACGCGTTAATCTTTGATTTGCCGGTATCGCTCTTATCCATAAGTTCACACAGCTTACAGCGGTAATTCAACTTTAAACCAAACAACGGCAAATGCAACTGCGCGGTTGTGACTTCCTGACAACCGCAACCACAACCGCGGAGCTATGAAATCTGACAGAAACGAGCCCAAGATCATCAAATTTGGCCCAGCCGTTTCAGAGATAGGGCGATATAGGTGTTTTAGAGTAAAAAATTACCTTGACCACGACTTATCATGTGACCTTGACCTTGAAACATAGTTAGATTGATCAGGCGCCTCAAAAGTATAAGAAACGAGCCCAAAATCATCCAAATCGGCACAGTAATTCCTGAGATATGGCATTTTATGGTTTTGACAGTGGAATCGAGGCAGCCATTTTGAATTTGCTTTAAATGGTCACCAGAGGAAGGTTCCAGCGTGTCCCCAACCTGGACACGTTTCTATATAGCTAAAGGTAACTTCATGACAAATTCCACACTTTCTGCCAGATCTGAACGAATTTTGCATTAATCCACCCTACTAACAGTACATAAATTCATTAACATATTTTGAGTAGCGTCTTATAAAGATAGTTTAGAAAAATATTATTGGTTTAAAGGCCTCGCTGGCAACTTTCTCGCCAGCTGTTGAGAAGATTGCCAGATATGCCGGGTAAAAGACTGGACAGTTAATATTCCCTTGCAATCTACTTAAGAAATTAAAGAATGTATTTATGTATTTTCCCTGTATTTATTTGTCTTATATATATATATATATATATATATATATATATATATATATATATAGCCGTGTATTTATTTCTGTTTTATGGTCTGCCGACTTTTTATACGGTAAAATACAGGTTCCGTCCAAAAATTGGATATTTGTATGAAAATATATAAGTTAGCCCTAAAACTGGTTTAAATGAATATTTTTTTTTAATATGGTTAAAAGATATATTTGTGTGTTAAGACAGAAAATTTGTTTTAATTAATTCTTCTTTAATGTGCTTTAAATAATTCTTCTATATTGCATGGTAAAAATAAGTAAGTTACGCTAAAAAATAAAATCTAATTTTGTTATAAAATTATATTAATATTTTTTTATAATAAGATTTAAAGATATATATTTAGATAGAGACAAAAATTTTGTTTTTGCTTTAAATATTGTTTACCGTGTTTCAGTTTTTGTTTGAAAGAACAGACAGCATTCCAATACATCACAATCCTGGCTTCGTGATGGTATTCCATCCGAGTTGATTAATAGTTTTGTCAATTATCTGTGCCGTTTTTTGAGACCTTCCTGGTCTAATGGGTGGTGGTGGTGCTGTGGTGAGGTATTCTAAGGGTTCACTTGTATTTTGCTATTTTTGAGATGGGTCAATGTATGAAGGGGCTTGTTCGCTTGTATTTTGTTATAATAGAACTGCGTTAATTCTCATTTACATGTGTACATCATATACAATGTGCGTGTTTTTTGAGGCAGAGCGATGTTAATTCTTCTTTATACGTACGTACAAGGAAATAACTGTGTACGATTAAGCCATATACGCCTGGCTATGAGCAGTTTACGATTAGCCGCCTTCTAAGCCAACTGGCTCTGATCCTAAACTCCAAGGTGGAAAACACCATTAGGTGCCGAGACATGCCTCTGAAGAGATCTTCTCCCTCTCCGCCTTCTTGTGTTTTATTTTAGATTAGGTTAGGTTTGTGGTGATTTACTCTTTCTTCTTATTTGCATTTTTAACTATTTGCTCTTTCTTTATTCAATTTCTTTTTATCGTTGCTATTTTTCTTTACAATCGATTTCAATATACTTTATAAAAACGGTTAGCACGTGACAGAGACGAGGCGCCATTGTAATTTGAACCACGCAAAGAGACCGGGAATAATTATACACTTAATTACACTTTACTGACTTTTATTTATTCCGAAAACACTTACATAAATGGAGTAATGCGAGGGGGAAATTAGCGTTAACATTTTGCCGGAGAGAGACACGAAAGAATATTCTAAATTTACAAAAACATCGTAATAAAAAAAAAACACCTTATTAGACCAACGGCCATCCGATAACTCGTTTTTGGGCATTCTCCGTTTCTCTAGACCCATTTCCGGCGTTACCAACTAGCACTCTATAAACAAACCATTATTAATTTCTGAGTGAACGTAATTGAACAAATATATTTATTTTGCCGTTTTTTCTTTTTTTTCATTTAACAAATTCAAAATTGAATAGAGAAGAAATCATTAGAATGACAAATTTCACACATCAGATATTTTGTATCATTTTATAAAAATCGAAAGAAAAATTTTATAATTATCACAACATTTGCATAAAATAACATTTCACACTCATAATCAAATTTATAACCTGTAACGAATCTGTTACGTGACAAACAACGGATAATGTTCTGAACACTGGTTACACAAATCAAATTTCAAGTTCACAATCTATTCCGACGATTTCTCATCGAGATCGCTTTACATTCGAAACAATTATTTATACAGTTACATAGTTACTATCAGGGCAACATAGAAAGAACAAGAAAATGTTTACCAAAAAAATACTGACCAGAGCGCACATACTATTACACAAAACACAAAACAAATTTGGGCAATAATCACACCCTTTCACTTATAATTTCATTACATAATAATCAGTCTACCTTAATTTCTGGACGTTGTTTAGATAACAATCCGCAAAGCTGACAACGGACTTCTTAAATTTTCAACCGCAACTCTCCTGCTCACTTCGCTAGAATGCAAGGGGTTGCATCACCATACAAGAGATCAGTACGTTTGAGGTTCCGCTCTCTCTCCAAAAATGGCGAAACACAAGAGAGCCGTCGAATTCAGAGGGGACCAGGGGATGGAGATATACTGAAATTGGAACCACGCACCGGAATTGGACGGAATTTGCAATTCTAGAAGTCGACGAAGAAACTCGCCTCTCTCCTCTCAACTTTTTCGGTGAACGCTGCTCCTCCTACATCCAGCTGAGGGACTCTCTTACTGGCAATAATCAAACGATCACTTCGCCGTAGGCGGTTTCACAACGAACTTACTGTATGTCTGTATGGACAGTAAAGCCTTAGACACTCGTTCAAACTCTCGTGGTTTGCCTACCGAGTGCTAAAACACATATTGAGCGAAGCATCGAGCAGCAGGACCAGGAACTCCCCACAAAATACCAGTAGACCATCTTGGATCGAAACTGTCCTGCACTAAGTCGCTGCGCATTCGGTTTCGTTTCTCTCGTTCTCGTTCTCTCTCTTCTCTTCTCTCTCGTATCTTCTCATCTCGTCGGTGATCGATCACCTATCGGGTCAACTAAACTCAATGGATGGAATTCGGATCCAACTTAGTTGCTTCCAAATCGAGCCTCTCGAATTTTTTGCAAAAAAATATCAAAGTTTATACTGCTACTGATTATCACTTTTCATATTTAAATTACAAATTTACTCGACACTTCACTTCGAAACAAGAACTGTAATTTGCTCTGGCCAAATTTACGGGAAAGTATTATAATTTCACAGAATTTCGCAAAAATTTAATCACGCCAAGCTACCAATAAGGTCACTTATGGCAGTTACATCGGAGAAGATAATAAAAAAAATCATGAAACGCAACGAAACAAAGCTGTACAGTATAACTATAAAAGCGCCCATACATAGTAACCGTTATTATAATTAAAAAAATATTATTATTGAAACTACCTTCAGAAATCACATCGATACATTTAAATACAAAAGACAAAAATGGAAACTCAGAAACTTCATGTCATCAATCTCGAAAATCATGAACCCTCTTACACTTTGGGGGGAGCACACATAGATTCCACAAAAGCGTTACTGGCAATCTAAGAGCTCCATTTCCAATCAACACTGAAGCTAAAGTTTCAATTGCATGAGTAAACCCAAATGAAATTTTAAAAAATAACAAGTTTCCAAAGTGAATCATTAAATATAAAACATTTAAATATTAATATCGAAAATGAACGTAATACATTAATTCCAACCTGAAACGCTAAATTTCACAGGAAGAAAACTCTTAATTCACAAATTACACCTGAGATACAACTCTCTCATTCAACACGGAACCCAGCATGGTTTGTAAATCACCAGAATTCCAGTAATTTATCGTTTCCAAGTGAAACTAAATACAAATTTCATCGTTATTAGAAATAAGAACAGGTATTATGAACCCAAAAATACAACGCAACCTACTACGCAAAATTTTTAAAAATAAAATTGCATAATGAAGAGTGTGTTCACTTTTTGTTGTAAGCGAACCCTATAAAATATACCTAACCGAACAAACTGCATTTACACGATGAAATAATTTTGCAGTATTTTCTATGCAAACGCGCGAACGTAAAAAAAAACATTTTTCATTATTTATACCCAAATTACAAAGTTAAACAAAATCACTCATCATAATAAAATCTAATTTCAGAAGAAAAATTTAACCAGCCTATCCGTACAAAATATCACTTGAAATTTTCATTAAAACTCATGAAAGAATGAAAAAATTAGAGAACAAAAACCAGCCCACCTATAAAATAAAAATGAATGAATATATAAAAAGTAAAAAAAACAGAAATTTCTTTATCAAAAGAATTTACGAAAACAATTCCTGTATTTCAATTAAACAAATTTTTATCATTTTATAACATATTTTGCTTTCTTTAAGGTCACACACACTATATATACGGCAAGCATATAACCTTAAACAGTCCGAACTTGACCCAGTATAAATTAGTGTCTTTAACGATTATTTTTCGAATTTAAACCTAAAAGTACAATGAGCTACCTTAAACAACGACTCACGAATTTCTGCTCAAATTGACTCGAACGGTGGAAACAGTCTGACTCAATGGAAATAAAAATTTTTAGTCGAAACAGTTGAAACAGTTTGACTCCAACTAGAAGAGAGAAAAAAACGATTGAAAATTTTGACAGCGAAATTTCGGAAGGGACGCGGAGAAATTCGAAAGGGAGGCGCCATCTTGAAATATAGTTGGGAATCAGAATTTGCTTGCAAATCGGGTACACAATGCATTTTACTATTCAAATAACCGAAATAGAATATCTACCAATTTTATAAATACTATAAAACGGTTAGCCATGTAATTTAGCTGAAACATAAGGCGCGTACAGAAGACGTGGTAACGCCCGTATTTGAATGTAATAGGGCCTCCGCTTGCCACCAAAAATAAGTGGTGATTTACAGTACTCTTTTTTCTTATTTGCATTTTTAACTATACTTTTTCTTTATTAAATTTCTTTTTATCGTTGCGCTTTCTCTTTAAACTCGATTTCACTATACTTTATAAAAACGGGTAGCACGTGACAGAGATGAGACGCCATTGTAATTTGAACGACGCAAAGAGACCGGGAATAATTATACATTTAATTACACTTTACTGACTTTTATTTATTCCGAAAACACTTTTCGATAAACGGGGTAATGAGAGGGGGAATTTAGCGTTAACATTTTGCCGGAGAGACACGAAAGAAAATTCTAAATTTACAAAAACATCGTAATGCAAAAAAAAAACACATTAGAAAACGGCCGTCCGATAACTGTCGTTTTTGGGCATTCTCCGTTTCTCTAGAACCATTTCCGGCGTTGCCAACTAGCACTCTATAAACAAACCATTATTAATTTCTTATTTAATGTAATTACATTTCTTATTAAACATTATTCTTTATTAAACAAACATTATTAAATTCTTATAAAGAAACATTTAATTCTTAATTAGACATTACTACACGTTAGGTTACCCACCTTTGGAGGGTATACTAGGGGCACTCAATATATTTTGCCACACCCTTCTTTCTTAGCTAAATAATAGGCCATTGGGCTGAAATGTCTTTTGGGCCTTACGTTTGAACTTTCTGCGCTTCAAATAACAGGATTTTTCCAGTTTGAACCTTCCTTCCTTGTACGAAACCGCTTTTAAACGCCCTTCTATAAAACCGGTGGTTAACGCAGTTTCGTAAATGGCATTTGACAGTCGTGTGCGTCGTAAACAAAGAGCTGTTATCGAGTTCTTAACCACAGGGAAGGAAATATTCACAAACGTCTGCAAAACGTTTACAGAGATGCTGTTGTTGATCGAAGCACAGTTGGACGCTGGTCTAAACGTATGAACTCATCGGAGAGAGGGAGAGCCAACCTCGATGATGAACCACGTAGCGGTCGCCCGGCATCGGCTGTGACATCTCACACTGTGCAACGTGCTAGCAGCATCATTCGATCAAATCAGCGTGTCACATACAAGGAGCTATCACTGGAGCTAGAAATTAGTGAAGGAAGTGTGAATACGATAATTCAGCAACTGGGATACTCAAAAGTGTGTTCACGGTTTGTTCCTCGCGAACTGACTGAAGATCACAAAGCCCAAAGAAAAGAAATTGCTTCTGAGTCGTTGGTTCGATACGAGACAGAAGGGGATGACTTCCTTTCGCGAATTGTGACTGGGGATGAGACTTGGGTACACCACTTTGAACCTGAAACAAAACGCCAATCCATGGAGTGGCATCACGCAGACTCCCCACGCAAGAAAAAGTTCAAAATGGTTACCTCTGCAGGAAAGGTTATGGCCACCATCTTGTGGGACATGAAAGGGGTGATTCTGGTGGACATTATGAAGAAAGGACAAACAATGAACTCAGAGACATATATTGCTACCCTACAGAGACTCCAGAGACGTATAAATCGAGTTTGACCGGAGAGAAAACTGGAAAAAGTCCTTCTTTTGCACGATAACGCCAGACCACAGAACAGTTTGCAAACAAGAGACGCCATCACAAAAATGTGCTTGACTGTGTTATCCCACCCTCCATACAGCCTGGATCTGACACCCTCAGACTTCCATTTGTTTGGGCCAATGAAGGATGCTATTCGTGGAAGAAAGTTTCAGTGACGATGAGGTTGTTGAGGAGGTTAAGAGGTGGCTCCAGCGGAAGCGAGCGAACTTTTACGAGCAAGGAATAAAGGCCCTTGTTTCGAGGTGGAGGAAAGCCGTAGAAAAGGATGGAGACTATGTGCAAAAATAAAAACTTGTAAAAAAGGCATGTACTTGTGTAAAAAATTTCTCTTACAAGGAAACTTGGAAATAAAAAAAAAGTGGGGCAAAATATATTGAGTGGCGCTCGTATATATATATATATATTATATATATATATATATATATATATATATATATACAGGGTGATTCAGCAAAGAGTACATTAAATTGGAGGATGAAATCCTTGGATAATTCTAAACCACAATATCTCTATGGTAAAATGTCATATTCTGCATAGTTTCCATGTTACAATACATTTTAATGTATTTAATGTACTCTTTGCTGAATCACCCTATAATATGAAAATAAAAACCCACTCTAATAGACAGATTTTATTTCCACGACAGTTTCGACGCGCACTGGCATCCTCCTCGGGTGGATACAGAAACACGAATGAACCAAAACAAGAGGGAAAAACACTCCAGGGACCGACCGTTAAGAAATCCGCACCAAGGTTAGATCCCATTCTCCCGACACCGGAAGGGCATTTTCATTAAGTACATTCGCGCAAATTTAAAACTATCTTCCTGTTCTAAACATACAGATTCTAATATATATATTTTTTTTTTTACATAATTATTACATTTATTATTAAATTTATTACATTTAATATTGCATAATTATTCATTACAGAAATTATAAATTTATTATTACATTGGTTATTACATTATTGTTTACTATACAGAACTTATAAACCGAAAAAAGAATGAAAAAGCCGATTAGGAAACAATCCAGCGACCATTGAGAAATTCGCACCTAGGTTAGATACCGTTCTCCCGACACTGGAAGGGCATTTTATTACAGGGTCCGCTTATAAGTACATTCCCACAAATTAAAACTCTCTTCTTGTTCTATACATACAGATTCTAATATTTTGACATAATTACTGCATTTATTATTACATTTAAATTTTTTTAACATTTATTATTATTACCTTTACCCTAATTATTAAATTTATAATATTACCTTTATTATTACATCTGTTGCATTTATATTTATTTCCACAATTTATTACTTCCATTATTACATTTACTAAAGGCAAGTAAGGAAACATTCCAATCCAGAGACATTTAAGAAATTCACACTTAGGTTCGAACACGTTCCCACGACTCCGTAAGGGATTTTTTGACCAAGAATCTCATTAAAGGGTCTAACTTATAAGTACCTTCGCACAAATTAAAATTATCTACTTTTTCTATACACACAGATTCTATTATTTTTCTTTTGACATAATTATTACATTTATAAAGTACCTTACTTGATTCCCAATCTATAGCATGATTATTTTGGCTGGCGTGATAAAAAATGGCATTACAACTTCTGAAGGCATACAACTTCTGAAGGCATATTTGTGTTCTTTAATATGGGTTTCAATATTTCTTCCAGTTTCTCCCACGTATACTTGAATCACAACTTTTACAGGGAATGCTGTAGACACAGGCTTGTTCCTCTTTTGCCACGTTATTCCTAACCAATTTACTTTTCACGGTAGACGAATATTTGAACGCCAAAGCAAACTTAAAATCTTTCGTCAACGGTTTTACTCTTTCTAAGCCGGCAATGTAAGGCAAACTCACATATTGTTTTTGGTTAACTGAAGGTTCCCGAGGGGCATAAAAAGATTTTCTGGCTTTAAAATACGCCTTTCTGATAAACCACTCGGGATATTTTAAATCCTTAAAAATGTTCCAAATCTTTGAATTTTCCGGGTCCAGCAAATGTGGGCTACAAATCCTGAGTGCTCTTAGAAACATGGAAAAAATAATTGAGCTTTTAACCCCTTCATCATGATATGAAAAATAATGAATGTACGAATTACAATGAGTAGGTTTTCTATAGACCGTGAAATTGGGCTTTCCGCTTTCGTTAATGACCAAAACATCTAGAAAAGGTAATTGTTTGTCGTTCTCCCATTCATATTTAAATTTAATAGAGGGAACAAGATTATTTAATGACTGAAAGAAAGTGTCAAAGTTGTTCCAGTGGTCAGGCCAAAGTGAGAAAATATCATCTACATAACGAAACCAAATTAGATTCCTGGGGCATATTGTTTGCAACAATTCCGACTCATAGTATTCCATGTATAATGTACTCAGTATTGGGGACAAAGGAGACCCCATTCCCATACCAAAACGTTGCAAATAAAATTCTTCACCGAAGGAGAAGGCATTATTGGTGACACAGTTTTATCAGTTCTAAAAATACAGATGTGGGCATGCCTAGTTCTACGTTACATGTTGGCAATTTTCTATCTAAAAAACTAAGTACATCATCAATGGGAACTTTCGTAAACAAGGACTCAACGTCAAAACTGATCATTCTTCCCCGTTTTAAATCTAAGGACATAACTTTGTTAATAAAGTCACAGGAATTAGTGATGTGCGAGCCTGAAAATTTACCAACTAATGGGGATAATTTATCTGCAAGAAATTTAGATAACCTGTAACTAAAGGAACCCCTGTGTGAAATAATGGGACGGAGTGGTATATTAATCTTATGGGTTTTGGGTAGGCCGTAAATGTGGGGGAGTTTGGGGTTAATCTGTAGAAATCTTTTAGGATCAATCGCCGGGACATCTTTTAATAAGTTCCTGATGGTTTTGTTGAATTCGGCAGAAAGACGCTTTAGGGGGGACGATCTCACTTTGGCGTAGGTGAATTCATCACTAAGTAACGCTTCCATTTTTTGTTTATAATCACACTTGTCCAAAATAACCACAGTGTTACTTTTGTCCGCTTTAGTGACAAATATTGCTTCATTCTTTCTGAGCTTGTCTAAAGCTAACCGGAATCTTTTGGGAATAGAGTCCAATGAGTTGAAATGTTCCAGAAACTTGCTCAGAATCAAACCATTTAAACACGGAATATCCACCCTGGAATTAACTACGGAAGACACAAAATCTAAAACAATGTTTTTATCGGGTTTAAGGGCAAACGACAGCCCTAAATTAAGAACTTCCTTTTCGGATTTGGATAAGACATATGTCGATAAATTTAAAACGGAACCTTCCACCGCACACTTTGACCAAGCACTTTCATCACATAAATAGTATAGCTTTCTGTTAAGTCGTTGTTCAGTGCGTCTAGTCTCCACGTCGCATTTATAATCTGCAGTTTCAAACAGCGCCACAAGTAGTTCACACGACACATGCGATTTAAGGACGCGTAGACAATTTCTTAGTTTGAAATACGTATGGTCAATTTCACTTTTAACACACGGAATACGTTCCTTCAAAATTTCCCTGGCAAAATTAGGAAACGGTGTATGGTCCTTCCTGAAGGTAAACGGTACCAAGGACTTCGGGCACACTTGCTCCACTAAACACTCTTGTAGGAACTTGAGTTGCAGCTTCTTGGTCTTCACAGCCACTAGTGTTTTTTCATATAGACGATAGGAAGATATAAGTTGGGGAAAGGTAACTAAGAAGAAGGCGAATAATCAGGCTATAGATTGGGAATCAAGTAAGGTACTTTATAAATGTAATAATTATGTCAAAAGAAAAATAATAGAATCTGTGTGTATAGAAAAAGTAGATAATTTTAATTTGTGCGAAGGTACTTATAAGTTAGACCATTTAATGAGATTCTTGGTCAAAAAATCCCTTACGGAGTCGTGGGAACGTGTTCGAACCTAAGTGTGAATTTCTTAAATGTCTCTGGATTGGAATGTTTCCTTACTCGCCTTTAGTAAATGTAATAATGGAAGTAATAAATTGTGGAAATAAATATAAATGCAACAGATGTAATAATAAAGGTAATATTATAAATTTAATAATTAGGTAAAGGTAATAATAATAAATGTTAAAAAAATTTAAATGTAATAATAAATGCAGTAATTATGTCAAAATATTAGAATCTGTATGTATAGAACAAGAAGATAGTTTTAATTTGTGGGAATGTACTTATAAGCGGACCCTTAATAAAATGCCCTTCCAGTGTCGGGAGAACGGTATCTAACCTAGGTGCGAATTTCTCAATGGTCGCTGGATTGTTTCCTAATCGGCTTTTTCATTCGTTTTTCGGTTTATAAGTTCTGTATAGTAAACAATAATGTAATAACCAATGTAATAACAAATTTATAATTTCTGTAATGAATAATTATGCAATATTAAATGTAATAAATTTAATAATAAATTTAATAATTATCTATAAAAAAAAATATATATATTGGAATCTGTATGTTTAGAACAGGAAGATAGTTTTAAATTTGCGCGAATGTACTTAATGAAAATGCCCTTCCGGTGTCGGGAGAATGGGATCTAACCTAGGTGCGAATTTCTTAACGGTCGGTCCCTGGAGTGTTTTTCCCTCTTGTTTTGGTTCATTCGTGTTTCTGTATCCACCCGAGGAAGATGCCAGTGGGCGTCGAAACTGTCGTGGAAATAAACTCTGTCTATTAGAGTGGGTTTTTATTTTCATATTTTGACCTTCACGTAGAAAAAAAAAAAAAAGTGAAGTTTTTTGCATTCACCATATATATATTATATAATATATATATATAATATATATATATATAATATATATATATATATGCAAATAACTGCAATGACATGGATCTAGGGTTTAAAGCAGCCTAGCCCTGTCACATTTAGAACCTCAATATAAGCAAAGCTGGATCCTGTCTGCTTTGCAGATAGCTGGTGAGGAAAGCTATATTTATGGGACCTCTTTGCGAGTGACCCGTGCTCACGTCGGGCTAGCATAGTGAAAAAAGAAAAACTATGGTATTTGTCATTTACCATTACTTATTCGGACTATAGTGGATTTAATTATTCCAGATGAGTTCCTTGTTCCATGCACGGTCTGTGTGTATCATAAAAAACTCAGGGGACCATTCTCAGTTCATTCCCATATATATATATTATATATATAATATATACACAATTCATATAGTTATGTGGTTTGAGCTGCCAGATTAGGTTATCATCTTCCCCTTGAAGATCATGCAGACACACAGTGTAATATATATATATATATATATCTATATAATATATATATATATAGAGAGAGAGAGAGAGAGAGAGAGAGAGAGAGAGAGAGAGAGAGAGAGAGAGTTACAAGGAGTTACAAGGAAAAGAAGTACCTCAAAAGGCCTTGCGGCCCATACCGAGGAGGTACCAACGGCAACGGGTGCCAGGGAAAATTTTCTACACACTCAAATAGTGTGCAAGATTTGGTCTAACCTTTTCTTGAACTGATCCACAGAGGAACTGTTCACAACTTCCGAAGGTAAACTGTTCCACGTGTCACAGATCTTATACGTAAAGTAATCCCCACACACACTAGTCCTAAACCGTTTCAAATCCAACTTCCAACCATTGTTGCGAGTTGGGTTATCATTTAAATTAAACATACTTCTAAAATCGACATCGATGAACCCGCGTAAGAGCTTGAAAACCTCGATCAGTTGACCGCGCAGCCTCCGAGTTTCAAGCGAAAACAAGTTCAGGGCGCGTAACCGTCGATTGTAGCCCATATGCCTAACGGAAGGGATTAACTTTGTGGCCCTCGCCTGCACTCGCTCCAGCCTCTCAATATCTTTCTGAGGGTGGGCGACCAGAACTGCACAGCGTACTCCAGGTGCGGCCGAACAAGGGAATTGTACAGTGAGAGCACAATCTCCTTGTTCCGAAACTGAAATTGCCTCCTGATATAACCCAATAGTTTCTGGGCTTTCTTTTCCACCTCTACACACTGTTTCGTAAACTTAAGGTCGCTGCTAATTAGCACACCCAAGTCCTTTTCTAAATCAGTCACCTTGATATTACTACCCAACATCGAGTAATCCGAATTGAGATTGGCGTAGCCAATGTGCATCACTTTGCATTTACCCAAGTTAAACGGCATTTGTCATTTTTCGGACCACTCTCCTATCCTACCTAGGTTCGCACGCAGTTCCTCAATCGCTTCGGGCGTCCAAACATTGGCCCCAAGTTTGGTGTCATCAGCGAATTTGGCGATCAGACTGACGATGCCACCGTCGATATCATTTATGTAAATCATAAACAACAGTGGCCCCAAAACGGAACCTTGAGGAACCCCACTAGTGACCGAGGCCCAACCCGAACTAGCCCCTTTAATTACCACTCTCTGCCGCCTATTCCTCAGCCAGTTTTCAATCCACCTACCTATTTCCCCACCGATACCCAGCGCGCGCACTTTCGCCATTAGCCGGCGGTGAGGTACCTTATCAAAGGCTTTCTGAAAGTCGAGATAAACTATATCAATCGCCCTACTCTTATCGTACTCACTCAACATGACGTGGAAAAACTGGAGCAAGTTGGTGAGACACGACCTATGCCGTCTAAACCCATGTTGGGAGTCCCCAAGCAGCTTGTAGGAATCCAAATGGTCAACGATCCTATCAGCTATTATCCCTTCTAATAATTTACCTACAACTGAAGTGAGACTAATGGGACGATAGTTCCCTGGACTTTCGTGATCCCCTTTCTTAAAGATAGGGGTCACGTTGGCTTCCCTCCAGTCACCAGGCACCTGGCCCATCTCCAACGATTTGTTGAAGACTGTAGCCAGGTGGGGAGCCACCTGGTCGCGCACTTCTCGCAACACTCTGGAGAGAAACTGGTCTGGCCCAGGAGCCTTAAACACGCTCAGTTTGTCTATTCTATCGGCAACGACTGTCGCGGTACATCTAACACTATCCAGGCCAGCACCTTCGTGCCTCACGCCTGGCTCGGGGATGACGCTTCTAATGGGCTTTCTACTATTAACATAACTGAAGAACTCCTTATGGTTCCCCTTACAGAGGCTTGCCACCCGTAGTTCTTCGTTACGTTTCGGTAGCCTAACCTTCGCCTTCACTTCCCTACACAGGCGGACATACGCTTCAGTGTTCTCGTGGGAACGATTGGCCTTCGCCCTCCTATACGCTACTTTCCTATTTCGGATAGCCGAAGCGATGTCTCGATTGAACCACTTAGGCTGCGTTGAAGCAGGGGTGACCGGTTTTGAGGGTATGGCAGCAGACTGCAGCACCATAAACTCGTCCCGGAATGCACTCCACACTCCCTCAACATCGCCGCCAACCTCTGACCCCATCTCTCCTACGCTATCCCTGAGGCTAACAAAGTTCGCCCGCCGGAGATCGAGCTTACTGCCTCTTGAGTTACTACGCTTCACCCGAGGGACGCGCACACGGAACCTAATAAGACCGTGATCACTCCCGCCCAATGATTCGTCAACGGTGAGGCCAGTGACGAGGTTGTCTTCGGTCGTGAATACTAAGTCTAGAACGCTTTCGCCTCGTGTAGGCTCGTTGACCCACTGAGTGAGGAAGTTCTCAGCAGCAAAGTCAACTAGCCTCCTCCCTTCAGCATCGGCAGTCCTGTTTTCCCACTTTATGCCGCGACAGTTGAAGTCTCCTAAAACTACACACACCCTATCCCCTAGCAGGCTACTGAGTTCGATGTACAGGGCAATATCCTCCTCGAGGAGGAGATGCGGAGGTCTGTACACCAAGATTAACCTATAGTTCGTCCCTCCCACGTTCAGATCAACGCCAAGCAGCTCCCGTTCCGACCGGAACTGGCAGTCAACCGGACTCAACGTGTCTCTGACGTATATTAGTACCCCACCCCCCTCCCCACGGAGGGAGAGAGAGAGAGTTACAAGGAGTTACAAGGAAAAGAAGTACCTCAAAAGGCCTTGCGGCACATACCGAGGAGGTACCAATGGCAACGGGTGCCAGGGAAAATTTTCTACACCCTCAAATAGTGTGCAAGGTTTGGTCTAACCTTTTCTTGAACTGATCCACAGAGGAACTGTTCACAACTTCTGAAGGTAACCTGTTCCACGTGTCACATATCTTATACGTAAAGTACTTCCCACACACACTAGTCCTAAACCGTTTCAAATCCAACTTCCAACCATTGTTGCGAGTTGGGTTATCATTTAAACTAAACATGCTTCTAAATTCGACATCTTTAAACCCGCGTCACTTAAGCGTCGATTGTAGCCCATATGCCTAACGGAAGGGATTAACTTTGTGGCATTCTTCAGCCGGGTTTCAATCCACCTACCTACTTCCCCATCAATACCCAGCGCTGCCACTTTTGCCATTAGCCGGCGGTGAGGTACCTTATCAAAGGCTTTCTCATCAATCGCCCTACTCTTATCATACTCACTCAACATGACGTGGAAAAACTGGAGCAAGTTGGTGAGACACGACCTATGCCGTCTAAGCCCATGTTGGAGTCCCCAAGTAGCTTGTAGGAATCCAAATGGTCAACAATCCTACCAACTATTATCCCCTCTAATTATTTACCTAGAACTGAAGTGAAATGGTGTTATTTATAGAGGTTCCAAAGCCTCTCTTCCCACGCATGAAGTAGCAGTAGGGTCCTAATAGTAAGAGTAGAGAAAAAGACAATACTAAAAGTTTTTTTTTTTTATTGCAGTCAGAGGAGAGCATCCTTAACATAAGCTAAAAGGACAGAGTAGGGATGGGAAGGGGTCCTAGTAACCCACGGGGCAGGTTTGTACAACAGACTTCACCCGCCATCCCGAAAGTGAGAGAACCTAAAGGAACTGGAAGCCAATTTCTCTAGAATCCCACGACTCGGGACCGGAGGGCTGTCACACCCACAAGGAACGTGCATAACCTTTATACCCCATGCGGAGTGCATAACCTTTATACCCCCTGCGGAGAGAGAGAGAGAGAGAGAGAGAGAGAGTTACAAGGAGTTACAAGGACAAGAGGATGCCTCAAAGACCTTTTGGTCCACTCTGGGAGGTTCCTGTTATTAAAAGTTTATTTTTCTTTCAACTATCCTAGCAGTAGTAGAAAACTGGATAGAAAAGTAGAAGGCTCTCTCCCCACCCTCAGCTCCCTCCCTGCCAGAGGCAGGTACGGAAAAAGGTTGAAGAAAATACCTTGACCCTGGAAAAGTAGCCAAGGAAATTTTATAGGAAAGTGGAGAATATATAAATAGCTCTAGATTTAGCTTGCTCACAGAGACACCGTGCAAGCGAACTCCTGCAGAGTTTTCTTATGTTTTAATCTTAAACTATGAGAGTATTCAGTACTTTGTCTAGCCTATTTTTAAACACATTTACACTTTGACTGGAAACAACCTCTGGGGGAAGTTGGTTCCAGATATTAACTATTTTATAGGAAAAGAAATTTCCGCAGACAGAGGTCCTAAATGTCTTTAGTTCCAGTTTAAACCCATTATTTCTTGTCGGATTGGCATTAAGTGAGAATAAGTTTCTGTAATCTACCCTGTCTATTCCTTTGAGCATCTTGAAGACTTGAATAAGCTGACCCCGCAACCTCCTCGTCTCTAAGCTAAACAGACTTAGGCGCTCCAATCTCCGTTAGTAGCTTTGCATTCTCATTGAAGGGATCAATTTTGTAGCCCTTGCTTGCACTCTTTCTAAGTCCTTCCTGAGGGATGGAGACCAAAACTGCGCACAGCATTCCAGTTGAGGTCTGACTAGAGAATTATAAAGACACATTACAGTCTCCTTGTTCCGAAATTGGAACTGTCTTTTAATATAACCTAATAATTTTAAGGCCCTCTTTTCGACTTCTGCACAGTGCTTCGACGGTTTCAGATCGTTGCTGATATAGACTCCTAAGTCTTTCTCTAGATCGGTCTCAGTCAAGTTCCTTCCCAAGAGAGAGTAATCGGTCTTCGGGTTTTTATAACCTATGTGCATTACCTTACATTTGTCCAAGTTCATTGGCATCTGCCAAGTAGCAGACCATTCGCCCAACCTGTCAAGATCGTTCTGAAGCGTTCTTACGCCCTCCTCAGTACCTACACTACTTCCTAATTTCTTATCGTCTGCAAATTTGGAGATTGCACTTACAAGCCCGATGTCTATATCGTTAATATAGATGATAAAAAGTAAAGGACCCAGAACGGAACCCTGTGGGACACCACTCGTGACGGGCGCCCACTCCGAAGCCACTCCATTTATTACCACTCTCTGCTTTCTATCTTTTAGCCAATCCTCAATCCAGTCGGAAACGAGCCCGGTGATTCCTAGTCCTTTGACTTTAGCTATCAATCTAGCGTGAGGGACTTTGTCAAAGGCTTTTTGAAAGAAGAGAGAGAGAGAGAGAGAGAGAGAGAGAGTGAGTTACAAGGAAAAGAAGTACCTCAAAAGGCCTTGCGGCCCATACCGAGGAGATACCAATGGCAACGGGTGCCAGGGAAAATTTTGTACACACTCAAATAGTGTGCATGATTTGGTCTAACCTTTTCTTGAAATGATCCACAGAGGAACTGTTCACAACTTCCGAAGATAACCTGTTCCATGTGTCACAGATCTTATACGTAAAGTAATTCCCACACACAATAGTCCTAAACCGTTTCAAATCCAACTTCCAACCATTGTTGCGAGTTGGGATATCATTTAAACTAAACATACTTCTAAAATCGACATCGATGAACCCGTGTAAGAGCTTGAAAACCTCGATCAGTTGACCGCGCAGCCTCCGAGTTTCAAGCGAAAACAAGTTCAGGGTGCGTAACCGTCGATTGTAGCCCATATGCCTAACGGAAGGGATTAACTTTGTGGCCCTCGCCTGCACTCGCTCCAGCCTCTCAATATCTTTCCTGAGGGTGGGCGACCAGAACTGCACAGCGTACTCCAGGTGCGGCCGAACAAGGGAATTGTATATTGAGAGCACAATCTCCTTGTTCCGGAACTGAAATTGCCTCCTGATATAACCCAATAGTTTCTGGGCTTTCTTTTCCACCTCTACACACTGTTTCGTAAACTTAAGGTCGCTGCTAATTAGCACACCCAAGTCCTTTTCTAAATCAGTCACCTCGATATTACTATCCAACATCGAGTAGTCCGACTTGGGATTGGCGTAGCCAATGTGCATCACTTTGCATTTACCCAAGTTAAACGGCATTTGCCATTTTTCGGACCACTCTCCTATCCTACCTAGGTCCGCACGCAGTTCCTCGATCGCTTCGGGCGTCCCAACATTGGCCCCAAGCTTGGTGTCATCAGCGAATTTGGCGATCCGACTGACGATGCCACCGTCGATATCATTTATGTAAATCATAAACAACAGTTGCCCCAAAACGGAACCCTGAGGAACCCCACTAGTGACCGAGGCCCAACCCGAACTAGCCCCTTTAATTACCACCCTCTGCCGCCTATTCCTCAGCCAGTTTTCAATCCACCTACCTATTTCCCCACCGATACCCAGCGCGCGCACTTTCGCCATTAGCCGGCGGTGAGGTACCTTATCAAAGGCTTTCTGAAAGTCGAGATAAACTATATCAATCGCCCTACTCTTATCGTACTCACTCAACATGACGTGGAAAAACTCGAGCAAGTTGGTGAGACACGACCTATGCCGTCTAAACCAATGTTGGGAGTCCCCAAGCAGCTTGTAGGAATCCAAATGGTCAACGATCCTATCAGCTATTATCCCTTCTAATAATTTACCTACAACTGAAGTGAGACTAATGGGACGATAGTTCCCAGGACTTTCGTGATCCCTTTTCTTAAAGATAGGGGTCACGTTGGCTTCCCTCCAGTCACCAGGCACCTGGCCCGCCTCCAACGATTTGTTGAAGACTGTAGCCAGGTGGGGAGCCACCTGGTCGCGCACTTCTCGCAACACTCTGGAGAGAAACTGGTCTGGCCCAGGAGCCTTAAACACGCTCAGTTTGTCTATTCTATCGGCAACGACTGTCGCGGTACATCTAACACTATCCAGGCCAGCACCTTCGTGCCTCACGCCTGGCTCGGGGATGACGCTTCTAATGGGCTTTCTACTATTAACATAACTGAAGAACTCCTTATGGTTCCCCTTACAGAGGCTTGCCACCCGTAGTTCTTCGTTACGTTTCGGTAGCCTAACCTTCACCTTCACTTCCCTACACAGGCGGACATACGCTTCAGTGTTCTCGTGGGAACGATTGGCCTTCGCCCTCCTATACGCTACTTTCCTATTTCGGATAGCCGAAGCGATGTCTCGATTGAACCACTTAGGCTGCGTTGAGCAGGGGGGACCGGTTTTGAGGGTATGGCAGCAGACTGCAGCACCATAAACTCGTCCCGGAATGCACTCCACACTCCCTCAACATCGCCGCCAACCTCTGACCCCATCTCTCCTACGCTATCCCTGAGGCTAACAAAGTTCGCCCGCCGGAGATCGAGCTTACTGCCTCTTGAGTTACTACGCTTCACCCGAGGGACGCGCACACGGAACCTAATAAGACCGTGATCACTCCCGCCCAATGATTCGTCAACGGTGAGGCCAGTGACGAGGTTGTCTTCGGTCGTGAATACTAAGTCTAGAACGCTTTCGCCTCGTGTAGGCTCGTTGACCCACTGAGTGAGGAAGTTCTCAGCAGCAAAGTCAACTAGCCTCCTCCCTTCAGCATCGGCAGTCCTGTTTTCCCACTTTATGCCGCGACAGTTGAAGTCTCCTAAAACTACACACACCCTATCCCTAGCAGGCTACTGAGTTCGATGTACAGGGCAATATCCTCCTCGAGGAGGAGATGCGGAGGTCTGTACACCAAGATTAACCTATAGTTCGTCCCTCCCACGTTCAGATCAACGCCAAGCAGCTCCCGTTCCGACCGGAACTGGCAGTCAACCGGACTCAACGTGTCTCTGACGTATATTAGTACCCCACCCCCCTCCCCACGGAGGGAGAGAGAGAGAGTTACAAGGAGTTACAAGGAAAAGAAGTACCTCAAAAGGCCTTGCGGCACATACCGAGGAGGTACCAATGGCAACGGGTGCCAGGGAAAATTTTCTACACCCTCAAATAGTGTGCAAGGTTTGGTCTAACCTTTTCTTGAACTGATCCACAGAGGAACTGTTCACAACTTCTGAAGGTAACCTGTTCCACGTGTCACATATCTTATACGTAAAGTACTTCCCACACACACTAGTCCTAAACCGTTTCAAATCCAACTTCCAACCATTGTTGCGAGTTGGGTTATCATTTAAACTAAACATGCTTCTAAATTCGACATCTTTAAACCCGCGTCACTTAAGCGTCGATTGTAGCCCATATGCCTAACGGAAGGGATTAACTTTGTGGCATTCTTCAGCCGGGTTTCAATCCACCTACCTACTTCCCCATCAATACCCAGCGCGGCCACTTTGGCCATTAGCCGGCGGTGAGGTACCTTATCAAAGGCTTTCTCATCAATCGCCCTACTCTTATCATACTCACTCAACATGACGTGGAAAAACTGGAGCAAGTTGGTGAGACACGACCTATGCCGTCTAAACCCATGTTGGAGTCCCCAAGTAGCTTGTAGGAATCCAAATGGTCAACATCCTACCCACTATTATCCCCTCTAATTATTTACCTAGAACTGAAGTGAAATGGTGTTATTTATAGAGGTTCCAAAGCCTCTCTTCCCACGCATGAAGTAGCAGTAGGGTCCTAATAGTAAGAGTAGAGAAAAAGACAATACTAAAAGTTTTTTTTTTTTTATTGCAGTCAGAGGAGAGCATCCTTAACATAAGCTAAAAGGACAGAGTAGGGATGGGAAGGGGTCCTAGTAACCCACGGGGCAGGTTTGTACAACAGACTTCACCCGCCATCCCGAAAGTGAGAGAACCTAAAGGAACTGGAAGCCAATTTCTCTAGAATCCCACGACTCGGGACCGGAGGGCTGTCACACCCACAAGGAACGTGCATAACCTTTATACCCCATGCGGAGTGCATAACCTTTATACCCCCTGCGGAGAGAGAGAGAGAGAGAGAGTTACAAGGAGTTACAAGGACAAGAGGATGCCTCAAAGACCTTTTGGTCCACTCTGGGAGGTTCCTGTTATTAAAAGTTTATTTTTCTTTCAACTATCCTAGCAGTAGTAGAAAACTGGATAGAAAAGTAGAAGGCTCTCTCCCCACCCTCAGCTCCCTCCCTGCCAGAGGCAGGTACGGAAAAAGGTTGAAGAAAATACCTTGACCCTGGAAAAGTAGCCAAGGAAATTTTATAGGAAAGTGGAGAATATATAAATAGCTCTAGATTTAGCTTGCTCACAGAGACACCGTGCAAGCGAACTCCTGCAGACTTTTCTTATGTTTTAATCTTAAACTATGAGAGCATTCAGTACTTTGTCTAGCCTATTTTTAAACACATTTACACTTTGACTGGAAACAACCTCTGGGGGAAGTTGGTTCCAGATATTAACTATTTTATAGGAAAAGAAATTTCCGCAGACAGAGGTCCTAAATGTCTTTAGTTCCAGTTTAAACCCATTATTTCTTGTCGGATTGGCATTAAGTGAGAATAAGTTTCTGTAATTTACCCTGTCTATTCCTTTGAGCATCTTGAAGACTTGAATAAGCTGACCCCGCAACCTCCTCGTCTCTAAGCTAAACAGACTTAGGCGCTCCAATCTCCGTTAGTAGCTTTGCATTCTCATTGAAGGGATCAATTTTGTAGCCCTTGCTTGCACTCTTTCTAACCTTTCTATGTCCTTCCTGAGGGATGGAGACCAAAACTGCGCACAGTATTCCAGTTGAGGTCTGACTAGAGAATTATAAAGACACATTACAGTCTCCTTGTTCCGAAAATGGAACTGTCTTTTAATATAACCTAATAATTTTAAGGCCCTCTTTTCGACTTCTGCACAGTGCTTCGACGGTTTCAGATCGTTGCTGATATAGACTCCTAAGTCTTTCTCTAGATCGGTCTCAGTCAAGTTCCTTCCCAAGAGAGAGTAATCGGTCTTCGGGTTTTTATAACCTATGTGCATTACCTTACATTTGTCCAAGTTCATTGGCATCTGCCAAGTAGCAGACCATTCGCCCAACCTGTCAAGATCGTTCTGAAGCGTTCTTACGCCCTCCTCAGTAGCTACACTACTTCCTAATTTCGTATCGTCTGCAAATTTGGAGATTGCACTTAGAAGCCCGATGTCTATATCGTTAATATAGATGATAAAAAGTAAAGGACCCAGAACGGAACCCTGTGGGACACCACTCGTGACGGGCGCCCACTCCGAAGCCACTCCATTTATTACCACTCTCAGCTTTCTATCTTTTAGCCGATCCTCAATCCAGTCGGAAACGAGCCCGGTGATTCCTAGTCCTTTGACTTTAGCTATCAATCTAGCTTGAGGGACTTTGTCAAAGGCTTTTTGAAAGTTGAAGAGTGAGAGAGAGAGAGAGAGAGAGAGAGAGAGAGAGAGAGAGAGAGAGAGAGAGAGAGAGAGAGAGAGAGAGAGAGAGAGAGAGAGAGAGAGAGAGAGTTACAAGGAGTTACAAGGGAAAAGAAGTACCTCAAAAGGCCTTGCGGCCCATACCGAGGGGCGGTACCAATGGCAACGGGTGCCAGGGAAAATTTGTACACACTCAAATAGTGTGCATGATTTGTCTAACCTTTTCTTGAAATGATCCACAGAGGAACTGTTCACAATCCGAAGATAAACTGTTCCATGTGTCACAGATCTTATACGTAAAGTAATTCCCACACACAATAGTCCTAAAACCGTTTCAAATCCAACTTCCAACCATTGTTGCGAGTTGGGATATCATTTAAACTAAACATACTTCTAAAATCGACATCGATGAACCGCGTAAGAGCTTGAAAACCTCGATCAGTTGACCGCGCAGCCTCCGAGTTTCAAGCGAAAAACAAGTTCAGGGTGCGTAAACCGTAGATTGTAGCCCATATGCCTAACGGAAGGATTAACTTTGTGGCCCTCGCCTGCACTCGCTCCAGCCTCTCAATATCTTTCCTGAGGGTGGGCGACCAGAACTGCACAGCGTACTCCAGGTGCGGCCGAACAAGGGAATTGTACAGTGAGAGCAAATCTCCTTGTTCCGAACTGAAATTGCCTCCTGATATAACCAATAGTTCTGGGCTTTCTTTTCCACCTCTACACACTGTTTCGTAAACTTAAGGTCGCTGTAATTAGCACACCCAAGTCCTTTTCTAAATCAGTCACTCGATATTACTATCAACATCGAGTAGTCCGACTTGGGATTGGCGTAGCCAATGTGCATCACTTTGCATTTACCCAAGTTAAACGGCATTTGCCATTTTCGGACCACTCTTCCTATCCTACCTAGGTCCGCACGCAGTTCCTCGATCGCTTCGGGCGTCCCAACATTGGCCCCAAGCTTGGTGTCATCAGCGAATTGGCGATCCGACTGACGATGCCACCGTCGATATCATTTATGTAATCATAAACAACAGTTGCCCCAAAACGGAACCTGAGGAACCCCACTAGTGACCGAGGCCCAACCCGAACTAGCCCCTTTAATTACCACCCTCTGCCGCCTATTCCTCAGCCAGTTTTCAATCACCTACTATTTCCCCACCCGATACCCAGCGCGCGCACTTTCGCCATTAGCGGCGGTGAGGTACCTTTCAAAGGCTTTCTGAAAGTCGAGATAAACTATATCAATCGCCATACTCTTATCGTACTCACTCAACATGACGTGGAAAAACTCGAGCAAGTTGGTGAGACACGACCTATGCCGGTCTAAACCCATGTTGGGAGTCCCAAAGCAGCTTGTAGGAATCCAAATGGTCAAACGATCCTATCAGCTATTATCCCTTCTAATAATTACCTACAACTGAAGTGAGATAATGGGACGATAGTTCCATGGACTTTCGTGATCCCTTTCTTAAAGATAGGGGTCACGTTGGCTTCCCTCCAGTCACCAGGCACTGGCCCGCCTCCAACGATTTGTTGAAGACTGTAGCCAGGTGGGGAGCCACCTGGGCGCGCACTTCTCGCAACACTCTGGGGAAAAACTGGTCTGGCCCAGGAGCCTTAAACGCGCTCAGTTTGTCTATTCTATCGGCAACGACTGTCGCGGTACATCTAACATTATCCAGGCCAGCACCTTCGTGCCTCACGCCTGGCTCGGAGATGACGCGGGTATCCTCCCTGGTGAACACTCCCGCAAAGTACTCATTAAGCACATTAGCGATGTCCGCGTCGGAGGTCCGCAGTACGCCGCTTCCGTCCTTTAACGCGCCTATCATGCTTCTAATGGGCTTTCTACTATTAACGTAACTGAAGAACTCCTTAGGGTTCCCCTTGCAGAGGCTTGCCACCCGTAGTTCTTCGTTACGTTTCGGTAGCCTAACCTTCGCCTTCACTTCCCTACACAGGCGGACATTAGGGTTATGACATTTTTATAACCTCATGTTCCTGTATCATAAATCGATGAACTTTTGCCCCCTGACAATGAAAATAACAGTTTTTTCGATATATTTTGAAAAACTTCACCCCAAAATAAAAAATAAAAAATTAATAAAATAATAAATAGAAATTTGCATGTTTATTTCACAATTATTATACATAAACATATATTATATTATACAACATTATACCTATACAATACATATTAATTATACAAATACAATATTATACATTTACTCTATTACTGTTTTAATTGTTCTACTTATTGCTTAAAATAAACCTGTGATTAAGGTTGCCTTTATTTTTACAGTTTACGTAAAGTTCTTGCATCACCTTAATTGCACGTTCCGCACATTGGTTGCTCCTTGGTATAGCTATTGCAGATGGGTCTCTGTTCCAGTGATTTTCCAGAGTATTTAGTGCTTTTCGGTATATTTCGGAATATTCAAGAAAATACTAGGTAACCAATCTAGAATGGTGCAATGCAGCTGTCTCGAATATACTAATATACTATATTTGCTTTCGGGGTGACATTTTTTTATAATTCTGAAGAATTAGGCCCTTTTGTATTGTTTTCAAGCAAACGTTCATCGATTGATAATACAGGAAACAATATTTATGACAAAAAATTAAAAAGTCATAACCCTAGCGGACATACGCTTCAGTTTTCTCATGGGAACGATTGGCCTTCGCCCTCCTATACGCTACTTTCCTATTTCGGATAGCCGAAGCGATGTCACGAATGAACCACTTAGGCTGCGTTGAAGCAGGGTGACCGGTTTTGAGGGTATGGCAAGCAGACTGCAGCACCATAAACTCGTCCCGGAATGCACTCCACACTCCCTCAACATCGCCGCCAACCTCTAACCCCATCTCTCCTACGCTATCCCTGAGGCTAACAAAGTTCGCCCGCCGGAGATCGAGCTTACTGCCTCTCGAGTTATACGCTTCACCCGAGGACGCACACACGGAAACTAATAAGACCGTGATTCACTCCCGCCCAATGATTCGTCAACGGTGAGGCCAGTGACGAGGTTGTCTTCGGTCGTGAATACTAAGTCTAGAACGCTTTCGCCTCGTGTAGGCTCGTTGACCCACTGAGTGAGGAAGTTCTCATCAGCAAAGTCAACTAGCCTCCTCCCTTCAGCATCGGCAGTCCTGTTTTCCCACTTTATGCCGCGACAGTTGAAGTCTCCTAAAACTACACACACCCTATCCCCTAGCAGGCTACTGAGTTCGGTGTACAGGGCTGTATCCTCCTCGAGGAGGAGATGCGGAGGTCTGTACACCAAGATTAACCTATAGTTCGTCCCTCCCACGTTCAGATCGACGCCAAGCAGCTCCCGTTCCGACCGGAACTGACTGGCAGTCAACCGGACTCAACGTGTCTCTGACGTATATTAGAGAGAGAGAGAGAGAGAGAGAGAGAGAGATTCTTTTCGACTTCGGCAGATCTTAGGCACACTTGTTGTTCAAGGACAAACACCACTGGACGATTGTTTGGCGTCTTTCAAAAAGCCCGGTAAAAATAGCCACTTCAACATACAGGGTGTCCATAAATGATTACCCTGATTAAAGCATGCTATAACTTTTAAATAAACACTCGTATTCAAACACAATTTTAATCATAAGTAGATAAACATACAAAGTTTTGAGACATAGTTAATGAACTTAATAAGATTCCACATGTGCACCCCTAGTGGCACGTAAAATGTCTAAACGGTATTCGCACTCACGCCACACATTTTCCAACATTTGTGGGTTAACTGTTGCAATTGCATCCGTAATGCGTTCTCGCAATGTCCTAATATCTGGAACAACTGTTGCATAAACCAAATCTTTAACATGACCCCAGAGAAAGAAATCCAGCGGGATTATGTCTGGTGATCTTGGGGGCCATGGGATTGGCCCGTCCCTGCCAATCCATCGATTTGGAAATGTTGCGTCGAGAGTTTCACGAACAACATGCGCCCAATGAGGGGGTGCCCCATCTTGTTGGAAGATGACAGTTGTCTGCCTGTCCTGCAGCTGGGGGATGGCGTAATTGGTGAGCATATCCAGGTACACAGTTGCGGAAACACTGTCTACCACTGCTCTTTCCCTTTTCCACGTTTCCAGTTTCCAAGAATTTTTCATCCACGACTTAATTAACTTCACATCAGGTGGATTCTTTCCATACTTTGTTCTGAACCTTCGCTGAACACTGAGAGGAGATTTGGTTTCTGCAAGCCACACAACACATTGTGCCTTCTCTGTCACAGACGCCATCTTAACTGAACAGCTACTACAGCGCTCCTAGCGGCGAATGCAGTAGACGAAACACACCAGCACAGAAACTCTATGCGTGTAAGAGATCACGTGTGAAAAGAATACGGATGTAAGATTCGTCATTAAAACATGAGAGCATACGGTTTTCAGGGTAAACATTTATGGACACCCTGTATTTCATTCAAGAAACGAAGCATCACTTGAAGTAAGCTATAAATCCTACCTGCAACAAAACACACTACCGCAGTAGGCGTTTGCATTGGCCTCTTCACCACACCTCAATCGGCAAAGTTCAACACGCTACGAGAAAACATCCTCAAGGAGGATACAGTACGTGAATCTTTTACGAAGCTACAAGCCCAAATCACTTCACATTGGTTCAGCTTTCACCGCTTTACGAAAGCGGCCGTCAAAGAGAATCCAATAGGCCGTTAACACTTCACCGTGTTGACCTCGACTTGCGAACCAACGGACGGTCAATTTCACCTTCAAGCTCCCATTCTACGAGAACGACCTCGATGTGCATAACAACGGACGGCCAACGACATCTCGGGCCTACAGTTCAATAGGCCAACCTCCAAGTAACTCACCAACCCAGAGGTATTTCGTCGTGTCGGTAAGCTGTCTCTTTTCTTAAACAATAACGCAAAGCCTACATCAGGGTACCGCAGAAACGTAGGCTATAAACGCAAAGTGTTTTACAAATCGTTCAAACTAACTCTCGTTGAAACGCAGTAAGCCTATTTCCTAATCCAAGTGTCATTACAATACAATAATTGTGTATCACCCTGTTATGGTGATATTTCGTATGATTATTGATTGTGCGTCAGACTAATTCTCTAATACAAACCCACACTAGGCTTATTTCCTGTGCCCAATTCAAGTGTCATTCTAATACCGTATGTGTGCACCATTAGGGCATATACTCTGGGTTCAGGGTTGAAATTTTGGAAAAATAAAGTGGCTAATATGTATTCCTATGTAAAAATTAATTCTAAGATGGGTATATTACCTGCAACTTTTCCGAAAAATCTCTCTTTCATGGTCAAAACCGCGATTTTCTGATTTGAAGGCTGCCTAACGTAGCCTCAGGGCACCCAAACCAAAGCGCGCAGCTGTTCTGCATATGATTTAGTCCAAACGCTGCTTTTCTGACCTCATCCTTGCTTTCTTGCGTGTTTCAACACCTCTGGGTGCTGAAAAAATGTTTAGATTTCACGTAAAACTTAAGAATTTTAAGTTTTTCTTCAAAGAATAGGCGCGGCTCACCAGCTCTACTCTGATCGAATAGCGGGAGACTTGCCACCTCCACGTGTAGGTTTACATGCCTGTTCTTCCTGGATCCCTGGAAAGCGTGGCCTCATAAGATCTTATATTATGATCTTATGAGGACTTTCAGCACTTATGAGCATTAACAATGGCTTCAGCCTCTTCATCAGCCACTCGAACTTGAAAAGCTCTTAAGTATGTCCTGCTTCGATCTGAACACTGGGAGCATTTCTCGATGGTCTATCCTGGCTCTCACCCACCCATCTCTCCTCTCGTGACCGTACACAGCTTGGGAAGCAGTTGAGACTTCCTGTACAGCTCTCTCGCAGGACTGAGTATGAACAGAGAAAGCTTCCACTTTGAGTGGAGTTTTCCTGAGATCCTCGAGCTCAGTCAAGGTCATCTTGCAGGTGAAAATAGGCTCGTAAATATTCTCTGATTCCCAGTTGATGAGATCCTCAGGTGAAGTGGCTTGCAGATTGACTTTGGGATTTTTATGGGGCCTCACTGTCGTATCACCAAAGTCTCTTCCTTCTCTGATCTTCTCTATTTGGCTCACAGCAAAAGCTCTCCGATGCTCATCCTCACTGCACAGGTATGAAGCCAGGATGTTCTCAGGATGTGCGTGGTAAGCGCCTCTTATCACTGCAGCAGAGATGATGTTCCTGACCTCGGTAGTCTGGTTCCTCAGCAGCCTCAGGCTTGAAAAAACGTGTGCAGGACCAAATTTGAGGTGGTGCTTCACTTTGATGTCGTAGTACATTTTGAAGTAGAAGTTAAGGCAGAACTTCAGGAGGACCTCGAGCCTCCTCAATACCTCCCCCTTCAGTCCGTGCTCCCTCATCCACAACAGCAAGATGGCTTGTGCAGTAGTGAGCCACCTGGATTGGTTCAGAGGTCCGCACTTGAGACCAGCCAACTGTGGACTGAGACTTCCAGACTTGATGGCTTTGATCAGAAGATAGCAGTTGCGGTGGTCTGTGGAGAGAGATTTGACTATCTCTACTGGCAGCTTTATGATATCTTCAGTTCCTTACACTGGTTTGAAGTTGAAGTTGACCTCAAGTTCATTCACTTTCTCAAGAATTTTTCCAATAGGCCCACTGAAGCCTGACCGGGGAGTTACAGGGCCGTCCAGCTTGATGATTAAGTGCCTCAGGGGAAGCTCGTTCACATGGAGCTGACAGATCATCCAGTGGCACTTGCGACCCAGCATCTTCTCCAATAGGGCTATGGCGCCTCCAGACCACCCCGTGTTGGTGTTGGTAGAGTCTCCTCCAATCATTACAAGGCTCTCGTCAGCTCCGTGATCCAGAAGCCACTCATGCAGGCCCTGAGCGATCTTATGAGAAGGCTTTTCTCCTTCCTCAGGTTCCTCGGGAGTGAAATGGAAGAGGTACTTTCCTCGAGGCTCCCACGTGATAGTGTAATGCTCCTCGATCACTTTGCCAGGATGAAATCTCCCTGTCACTTCGTCATATTTCAACACCTTTGTGTTCCTATCCTGCTTGCCATCAAACAATATCGCAGAGATCTTCTCCTCTGACCTCTGCGTGAGAGCTTCAACTGATGAGGCCATTACTTCCTCCTTGGCCATCTATTGAGAGAATGTTGAACTTCGCCTTCTGCGTCCAAATGTATGTATTAAACCTGTGTAAGAGTTAAGCAAAGTTAATGTGTCTAAATGGCAACAAATTACGACAAAGGGTTAAAAATATGAAGTTGTGTTCAACTGAATATTCGGTATTTCAACATAGAACAGAAAACCGCAATTTTGAACATGATAACACGATTTTTGGGAAAAGTTGCAGGAAAAAAACCCCCTTAGAATAAACTTTTACATAAAAATACATATTAGCCAGAGTGAAATTTGGACTCGGAAAAGTATGATATGCCCTATTGCACCATGCTGCTATTGTGTTCATTCATGTAATCCATAAATATTTTGCATCCGTTTATTTATGTGATTTATTTAAACATTTCATTATTGACGGCCGAATCCACTTACCGTGTACTAAACGCACGTGCATTCTTTATATCGTTACTAGGCTCATTCAATGCTCCATTTATGTGTAACTGTAGCCTACCTAAATGAAGGTGTACAGTGTACCAACTTACGTGCATAAATTCCATTATCATTAGGCTGCATCATTTATTCTATGTTCCATTTTGCATACCAATAGCCTACCATAAACGCGTTTACTACTTGGCAATTAAGCTCTTAACCATTTTACTTATTGGCTAAGCTCCATGTCATCTTAGCATAATATAAATACCGTTAAATAATTGTTATGCACTATAATTACTGTCAATCATTTGTTATTCACTGTGAACAAATAACAGATTTATTTTCTTAATTAAATACAAAACAATAAGGTGTTTTTTATAACCTTCATAACCTTATTAATATTATTTTGTTTGGGTGTAATCCAAGCTGGTGACCTCGAATCAATTCGTATCACTCAGAAGTAATTATAGTAGGCCTACTCCATTAGTCACCTTCAATCGGTGATACTGTAGGACATCATAAATTGTTGACCCAGCCGGTTATTAACAATCAATCAGTTTTTAATTAATCATTCGCACCAAATTAATCAGCATCATCTCACTCGGCTAATATTAGGCCCACTATATAGGGTGAGTCAAAAGTAGCGCCCGATTTCTGTCAGTTGATTGTTTGTTTGCCATTTGTATTACAGTGTACAAGAAGGTAGAAATAAATGAATGACATGTTTATCTAACCATTTATTCGGGGGAAAATTATTACGGAACTGTACCAAGCTGTTTTACTTGCAATTTTCAAAGTGCCCTCCCTCGTGATCGATGCACAATTGCAGCCGAGCAGGCACAGAGTGGCACACACGCCTGCAGAGTTCGATATCAATTTCCTCAAACTTTGCAGTGATTTGAGCCTTCAATTCCTGAATGGTACGAGGCTTTTCACGATAAACAAGGTCTTTCATGAGCCCCCAAAGAAAGAAATCTGGAGGTGTAAGGTCTGGGGAGCGTGCCGGCCACTCGATCGGACCGCGGCGGCCGATCCACTTTCCTGGAAAGTTTTCATCAAGCCAATGACGAACATGACGTCCATAATGAGGTGGAGCTCCATCTTGCTGGAAATAACAGTCCTGATCTTGTACCCTGGGCCAAAAGAAGGTTTGCAGCATATCCAGGTAAATTTCTGCAGTGACAGATCCCTCAAAGAAAAAGGGTCCAATTATCCCTAATGGAGATATGGCTGCCCAAACTGTCACGCCAGGTAAATTTACCTCCTTCTCAACTGTCACTCTTGGGTTCTCCGCAGCCCAGTAGACACAATTGTGTCTGTTAATTGTGCCGTTAAGCTTAAAACATGCCTCACCTGACCACCAGATGTTGTCTAGCATTGTGTCCTCTTCGTCAAGTTTAGCTAAGAACTCTTCGCAAAATTGAAGACGGCGGTCGTCATCTCCATCATGAAGGGCATGCAGTAAGCGTGGAATGTAAGGTTTCCATTTTTTCTGGTGAAGGATACGGATAACACTTGATTGGCTCACTTCCAACTCTGCAGATAAACGGCGAGTTGACTTTTGCGGACTTTGTTCCAGTCTCCTGATGGCTTCTTCAGCCTTAGCTACATTCGTTACCGTTTTCGGACGACCGGACTTCTTTGCAGTGGCTACCGACCCAGTTGCTTCAAATTTGTCGACAATCAATCGTATGTTTCTTCCCTGGGGTGGGTTAATATCGAATTCCTGTGCCAAACGGCGTGGCGCCATCGTTGGTTGTTCATTACATTTGTAGTAATGTTTCACGGCCGCAATGCGTTGATTCATTGAAAGGTAATTCATGGTTCAATTTGGTGCAAATTCAGTAACTTTCCAAACTCTCAGCAATAACCTGCAAAACAAAAACAAAAATAAATAAACTAAGAAAATTAATAATCTGCAAGACAATTATTAACAACATGACTTCCCAGAAAAAATCTGACAGCCGAAAAAACAGAAATCGGGCGCTACTTCTGACTCACCTATATATATACCGGGTTGCCCAGAAAAAAGTAAGCTATTGCTTTTAAGATTTTATTTCAGTTTTATCGAAAGAAATACAAAATAAATAATACATGTTAATAAATACTCCTGTTTATTGTCTATATTATTGTCTATATTACTGTCTACATCAAATACTCAAAATATCCACCACCTTGTTGGACACAAAGCTCGAAACGATGGCGCCAGTTATCAATTGACCTGTTTATAAAAGTTTGTGGTAGTGAATTCCATTCTTCCACAATCTTTTCTTTTAGATAACACTGGTCAACACTCATTTTATTGCCAATCATATTAGAGTGATTTTGGGGTAACTTTGTGGTGCTGATTCCGAATATGACATCGGTTTTGCTAGATTGGCTCTAATTTATGAGATAATTGGTACCCTATTGATCATACAAAAGTAAACACATGAAATACATAATGGCATTTTATTCGGTCTCACCATCTAGAATGTTCCGGTAGTTTCCCATATGCACGCGTTATGGTTACGTTTCCTATTAATTGAGGGTATTCATTATCTCAAGAACTAGAGCCAAATCGGAAAAACTACTTTCATTTTGGAATTCAGCAACCCCAAAATACCCTAAATTCGTACGAATTTCCTTGGCAACGAAAAAAATAATGTTTTTTTGTTGACCTATGTAATCAATGTTAGCGAAATTAGTATTCCTATACACTCCTTTCTTCAGTTCATCCCATATTGTATAATCAAGAGGAGACAAATCTGGGCTGTTGCCAGGCCAATCTTTACGTTTTATTTAAATATTCAATTGTAAGGTGAGCAGTATGACTTGTTGCACCATCTTGCTGAAATGTATATCGATTTGCCGAAATTTCGCGAATTTTTGGTAGATGTTTCTCTAATATACTCTTGCAATAATAAACAGCATTCATTTTAACACCTCTTTCAACAAAAACAACATCACTTTTACCTAGTTTCGAGAAACAGCAGGAGATCATTAGTGTTTTAGAAAAGTTAAACCGTTGAATTAAAAGTCTTTCTGGTATTACTTCTCTCTTGGTTCTTGCTGTAGAATACACTCGATTGTTTTGAGTGGTGATAGGTGATCGAATTGAAAATGATTTTTCATCACTAAACCAGATTCTAATAACATTGGGAAATCTTTCAAGAAAAGCTTGACATGCTTCCAATCTGTTCATCTTATTGACTTCACTCAAGATCTGCACTGGATAGCGTTTATAAACTGTCAATTGCAGATCTTTGACAATTCGTTGTATAGAACTTCTTGAAATTCTGGTTTCTGCTGCAATTTCATTTGGTGACATATGCGTTCCAGGCTTTTTTCCTGACTTAGAACCATTTCCTCAACCACTGCAATATTTTCATCAGTGCGAAACTTCTCTTTTTCTTCCACTACCTTTGGTTCTAGCAACACATCCAGTTCTATCAATTTTACGAATATTTTTTTTCTACACCAGAACGAGTCCATGGTTTATTTGGAAACATTTATATAATTTTTCTGGCACCGTAGTGTTTCTCAATACGTAATTGTTTTATCAATATGAGATCTTCTTGACTATATGAAGTCATTCTTGATGGGTGATTAAATATTTTTGAAAAATCTGCAACAAAGATGAATAGAGTATATTAAAAACAAATATTATGGATCAAGTAAAGATAAGCACCCCCAGCCTTCTTTAATTAGCCTTATAAGGCTAACTAACGAAAATATCACGACCTAACCTAACCAATCGTTAAGTCAACTGTACGCCCTTGACGATTGGTTAGGTTAGGTCGTGATATTTTCTTTAGTTAGCCTTATAAGGCTAATTAAAGAAGGCTGGGGGTGCTTATCTTTACTTGATCCAATATTATAAAGACATATAGAAGTGCTACATATAAAAGCAAATTTATTTATTTAAATCATTATAAAAGCAAGCAAATCTTGACAATAGTAAATATAATAGTTGTTAAAAGCAATAGCTTACTTTTTTCTGAGCAACCCGGTATACATAATTTTCTGGGTGGGAGAGAGGTTAAACAAGTTTCACATCTTGTAGTAAGCAATGTTGCATGCAATGTTGCATGCAATTGCACTTAACCTTTTTGCAGTCATACTACTAATGTGTTCCAAATATTGAGTTAATGTAAATTTTTACCAAAAAACACGTTAACAAAAATAGGTAGGGGTGTGTGGGATGGGGGAAGTGTTACATAACATCTTAGGGGATGCAAAAAAAACTTCACTTTTTTCTACATGAAGGTCAAAATATTAAAATAAAAACCCATTCTAATAGAGAGAGTTTATTTCCACAACAGTTTCGATGCCCACTGGCATCCTCCTCTGGTGGATACAGAAAAACGAATGAACCAAAAAAGGGAAAACAGTCCAGAGACCGTTAAAAAATTCGAACCTAGGTTAGATCCCGTTCTCCCGACACCGGAAGGGCATTTTCTTTAAAGGGACCCCCGCTTATAAGTACATTCTCACAAATTTAAAACTATCTTCTGGTTCTACAGTATACATACAGATTCTATTATTTTTTTTTTACATAATTATTACATTTATTATTAAATTTATTACATTTATTATTGCATTACTATTTATTACAGAAATTATAAACTTATTATTACATTGGTTATTACATTGTTGTTTATTATGCAGAAATTATAAACCGAATAAATCCTTCTCGCCTTTTTCATTCGTTTTTCGGTTTATAAGTTCTGTATAATAAACAACAATGTAATAACCAATGTAATAATAAATTTCTAATTTCTGTAATAAATAACACTGGTATGCATCAATTTTGCTGTCAAGGGTTTTGTACGTGATTCTTATAGAGTTTTTCCTGCTGATTTCGAATCTGCAATCCGTTTTTCTCAATCAGCTCAGGTTATCCGGCTATGGCCTCATAAGTAAAATAGAATTTTTTGTGATTTTGTCAAAGCGGAATTGGAACAGTAACATCTATCATCACTTGTTTCACTTGTATAATATCTTTTTTTACTTTTCAGGCATATAGATAAAATATTTCATAATGAATAGAGCGTGTAAAAATGATCCCAATAGATTCTGCTACATATGTGGGACGGTTACCATGCCAAATAACCAGTCCCAAATCACTAAATTTGTGAAGACAATGTATAGAGCATACTTTGGAATTAAGCTAGGGGACCAGGACAAAAATTTCGCCCCTCATATGTGCTGCAAGACGTGCATTGAAAATTTGAGATGATGGAGCAAAGGCAGAGCGAAATCTTTGCCTTTTGGAATTCCCATGATTTGGAGAGAAGGAAAGGATCACGTGACAGATTGCTATTTCTGCATGACAAACCTCCAAGGTGGGCTTATAAATTTATTTTTCTTAAATATTTTGAAATCCTCGTATGAAACGACATAATATTCACCATAATGTAATATTCACCATAATGTAATATTCACCACATATAGCATAATATTCACCATAATGGTAATCATACATTTACATATACATATTGTTATAGAAAATACATTTACACATACATATTGTTATACAAGTTACATTTACATATACAATGATTGCATATTTTCTTTCTTTTTCATTCATATTGTCCCCGAAGGGACAATATGAATGAAAAAGAAAGAAAATATACAGACTCCATCGACCTATTTCATATCTTACAGACCGCAGCCTTCCCTCACGAGCCGCCACTGTCTGAATGCTTCTTCTATTTCATATGCAAGTTTTATATCCATGTTTCTGTGTTTCTATTTTCAGGAGTTAACAAGAAGAATAAACACATTGTTGTATACCCTGACATTCCTTCTGCTATGAGACCTGTACCCCATGGTCCTGGAATTCCAATACCCGACCCACCTCAAACCCTGGACTTCGATGATTCTGATGATGAATCAATTGACCAATGCCAATGACCAGTCCCAGTCGTATATACCTCAAAATACCGCTTCAAATGAGCCGAGGCCTCTCAACCAGGCCAAACTTAATGATCTTACCAGGGATTTAGGACTTTCCAAATTAGCTGCCGAGATCTTGGGCTCACGACTTCGAGAGGACAACTTGCTGGCTCCGGGAACAACATTCTCCTGGTATAGGAAACGAGAGGAAGAATTCCGCAAGTTTTTTGCAGTGCACGAAAATACCTCTTCCTTAGTGTACTGCTGCAATGTTGAGGGGCTAATCGAATCCTTGGGCCTGCCATATAACGCATCAGAATGGAGGCTATTTATAGACTCGTCTAAACGAAGTTTGAAAGCAGTACTTCTCAACATTGGGAATTGGGTTGCATCAGTCCCTGTACCACATTCCGTACAACTTACTGAGAGCTACGATAACATGAAAATTTTACTGGATGCTCTCGTATACGACCAACATAACTGGAGGATCTGTGGAGATTTGAAGGTAATACTAATATCATAAGTAAACTATTGCTATTGACTATGTTGTTTTTCCAAAGGTTATTTGAGAGCGTATAAGAACACTTAACTTCCCCACAGAAGTGATACAGTCCAATGCATAGATTTTTTTATCTGATAGAACAAATTCTCTAAATTCTTTAAATATTTTCATTTTTTTTCAGATTGTGGCATTTGTATTGGGAATGCAAGGGGGATACACGAAATACCCATGTTTCCTCTGCAAATGGGATAGCCGAGCGGATGAGAAGCACTATGCACAGCGTGAATGGGCATCCAGAGAGAATTTTGAACCTGGGTCGCATAATGTCGTTTCAGTGCCCCTTGTACCACCAACAAAAATTTTGCTCCCACCACTTCATATTAAGCTGGGCTTGATGAAAAATTTCATCAAATCAATGAATAAGGAGGGTTCAGCATTCCGATATCTCGAGAGTAAATTTCCTCATATATCTGATGCTAAACTAAATGCTGGGGTTTTTGATGGTCCTCAAATTCGAACTTTGATCAAGGATACTCAGTATGAAAACGCAATGACTCCAACTGAGAAGAATGCCTTGCAGGCATTCAAATCAGTTGTCAGTGATTTTCTTGGCAAGCGTAGAAGTCCAGAATACGAGTCCGTTGTCGAAAACTTGATGGAAGCTTTCAAAGCTCATGGGTCGCGCATGTCCATAAAAATGCACTTTTTGTGGTCTCACTTGGACTATTTTCCTGAAAATTGCGGGGATTATAGTGAGGAACAGGGTGAACGATTTCACCAAGATATCAAAATAATGGAAGAGAGGTACCAGGGAAACTGGGATATCAATATGCTGGCGGACTATTGCTGGTGTTTGAAGCGAGACGTGCCCGAAGAAAAACAGACGGAAAGCCAAAAAAACTTCATTCCTTCCTCAATAAACTTTTTTCCATATTGATTGTATGAATAAAAGTATTTATTCACACAATGTTTTCATTTTTCACGAGTGTTCTTATAATATTACTCGTATCTAGTGTTTAAGCTAAAAAAATCAATAAATTTGGGGATAAAATTGGACTTATAATAAATGGCCAATAGAGAAAATACCTGACCTGATTGAGGAAAACCAATGTCATTTTCGAATTCAGCATGGTCGAATTATATAATATGAGTTGAAAAAACCCTCACAGCAGACAAAAAAAGTTCATATGCATACCAGTGTAATTAATAATGCAATATTAAATGTAATAAATTTAATAATAAATGTAATAATTATGTAAATATATATATATATACAGGGTGGGGCACGGGAATCAAGTGTTTTTTGAATAGCTAGTAATCGGCCATTAGGAATGGGAGGGGCGTGCGGTAGGTAGCATTCCATTCCTGGGTTCATAGCATTTAACTTTAACTAACACTCACCTTTATCTTTCAGGTGCCATCATGGAGCAGTGGACGTTAGAACACCGCATGTTCGCGTATGATCATTTTGTTAGGAGTGGCGAGTCAGTGACAGCAGTTCAGCGTGCGTTTCGCCGCAGATTCAACATTCATCGAAATGACTCTGTTCCCGCTCGTGACACAATCTTACGTTGGGTTAACAATCTTCGAACAGGAGGCTCAATAATGAAAACAAAACCGAAGGGGCCGCAACGCACTGTGCGTACTCCAGAGAACGTTGAAAGGGTCAGACAAGCGATGTTGCAAAGCCCAGGCCGCTCTGCTCGGAGACATTCAGCTGCACTCGGAATCAGCAATCGTACTGTTAGACGGATTTTGCATGAAGAATTACATTTTCACCCATACAAGTTAGCGATGGTGCAGGAATTGAATGTAAACGATTGCCCCCAACGACTGAATTTTGCACAGGAAATGCTTGCACTTTATGAGCAGAATGAAAACATGATGGTGGTAATGAGTGATGAAGCCCATTTCCACCTTAATGGGGCCGTCAACAATCAAAACTGTCGGTATTGGGCTGCTGAAAATCCGCGACAACTCCATGAAAAACCGCTGCATAGCCCTAAGGTTACAGTTTGGTGCGCGGTGGGAAAGTTTGGCGTCATCGGTCCCTATTTCTTCGAACAAAATGGGGTTACCGTTACCATAACATCTGGGCGTTACATTGAGATGGTGAACACCTTTTTCATCCCTGAGTTACGAAGAAGGCGTATTGCTCGTCGACATTTGTGGTTTCAGCAAGATGGGGCCACGCCACACACCGCCAGAGCGTCAATGGCTGTTCTTCGCCCCCTGTTTCCCAACCATCTCATTTCGAGATTTGGTGACATTGCATGGCCCCCTCGGTCCCCTGACTTGTCCACATGTGACTTCTTTCTATGGGGGTACCTCAAGTCACGTGTCTACGAGGACAAGCCCCGTACATTAGATGCATTGAAGGAAGCGATCCGTCAACAAATCATCCAAATCAACAGAGACCTGCTGGGAAGAGTGGAGGCCAATTCTCGTAAACGCCTTCAACAATGCGTCGACGGCCAAGGACATCATATGCCAGATATAATTTTCGATACATGATTATTATGACATGAAATGCTATGTTCTTACGAATGTTGTTCTACCAATATATTTTCTTTACAAAAATAAATATCATTTTCCTGATTATTCCAAAAACACTTGGTTCCCGTGCCCCACCCTGTATATATATATATATATATATATATATATATATATATATATATATAGGGTGGGTTAAAAAAGGTGACCCTTTCGAGGTAAACTGTCATATTAAAAAAAGTAAGGGGACTAGAGCTCCCAAACTTCATAACTGCTTACCTTACCATATTGTTTGTCTTAATTGAGAAGTTGCTCGATGTGTCCCTCTTTTTGCTCAACGCAGGCCTCCAAACGTGGAGCCACTAATTCGTCGAATATCGGTTAGATAGAGTGAAAGATATACTTTCCAACAAGATGGAGCCCATGCTCACAGAGCACACCAAACTGTCACATTCCTTTAGAACGAAACACCGGATTTTATCGAACCCAATATGTGGCCGGCTAGTAGCCCCGATCTTTCACTATTAGATTATGGTGTTTTGGAAGCCCTGAAGTCCAGAGTTTACATCCCTTGTACCAATATAAGAGACCTAGATGAACTACGCGAAAGAATTCTGCTCGGCTTGGAGAAGGTGTCTCACCGATATGTAAACAGGTGTATTGATCAGCGGGGTCCACGTTTGGAGGCCTGCGTTGAACAGGAAGAGGGACACATCGAGCAACTTCTCAATTAAGACGAATAACATGCTAAGGTAAGCATCTATGAAGTTTGGGAGCTCTAGTCCCCTTACTTTTTTTAATATGACAGTTTACCTTTAAGGGGTCCCTTTTTTTTACCCACCTATATATATATATATATATATATATATATATATATATATATATATATATATATATATATATATGTTACTTATTTATGTTACTTTATGAGGGTTTGAACAACGGTTCAGGATCGAACTAAGATCGACCCCTCTGCAGCATCCTGCCTCATTTGCGGGATTTGGTGAAGGAGGGAATTGCTGTCTGATCTCCTCCTTCCCTCGTAGCTAGCCACCAATGGCTGGTTAGGGACTTTGCACAAGAATCTGTCCAGCTGGTTCTTGAAGTTATTCAGGTCGGTGTGCTGGAGGTTCCTTACTTCTTTTGGCAGGGCATTAAAAAGCTTTGGGCCTCGTATTCTAAGGGTATTTTCTATCCTCGTTTTCATGGCCCCCTGTGCCACCGCAGCTGGGACGGTACAAAATCTGCTTCTTCTCTCATTCCAATTTGTCTCTATTTCATTTCTAAGGTTAGGGACAAAACCCTCAAGTATTTTTCATATGTATATTATTGTGTCCCGCTCGCGTTTTCTTTCCAGAAAGAAGAGTTTCAGGGATTGTAGTTGAGACCAGTAGTCTTCACCTTTCGTTTCCTCTATCATGGACGCAAAAGTCCTTTGTATAGCTTCAATGTTCGAAAGGTATCATTTCCTGTATGGGCTTGTGAGTACTGAGCAATACTCAATTATCGGTAGGATGAGACTCTTCCATTATTTGACCATGATGTTTGCTGTACTGCTGTGGAAGATCCTCCAGATGATTCCCATTATTTTTCTAGCCTTTGCAATTTTCATGTTATATTCTCTCTGAATTCTGCATCCGACGACATTATTACTAGGGTGGAGTGAAAATGGCCCAAAAATTTTTTTTTGAATTTTAACTTACTTGAGGTTTTAGAAGTTGCCAATGGACTAATAGAACAATATGCAAAAAAGTTTATTAAAATCAGACAATCTTTTGATCGACCACCAGACGTTATAAGTTTACAATAATATACGATTTTACACAAAAATACCTAAAATACGAGTAAACATCAGACTATATATTTTTAGTTATTTTGGCACACTATTATGCTAACGATAGAGTCTGAGTTATGCATGCATGGTTAATTCAGAATTGATAGTCACGTTTAGACTCAAGTTTCGGCATAAGCTGCCGAGAAGCGACGCGAGCCCGAATAAATCCATGGCGGGACGTCTCGCCACACACAGCGGCTGAAGCTTCGGTAACTAGGTTCACGGATCTTTCCACCGCCTGTGTGTGACAAGGGAAGCGAGGGAAGAGGACACTTGGTGAAATTTGAGCAGAGATCATGTCGTTCAATTCGTTGTCCGTCATATCTATCGTAACAGGAGGCTCCGTCACGGTCAAAGTCTGCCAATCGACCATGTCCTGGTATTCGGTCGCGTCGAGGTTGAGCGGTGGCACTCGAAACCTGCGGATTTTGTTTGCAGACACATGTGATCTTGCTTTCATGATTCTTCTGAGTCCGAGTTCCCTTATATGTGGTCGCTCATCTGTGATCATGGCTAATAGCACGTTCTCGGGGTGTCCGCAGAAGCCGTTTCGCCGAATCACCGGGTCGACGACTTTCTTTAGAGAGGAGCTGAGGTACCGTGTTCTCACCATCATCCCGTGCAGATGTTTGGCTCCATCTTTGCATGATGGCTGCGTCTTGATGGCGAACCATGTTGGGGCGTAGACCCGGATGATGAATGTGACAAGAGTTTTGATGTTGTTGGATGGTGCATCGAGGCCAACATAGAGGCGGAGGATTCTGTTGGCAGTTGTCAACCATCGCGAGTGGTTCAATAGTCCCGGTTTTCGCAATGCTAGATCACAGGGACAGTGTCCTTCACTGACAGCTTGACACATCTGCCACAGGTACTGCTGGTCAGTCTCAGGTCCTTCACGTCAACATGCGGCAGTGGCTGTAATGGAGATATAGGTTCATACGATGTTATATGGAGTTCCGTGCATGCTGTGAGAGATTTCCCTATCGGTCCTGAGAAGCACTTAGGTCCTGTAGTTGCTCCATCTAAATGCTGAAACAGGTGTCGCAGGGGGAGCTCGTTAGCATGTAATAAGCACACGAGCCATTGCAGCGGTTTTTGTAGTAATTCCTCAAGCTGCCGAATAACTCCGCCATTATGTCCAGTGTTGACAGCGGTTCCGTCGCATCCGACGACTTTCACACTGTCGAGATCCACACTTCGCGCAGCCAAGCATTCAAAGATTACTTTGGAAATCGCCTTGCTTGATCCACTTGACGGCGTCACGTGGCCAAAGTACGATGAACCTGGTTCACAAATAATGCTGACGTGCTCTTCTGTATCTCTGTCCCGGTGGCCATGTCCTGCGGCGTCTCGTACATTTTTCATCGTTCTATCCTTTCGACCGTCGAAGTACAATCCAGGCAAGTCTGTCATACTGCTGTCTAGTTTTGTCAGTTCTTGACGAGTTCTACTTCTTTCTCGGCGAATTTTACTACGATCAATGACTTTGGAGGTGTCATTTGTAGACACAATTCCAATGTCTTGTAGCACGGATGAGGCAATAACGGCTGCTGCTCGATCTGAGACGCCCGTTCTATCGCACGCTTTAGCCAAACATGGTAATCGTACAGTCATCGTCATTCTTTGACGTTTACTCTCCAGTGTCGATAGATCAGGTTTACAGTGTGACTTAGATAGGGTGTATTCTTCGTCGCTGTTGTCGGTGTCGTCGTCCTTGTCTTCCTCGTTGTAGCTTCCAGAATTGCATTGCTGCTTCGATTGTTCTTGGTGAATGCTGTGTCTTCTCGATTCACAGACTTTCCTGGATATTTTCTTCTGTAGCTTTGTTGTTTCCACCAAATCGATGCCTCCTATAATCATCTTTCTGGCTCCTTTCTGGTCCTCTAGAAACTTTCTTTCTTTGAGTGGTACTTTGTCCGCTCTTTCGCACTTACAGCTCATGACGAAATCTACATATTTGCATTTGCTAATGTCGAAGAGTTTATCTGCGTCTTCTCTGAACTGTTCAAGTTGTTGCTTGTAGTTGTCGTTGTCCTTCCGAGCCTTGTATGGTTTCAAGACTTTCTTGTATTTCTCGTTGTACGGTCTGAGCGTTTCAATCACTCATCCGTGCGTCACGGTCGGAAGAGACGCTTTCTCCCAAACAAGTTCAACATCAACGCAAACTTTTTTTGATACTTCGGCGAACGGTGGATATTTGTTATTCTTCGTTGTCAGCTGTTGTCTTGTATGGATGTAAGCCTTCATAACATCAGCGTAGGTGGGAAGAACATTTGTGGGTATCTCGCGTGGCGCGCCAAAAATCACACATGCCGCCTTCTCCCTCGTAATAATTTCCATTCTGAAAAAAAAAACAATTATTATAAATTGTAAGCAATGTAAGACTATTAAAGAATTTCTGCAAGAAAAAGAAATATCAAATTAATACTGTCACACTCACTTGTCAAACACCTATAAACAGATATCAATATGTAATTAACTTACTTTTAATATCAAGTTTCACGAAAAAATGATGATAACAGCACAAATAACCTTCAATTCTCACTGCCACATGTGCACTGAGCTTGGCGGAGCAGCCGCGCTTTGCATATTACTCACTCTCCCCCCACTCCCAATCTCCCATCCCCTCTGACTCACGGACTGCATATGTTATCGCACCAAATCACTACCATCACTGAAACTAGCATTAAATCAATGTATGGTTAACTAAACTCTTTCTTATCTCACTTACTCACATCAGCTCTAATAATTTGGCCACCCTCTGTAATTGCCATTAATTTACATTCCACACATGTTGTAATCTTAAATGTCAACCTCAAGTATGCAATAACACAGTCTACAGCAAACTAAGCTGTTAATTATTTGCATAAACATGGATGAAAGACCAGCATCTTGGATGACTCCTGATGGGCAAAGCGATCGTTAAAACATGAAATATGCCATATATTAAAATCGCTGGTGGTCAATCAAGCAATGCTTCAATTGTATTATAATTTCACATGCTTGTTTCTAAAGCCCATTGGCAACTTTTCCACACTCAAGTAAATTAAAAATCCAAAAATGATATTTTCACTCCACCTTAATTATTACTCCAAGATCCCTGACTTGTGGATTTGGTGTTATCTGTTTGGCTTGTAGAGTTTTGTACCCTTTATTCTGTAGCACCTTGTTATTCCCATATCTTAGAAGTTGGAATTTTTCTTCGTTGAACTTCATGTTGTTGTCTTCTGCCCGCTTGAATAATGTTTGAATGTCGCTTTGTAATTTTCCTCTGTCACTTTCGTTCAATATTTCCTTGCATATCTTTGTGTCATCTGCGAAACATGATACAATGCTGTCATTAATATCTGCATCAATGTCTGCAATCATTATTATGAACAGCAAGAGAGCTAATACTCATGACTTCTGAGACTTCAGATTTAACTCCATTTACTACCACTCTTTGTGTTCTTTGAGTCAGAAAATTAAATATCCATCTTCCCAGCTTTCCAGTAATTCCGGTATTCTTAAGTTTGTGTGTAATATTCCATGGTAACATTTATCGAAGGCTTTATGAAAGTCAGTATATATTACATCTATGTTTTGTCCTCGACGCTATGTTTCCAATATTTTCTTGGTGGTATAATAGCTGTGATAGGCATGATCTTCCATCCCGTTTTATATAGAAAAAGTTTTTTCTTTGCAGTAAACTCATCTTAGGAGAACATTTTCTTCGGTAAACAGACTTTTGGGACACCAGGTGTATATATATATATAAATAATAATGTTTGAATGTCGCTTTGTAATTTTCCTCTGACACTTTCGTTCAATATTTCCTTGCATATATATATAATATATATATATATATATATATATACAGGGTGCGCAAAGATAAAGAGGCCTTATTCAAGTTTTTAAAATCGAGTGGGGTCTCTCTATCTTGGCCCATCCTGTATATATATTAGAGTGAGGTGAAACACAATTTTTTGTGGATTATTTACTTGCTTCACCTACAATTTGCTGTATTGGGTTCTATAGATGACATAAAATGATATAAAAGAAAAATCAATTTTGCCCTACTAGCGCATTTTTGAGAAAAACAAAATGGCCGCTAGTCAAACATATAAATGCTTATAACTTGAAAAATATGCATAGAATAAAAATTATTTAAAATAAAAAAATACATTAGAAAGTGCCCTTTTATAAATTATTTTCTCAATTTTAAATTTTATCAAAATTTACTTCGGTAAATGATATCACAAATAAATCACTTTTTTCTAAATAAATGAAAAATTCTTTGATGACAGAAGTATATTACTTTGATAATAGTTAATAACCTTATATAATTTTGAATATTCAAACTATAATCTACAACAACACTACAGTAATCAACGAGAGAAATTATTGACATTTTATTACAACAATTGCAGAAACATATAATCAATACACTTCCAAAAAGATACCTTTTCAAAAATCGTGAAGTGTTTGCTTTTATGAAATTTTTGTGAATTATTTCAGTCTCTAATTAAAAGCTAACCGTTAAAAAGTGAAGTCATTTCTTTCTTGGTTTCCATACATGCCAGCAATGAACGAGACCTAATTCTTACTCTTATAAATCCATCACGGAATCCTTGGGAATATACAGATGAGGCCGCATCGGTGACAAGTTTTATTGCCCTCTCGACACTTTGTGAATGAAGTGGATAATTGGGTAGGCACAGTTTTTTAACCCTAAGTGCATTGAGTTCAATATTTGTGAGCGCCATAGTGAGGGGAGGTTCAGTCAGCATTTCTTTTGACCAGTAAATAATATCATCCCATGCGTTTGCGTTGAAATTTATCTCAGAAACCTTAAATTATCTGATTTTGGACACATTTTCGGTCTTTGTTCTAATGTTCATGATGAAATCAACTGCTCTGTTTCGTTTTTCTTCTGATGTATCTGATAACATTGCTATCAGAACATTTTCGCAATGAGCAAAATATGCGTTTCTAGCAACGTAAGGCTTCACTACATTCTGAACATCCTTTGGAAGAAGATGGAATCTTTTAATTACTTCAAATATGTGATGTGGTCCATTCCATATATATGGTCTACTCTTGATATCGAACCAGCTTGGTCCGTAATTTCTAACAATGAAAAAATTATTGAATAAAGAGCCAATGAAGGAGTTTTCTCTGTAATGTATACTCGTATAGGCCGCAGACACGATTTGCTAATGTCAGCCATCGAGAATGGTTCAGTGGTCCGGGTTTTGTATTTTCCAAATCTTTCGGGAAATTCCCACTTCTTATAGCCACAATAATTTTGTACAAATACTGTTGATCTTGGCTAAGATCATCGATAACCTCTTCTGATATGTGTTAAATCACTGCCTTCTCTAATTGGTTTGAAATTGACTGCAGGCATTTTTTCACATTCTTTCAGTGCTACTCCGATTTTTCCAGTGAAACATGTTGGACCTTTTGTTTTACCATCAAAATATTCAAATAAGTGTCGAAGGGGAGGTTCATTTGTATGCAGCATACAAATGCTCCATTGTAACGATTTCTTTAGTTTTTCTTCTATGAGGTGGATGATCCCACCCTTGGCACCTGTGTTGGTATTTGTACTGTCACATCCTATGAGACGAATGCTCTCATTAATAGCTGACTCTTGAAAGAAGGAGAACAAACTATCAGTGGATGATCCCACCCTTGGCACCTGTGTTGATATTTGTACTGTCACATCCTATGAGACGAATGCTCTCATTAATAGCTCTCTTGAAAGAAGGAGAACAAACTATCAGCTATATCTTGAGCTTTACCAGAAGAAGGAACTACATGGGTTAAATGTTCATTTCCTGGCTCAAACCCCAAAACATAGTGTTCCTCTCTAATGGAGTCTCCCTACCATTTGTTTCCTTCACCTTCACCAAAGTCTTTCTTTACCTTCACCAAAGTCTTCCTTCACCTTCACCAAAGTCTTGTCCTTTCTTTCGTCAAAAAATATAGCACATACTGTATGACGGCAGGATTAGCTTTACTTTCCATCACCAAACTTTTTCTTATTTTCTCATTTTCTCTCTTTCCCGTCGGATTTTGTTCTTGTCAATCAAAAGCGTACTATCTTCTTTAGTGATTGCTCCATAATCAACTAAAGCAGTTGAAGCCAAAGCAGCAGCTGCTCGATCTGAAATTCCAAATCTATCGGCTTCCATTGCTACAGTAGGCAATGGAAGTCTCATTTGACCTTGTATGGCAACTGACTCATAGTCTGATTCACTCTGATGTGGGTCTAATTCATGTTGTGTGGAAGTACTCTCTACATCTGAAAAACACTCTATTTCAATTAAAATATGAGAGTCCTTCATTTCTCTTCTTCTTTTAACCATTCCTTCTTCTGTCCGCAATTTCCTAGACTGCATTTTTTGAATTCTTTTTGTCGTGACTTTATCAACGCCCCCAATTTTCATTGTACGCGTCGATCGCTGATCCTGTAAAAACAGAAGCTCTTCGTTTGGTACCTTCAGTTCTCTTCGACAGGTGCATCTTATGTGAACATCTTCGCAGCTCTCAGGACAGCCAAAGTTTTGATGGGAAATAAAAGGGCATTTACAGGCACTGATATCGAATAATTCTTCCAAGGTGTCATTAAAATTTTCTCTCATTTTGACACTACTTTTTTATCTACTAAGATCGTTTGCTTTGCCGATGAACCGCTTTGATTTGATATAAACTGATTTATCAGCTATTGCAGGAATTGAAGCTTTTCTCCAAATACAGAGTATACCTTCAGTAATTTTGTTGAAAATATCAGTTATGTGAAGTCACTGAAGTGGCTTCTTTTAAAAGAACATGGTATTGGCCCACCTGTTTATTTGTTGGCAATGTTGTAAGAGGAAGCTCTTGTGCGGTTCCAAATATAAAATGTGGTTTTGATTGACTCCCTTTAGCTCTAATGTTTGAAGCAGAAACCATATTTGTTACTAATTATCAGAAATTACCGATTCCAAATCCAACGAAAACCTGAAAAATAAAAAATTCATTAAATATCTGAAACATTTATACAAGGTAGAAAATGTGAAATAAGCAATTTCTGCTTCAGCAAACGTTTTTGTAAAAAGAATACTTTTCGAGTTATGAAGCGTATAATGACTGGCTGGCGGCCATTTTTTGGGGGGGGGAAAATAGGGTACTTAGGTTGAATTGAAAATTTTTAAATTCTCATATTCTTTTTTATCACCCTTCAATCCACCTTATTACCAGTGAAGCAATAGGTGAAAAATTTTTCACCCCACCCTAATATATATATATATATATGAAAAATTATTTCACGAAAGTGACACGTGAAAAATATTTATGATGAATAAAACCACGAAGGGAAAAGAAACACAAAGGGGTGCTCAAGCGCGTTCGTCTAATGACATCCTCAGGAACACTGGAGTGAAAGGACAGATCAAGGCAATATATAGGTTACAAACATAAACATACATACATACATATTCAATATATATACATATATATATATATATATATATATATATATATATATATTATATATACACATACACATATACATATATATATACATATATATAGTAAGCATAGAAAAAATTGTGGGAGGAGCAAACAACATTTTTATGGGAAATTGACACTTTTAGCACTTCGGCCGACATTCAATATAAATTCAAATGGCTTGTTTATGAAACAGGTCACAAAAGAATAAAGAAATAAAAATAAATATAAATATAAATTGAGAAAAAATTAATTACAAAATAGTGCCTTAGTGATATATATGTCACAGCCTAAATAACCATAAAGAAATAAACCGACAAATTTATTTAGGCTGTGACATATATATCACTAAGGCACTATTTTGTAATTAATTTTTTCTCAATTTATATTTATATTTATTTTTATTTCTTTATTCTTTTGTGACCTGTTTCATAAACAAGCCATTTGAATTTATATTGAATGTCGGCCGAAGTGCTAAAAGTGTCAATTTCCCATAAAAATGTTGTTTGCTCCTCCCACAATTTTTTCTATGCTTACTATATATATGTATATATATATGTATATGTGTATGTGTATATATATATATATATATATATATATATATATATATATGTATAATATATATGAATATATATATATGTATGTTTATGTTTGTAACCTATATATTGCCTTGATCTGTCCTTTCACTCCAGTGTTCCTGAGGATGTCATTAGACGAAAGCGCTTGAGCACCCCTTTGTGTTTCTTTTCCCTTCGTGGTTTTATTCATCATATATATATATATATATGTAACGTAAAGAACGACGCTTGTATAGGAGATATTCCGCGCAAGACGAGAGAGAGAGAACGAAACAAATGAAAAAATGGGGTAACCACCCGGGAATCGAACCCGGGATCTTCCGATTGCCGGTCAGATGCGATAACCATTACACCATGGGCCTCACTCTTCCAAATGCCGTAATTCCTCTACATACTCGCAGAAACCAATGCCCCAAGGGGGCACCTCCCGCATGCCGTAACATTATATACATTTAACTGCAAACACGCAGTATAATTAACGTAAAGAACGACGCTTGTATAGGAGATATTCTCGTCTTGCGCGGAATATCTCCTATACAAGCGTCGTTCTTTACGTTAATTATACTGCGTGTTTGCAGTTAAATGTATATATATATATATATTTAGGAGAAATCCAATGGCAAGGAGAAATGTAAATGCCATGAAAAGTCTTCTTTAATGCGCAACGTTTCGAGCAATACGCTCATCTTCAGGCTGTTTAATAACAATGTGAAATTAAAATCAATATTGAATGAAAAACAAAACAGAAAATTTCTATAACCTATTCGTAAAGACAAATTTTAAAAGACTGAGAAAAGAGGGTTAAATTCTAAGTTATACAGATTTACATATAAAAATTAAGAAGTTATTTTTAAATACATGTAGTAAATGTGAAATTAATACACTGGAAAAATTACCAATAGTACACTGGAACAATGGAGCTATCTACCTTACACAGCAGTATCCGAGGCCGACTAATTTGAGCAGAGGACAAAGACGGGAAACACGAAGATGGCGAGGGCGATAGGGGAAGGAGGGATTATAAGGAATTGGGGAAGGAGGAGGGATCATAGCAAATTGAGAGGGACGGACGATGAGTCAACATTCAGACTAGGGGACAATGCTTTAATGAAAAGGATTCTAAAATTCTTAGTGAGTTGGGACAAGTATTACAACCAAGAATTTTAAAATTGTCTAAAGTGACATCAATTTTACATTTAATGCTATGTTCACGAATACTCGAGGCTTCCTTAGTTTTTAAAATTTTACCTGTTCGGCCACTTATTCCCATATGCGAATAAAATCTAGCCCTGAGAGAGCGAACAGTGCTGCCGATGTAATTCCCAAGGAGACACCTGGGCAGGTAAATAAATATACAACACCGCTACGCAACGAGTCAGGGGTTCGATCCTTCGCTGAGAAAAAGCTACCTAAAGACGTTTTATTAATAAATATGATGCGGAAATCAGTATGATAAAAAAATTTCCTTAACAATTTTGTAAATTTAAGCTTAAATTCCTTATTCAAGGACCCATTTCAGGTACCAAGAAATATTTTATATCCTTCGGCACTGTAATACATGGAAGTTGAGGGCTATAAACATTATTTAAGAAGGATCTAATTAGTTTGTCTACATATTGAACAGGAAAACTATTATTAGTAAAGTATGATCTTAGATTATTAAATTCATCATTAAGTAAGGTAAAATTAGAGGTCAAATTATATCCTCTGAACAGGAGAGTTTTAATACAAGACATCTTATAGTTGAAATCAGTAAAACTAAAAAAATTCATGCCCAAACCAGTGAAAGTGGGTTTCCTATAAACTGATGTAGTAATAGAATCACCGTTTTTCGAAATTAAAAGATCTAAGAAGGGGAGGGAGCCATTTTGCTCAGTTTCCATTGTATACGTTATATTGGGGTGCAAAGAATTTAGGAAGTTAAAGAATTGTTGCGCTTGTACCGCATTATCAAAGACTGCTATCGAATCATCAACGAAGCGTCGATAGAAAATTGGCTTGAGATGAGTGGGAGATTGTCTAAAAATTACACTTTCTAAATGAGTCATAAAAAAGTCAGCTGCTAACGGTCCGACTGGTGATCCCATCCCTACCCCATCAATTTGTTGGTAAACCTTATTGTTGAAAGTGAAATAGCATTGTTTGAAGACCAATTCTAAAAGTTCCTTCAAATGAGACAATGAAAAACCATGAAAATTATCAACTGAGCTAAAAACCCTATCTAAAATAATGGCAATAGTTTCAGATACAGGTACATTTGTGAAAAGTGACTTTACATCAAAACTGACAAAAAACTTTTTTGAATCGAAGTTTTTACCAGGAGTTCTTTTTGGAATTCAAACGAGTTATTTATAGTGTAAACATTTTTCGCAAAGGGGGACAGGAGACGAACAACAAATTTTGCCAATTGAAAGGTGGGTAAGTTATACGAAGCTAAAATAGGACGGAGAGGTGTTCCAGCTTTATGGATTTTAGGCAGACAGTATAATTGAGCAAGATTAGCACCAGATGCGAACAACTGAGAGTAAGTATCATTTTTTATTATCTTTAAGGACTTTAGTCGTGACAGAAATCTATTAACCTGGTCTTCTAACCTTACAATGACTTTATTTACAGGTTCTAGAATTTGTTTGAATTTAGTAAGATCACTTAGGATTTCATTAGTTTTGTTTATGTAGTCCGATTTATTCAAAATAACCACTCCGTTACCCTTGTCTGGTCTAGTCACAACAATCTCCTGGTTCTTTGCCAAATTCTTAATACACTGCAAATCACTCTTCCTAAATATGAAAGATTGAAATTTAAGATTTCTAAGTTTAAGAAAAAATTCTTGAGTTAAATTTGAGAACTGACATTTGAGATTATTGAAATCCCCCACATGGGGAACATTTTTCAAGCCATTGAAAAATTTTTCAAAGTAAAGAAAAAACGAAGGCTTATATATTTGAAACAACGGAAGCTTAAATTGCAAACCAAGTGACAGTAAAAACTTTTCCCGAGGGGAGAGTGTGTAACTAGAAAGATTCGAAATTACCTTCTCTGAATTGAAAAAATTTGGTGAATTCATTCCCAAAGCCTTTAACTTACGTTCATGTGTTTCCAAGATGGTAGAGTGAAATTTTTCTAGTTCACGTTGTACAAGAGAAATTATTAATAAATAGTCCAACAACGACAAGGTATTTTTAAGAGTAGTTTATAATGCCCAAGATTGTAATCACTTTTACAAATGTACCTGTATCTGAAACTATTGCCATTATTTTAGATAGGGTTTTTAGCTCAGTTGATAATTTTCATGGTTTTTCATTGTCTCATTTGAAGGAACTTTTAGAATTGGTCTTCAAACAATGCTATTTCACTTTCAACAATAAGGTTTACCAACAAATTGATGGGGTAGGGATGGGATCACCAGTCGGACCGTTAGCAGCTGACTTTTTTATGACTCATTTAGAAAGTGTAATTTTTAGACAATCTCCCACTCATCTCAAGCCAATTTTCTATCGACGCTTCGTTGATGATTCGATAGCAGTCTTTGATAATGCGGTACAAGCGCAACAATTCTTTAACTTCCTAAATTCTTTGCACCCCAATATAACGTATACAATGGAAACTGAGCAAAATGGCTCCCTCCCCTTCTTAGATCTTTTAATTTCGAAAAACGGTGATTCTATTACTACATCAGTTTATAGGAAACCCACTTTCACTGGTTTGGGCATGAATTTTTTTAGTTTTACTGATTTCAACTATAAGATGTCTTGTATTAAAACTCTCCTGTTCAGAGGATATAATTTGACCTCTAATTTTACCTTACTTAATGATGAATTTAATAATCTAAGATCATACTTTACTAATAATAGTTTTCCTGTTCAATATGTAGACAAACTAATTAGATCCTTCTTAAATAATGTTTATAGCCCTCAACTTCCATGTATTACAGTGCCGAAGGATATAAAATATTTCTTGGTACCTGAAATGGGTCCTTGAATAAGGAATTTAAGCTTAAATTTACAAAATTGTTAAGGAAATTTTTTTATCATACTGATTTCCGCATCATATTTATTAATAAAACGTCTTTAGGTAGCTTTTTCTCAGCGAAGGATCGAACCCCTGACTCGTTGCGTAGCGGTGTTGTATATTTATTTACCTGCCCTAGGTGTCTCCTTGGGAATTACATCGGCAGCACTGTTCGCTCTCTCAGGGCTAGATTTTATTCGCATATGGGAATAAGTGGCCGAACAGGTAAAATTTTAAAAACTAAGGAAGCCTCGAGTATTCGTGAACATAGCATTAAATGCAAAATTGATGTCACTTTAGACAATTTTAAAATTCTTGGTTGTAATACTTGTCCCAACTCACTAAGAATTTTAGAATCCCTTTTCATTAAAGCATTGTCCCCTAGTCTGAATGTTGACTCATCGTCCGTCCCTCTCAATTGCTATGATCCCTCCTCCTTCCCCAATTCCTTATAATCCCTCCTTCCCCATCTCCCTCGCCATCTCTCGTGTTTCCCGTTCTTTGCCTCTGCTCAAATTAGTCGGCCTCGGATACTGCTGTGTAAGGTAGATAGCTCCATTGTTCCAGTGTACTATTGGTAATTTTTCCAGTGTATTAATTTCACATTTACTACATGTATTTAAAAATAACTTCTTAATTTTGATATGTAAATCTGTATAACTTAGAACTTAACCCTCTTTTCTCAGTCTTTTAAAATTTGTCTTTACGAATAGGTTATAGAAATTTCTGTTTGTTTTTCATTCAATATTGATTTTAATTTCACATTGTTATTAAACAGCCTGAAGATGAGCGTATTGCTCGAAACGTTGCGCATTAAAGAAGACTTTTCATGGCATTTACATTTCTCCTTGTCATTGGATTTCTCCTAAATATTAAATTGAAGCTCTGTAGAAGCAACCCGCATGACTATATATATATAATATATATATATATATACGTGGTCTTTTCACAAAGTATCCGGACAGGGTTTTTATTTACAGAACAAGGTCACGCTTGGAGTTGTGACTGTGCTAAACAATTCTCTGCATGTCGAGACAAATTGACTGATAGAGGTGCACTTTATTGTGTAGTGTCAGTCCACTGTGGTGAGCCAATAAAGTTAAACGTGTTTTGTTTCGCGGCGATTTCTTCATGTTACTTGTTTTTTTTTTACTGTAAAGGTGTTGTGCAGCATGAATATGCTTCACAGGGACAAACAATCAACAAGGAACTTTACATTGAAGTTTTGAGACGTCTTCGTGAAGTGGGAGTCCGGAGGCTAGATGCTTCATCATGATAACGCGCCATCTCACTCGTTGCAACTTGTCCAGCAATTTTTGGCCAAAACCTCTATCCCCTAAATACAGCAGCCGCCATATTCGCCGGATTTGGATCCATGCGATTTTTTTTTTGGTTTCCGAAGCTCAAACAAACCCTGAAAGGACACCGATTCGATGATGTTGAGACCATTAAAAGAAATTCGACGGAGCAGCTTTTGGCCATTCCGAAAAGTGCTTTCGAAAAATGTTTTCAACAGCTGGGCAAATTGTGTGGCTTCAGAAGGATTGTACTTTGAGGGAGATTAAGCCCCAAACCCTGTAAGTACCATATTCTGTCTATAATCACATCAGTCCGGATACCTTTTGAACAATTATTTTAACCCAAATTGGAATTAAGTTAGTTGTGACTCATTAAGTAGTTTAGATACATTACATTACTTCGGTGGTTTCGAAGATATGGAAAGAGTTTGATTCTCCTTATTTTCACAACTGCCAAATTCGTTCGTAATTTTAACAACTGATAAGTCGGAGCTTATTTGAGACCAGTTTGGGTTAAATGAACTAAATATTGCTCGCAATAATTCAGTAGGGCACTTACGTATTATCGGGACTACCAAACGTCATTTTCGTTTAAACTAGCGAAAATATCACAACCTAACCTAACCAATCATCAAGGGCGTACAGTTGACCTAACCGGGCATTCAGTTGACCTAACCGGGCATTCAGTTGACCTAACCGGGCATTCAATTAACCTAACCGGGCATTCAATTAACCTAACCGGGCATTCAATTAACCTAACAGGTTAATATTGGTTATTTCACCTAAATATCTTCTGATCTTTTAGCATTAGGCACTCACTGTCACATTTCGCGCAAGTTAAGGATGCGAGAATAACGCCGTAATTGATAAAAACATCCAGTGCTTTGTCTTCATCTAGTATTATCGGGACTACCTTCGAAAAACATTTTCCGTTTTAAGCGATTTTATTCATTGTGGATAATATAAGCTTATTATGATATAATATAATATATGATATGATATACATAAGATAAGTATGATAAACACTCAATAATCAATTTCAAGTGGCCAATATTCCTTAATTGTTTCCAGTATGGCACTGAAAGGGTCCCGTCCTCCGAGATTTTGACGCCAAATAAACTCCACTAGATAGGACTCCAAGTGAGGGCGGGCAGTCCCACGGTGCTTCTTATTCCTCCATTTCGCTGACCCCCAAATCCTCTCAATGCGTTGTGTGTTTGCTCCCGTGTCGGGGTCAATGAAGTTGTAGTTATGATTGACCTTGAAATGTTCGAAACCAGCATCATTCAATTCCTTCGTCTTGTATGAAAATGCCAGGTTAGGTCAACTGAATGCCCGGTTAGGTCAACTGAATACCAGGTTAGGTTAATTGAATGCCTGGTTAGGTCAACTGTACGCCCTTGATGATTGGTTAGGTTAAGTTGTGATATTTTCTTTAGTTTAAACGAAAATGACGAGAGCAAAAATACATAATAAACAGTTTGGTAGTCCCGATAATACGTAAGTACCTTAAGTGGATCTGATACACGACTAGCGTACAACAACTGGCGATAAGGTCTCGAAAACACTTTGTTCATTTTAACCTAATTTTGACGACTGGCGGGACTTAGAATCCGACCGGAAATAATAATATAAATTACTGTAGAATGCAACGTTTCTATAAATGTTTCTACATATTTATATAAGTATCGTTTAATTGTCGGAAAAGGAACCCAAAATGTCATTTAAATGACTAGTTAATAAAATATTTAGCTTTTAATAACAATCAAACCTATACTTTTTGGTTTAAAGAAACCCACTCCCGTTGTTAAAAGGTTACATTAATCTAACCTTATACCTAACCTACCTTATTCCGATCACACACAACTTAAAGTAATAGATCCCCCTCGTAAGTTAACGAGGATGCATTCGAAACCACCTCGGTAACTTTCGGAATCGTTAACTTACGAACTTAACTTCCTTTGGTAAAAATTGAGTTACGTTCGGCGTCGGTCAAAATCGACCTTAATTTTCGTTCAAAACCCACTTTTTCACTATTTTTTCTTAGATATACTTTCCTTTCTGCACTTATTAATAATTTATTACAAAAAAAAGCAACAACACTACGCGCAAAACAGAAAATTAAGCTTGCCCCGGCCAAGTATAAACACACACTGAAGCTGGAACTAACTAACGGTGATACCTGTACAGTGTACACCAATAATGGTGCAAGATAAAAAATATGACATGTTCTCTGTAATTGAAAAATTTATTTTTCGCCAAAAATAATCTTTTGGGGGTTGTTCAATGTTCAACCTTCGTAACAGCAAAGGTCATGTGTCGAGGGGGACATACGGGTCCTTATGAAGAATCCAAACCACGAGTCGCATATCATCTAAACGCGGGGGACGGTCACCCGTATCAAATTAATGAACAGACCCAGCGCTGATCTAACGAGAAGCGGTTTGAAACGTGGACACAACGTAGCTCTATTTTTTGCATGGGTTAAATTTCGATTCAGTTAACAAAAATTAATATTGGTAATTATGCAATTTATTTAGTTAATTTAACCTGAAATTAAACAAAATTAACCCTCTGTAGAGCTAAAGAAATAAATTAAAAAAAGGTCAGAAACACCGATTTTACCAGTCTGTACGTAGGGTTAAGTCTAAATGCAAGTATTTGAAACAGTATGTATTTGACCCATTCGGCGGTAGAAGGTTAAATCTGCTTTTAACGATTTGAGATCTTTACTCTTGTTTTTTTATTCCACGAAGGCACCATTTTATTTTCTCCAATTCACAAATCTCGTTAAAGGAATTTTTATTTTACAGTTAGTCTTTAAATGCCATAAAAAATAAATTTATGGGTCTTTAGAAATAAAGCACCCTATTCATTGAATAATTTTATCAATATATATATATATATATATATATATATATATATATATATATATATATATATATATATATACACTGTATATATACATACTCTTCTGGGAAAATTAAATCCACTAAAATCCGAATAAGTACTGGTAAATGACAAACACTATAGCTTTTCTTTTCATGATGTTAGCCCAAAGAAACAAAGGGTCACTCGCAAAGAGGCCCCAAAAATATAGCTTCCCTCACCAGCTATCTGCAAAGGAAATAGGATCCAGCTTTGGGACAGGATCTAGGAGTTACAGCTACACCTAGCCTACTATATTCAGGACCTCAATATAAGCAAAAGACTCGTTACATTCACGTCGGATTCAATACATTAAAGAAAAAGGGGTAACTATTGTATTTTTAGCCAAAAAACCAAAATTTAAACCTCAACTGGCTTTGCAGATAGCTGGTGAGGGAAGCTATATGTTTGGGGCCTCTTTGCGAGTGGCCCATTGCCCACGTTGGGCTAACATCGTGAAAAAGAAAAAACTATAGTGTTTGTCATTCACCATTACTTATTCGGACAATAGTGGATTTAATTTTCCCAGAAGAGTTCCTTGTTCCATGCACGGTCTGTGTATATGATTAAAAAACCTCAGAGGACCATTCTCAGTTCAATCCCATCTTGAAACGGACTTGTTATGTGCTTTGAAAAGTGGACGCTCAATTTTGCCAGTTGAGGTTTAAGTTTTGGTTTTTGGCTAAAAATACAATAGTTACCCCTTTTTGTTTGATGTATTCAATCCGACGTGAATGCAACGAGTCTTTTGCTTATATTGAGGTTGTGAATATAGTAGGCTAGATGTAGCTGTAACCTTTAGATCCTGTCCCAAAGCTGGATCCTATTTGCTTTGCAGATAGCGGGTGAGGGAAGCTATATTTTTGGGGCCTCTTTGCGAGTGACCAGTTGCCCACGTTGGGCTAACATCATGAAAAAGAAAAAACTGTAGTGTTTGTCATTTACCATTACTTATTCGGACTATAGTGGATTTAATTTTCCCAGGAGAGTTCCTTGTTCCATGCACGGTCTGTGTGTATTATATATATATATATATATATATATATATATATATATATATATATATATATTGTAAAATAACGCACTGTCGCGACGAAGTATGATGAAGGAAACCACTCTTCAGGAAGACGTAAATTTTTATTTAACACCAATACAGTTTCGGCTCCTCGCGAGCCCTTGTCAATTGGTAATGACCGTATAAACAAAGAAAAGAGTTTATATACACCTGGAAGTTAATTTTCAGGGATTAGCTGACTGAATCTTCCCATCCTCTTATCAGGGTATAGTTAAGTGACCCCTCCGGCCCAGCTTTGACCTGATGGATGTACCTGTGTTGCCTGGAGATTTTTGGAGGGTAATGTGACAAAATTCTTAATTTTATTACATATAATTTTGTTAAAAGAGAATTGACCATCGGATAGATTAAAATTTTGTATAGAGCCTATAAGCTAGATTCAACAATTCTACGCTCAACATAATTGTTAGATTTGAAAACAAAGTTGCAATTATTGAAATCTATTACATGGATATAGTCTCTAGTAGAATGCCCGCAAAGTCCATGAGTGCAATGTTGCATAATATTACGTAATGTTACAAGAGTGCCACCCCCGCATACCCCTTTGTTGCAAGAGTGCCACCCCCGCACACCCCTTTGTTGCAAGAGTGCCACCCCACCCCCCTTTGTTACCAACCCCCTCCTTTATTGCTAAGCCTCGCCCCCCTCGTTACCAAGGCACCCCCTTTGTTGCCAGCCCCGAAATGGGACTGCAAAGGGTATGCAACCTGGAGTTCTCCCCCAAGCTGAAACCCCCAAAGGAGAGTGCCAACCTTTGTTGCCAACCCCAAAATGGGATTGCAAGGGGTATGCAACTTGGAGGCGGAGTTCTCCCCCAAGTTGAACCCCCAAAAGGGGCATGCCTAACCTAAGGGAGCCTCTTTGGGGAGGAAGGGGTTACCTCACCCCCCAAAGGAGCAGAAAGAGATAGCAAGAGAGGAAGAGGAGATCCTTCATCCGACAGCTGTCGGAAGCATATGACTCTGTCGTCCAGCACCCGGCCTCTTATAGTGCCCCTATTCAGCCAGTTGGCTTAATCAGTCAGTTGGCAGAGTTGCCACATAGCATTAAATATTTATTTATTCTATATATTATTCAGTCAGTCGGCTGCTGAGTTGCCAGACAAAGCCATATATATATAATTATTATTCAGTCAGCTGGATGCTGAGTTGCCAGATTCGTTATTTATGTTAAATAAGCTTATGTTACAGTTGGCTGAGCTGTCAGCCTCGTTACTTATCTATTCAATTACTCTGTTTTAGAAAATGATATAAACGTGTTCAAGGAATAAATAAAACACCATTACAACGTTCTGTTTATTAATTAATGGCTATACAATAGGATATATATATATATATATATATATATATATATATATATATATATATATATATATATATATACAGTACTGGCCAAATTATTAGGAATTTTTTTAAAATTTCATTTTTGGTATAAAATGTTAAATTAAACCAATTTTAAACGTTGAAAAGTTATTTATTTCTACACAAGAATACATGGTCATTATTTAGCAATAGTTTAGTACTTAGTTTGACCCACCTTAGCTGCCATAATGGCTGCGACACGCTTCGGCATGCCATGAATCAATTTTTTGCATAATTCTTTAGTCGAACGAAGCGTGTTTGTTCGTCAGTTGTCGTTTGGTTGTCGTGCGATGCGGGTGTGTTTCTCTTTCTTTTACGTGTCATTGTAACTACCGTTTAATTTAAATAGTGTATTTACCCAATTTCGGCAATTATTTGTTACAGTTTTTAAGTGAATTTGAAAATGGGGCGAAAGAATAACTTGAGTCCACGGAAAATTGGGCAAATACAGGTTTTATTAACTTCTTCTACATTTAAACAAAAGGAAATCGCTGCCAAACTCCATGTTTCACTACAGTCAGTACTTCGTATTAAGAAAAAAATGGTATTTGGAGAAAATGTAGGCCCCAAAAGGGTTGGAAGATGCGGCAGAAAAAGGGTAACGACTCCAAGAACTGATAGACAGATTGCAATTTTGTCTCTTAGAAATAGAAGAGCTACTTGCAAAAACATTTCCAGTAGTCTAGCGGCTGATGGCATCAATATTAGTCGTAGAACAGTCAACAGGAGGCTTCTAACTGCCGGCTTCAAAGCCTACCGCCCAAGGAAGAAGCCCAGGCTCACTGAGGCTATGAAGAAGGCACGTTTTGCATGGGCAAAGGAACACATTAACTGGACTAGTGAGGATTGGGAACAGGTAAGAATAATATTTAACATTAAATAGAATGTTAATACAGTAAATACAGTATGCATAGAAGTGTATTTACAGTACGTGATAAAACTGCAGTAAAAATATCTGTAAAGCAGCAAGTCATACTGTACTTCGTTTTAGCTGTACTTCATACGCTATGCACTGACTCTTTCACAGGGCTTTCTTTGATTGCAGGTGGTGTTCTCCGATGAGTTCACGATTGCCGTGCTTGACGATCGTGTTCAAAGTGTAAGAAGGAGGCCTGGAGAAGAATTTTTGCCTGAGTGTCTGATGAAAACGGTGAAATTTCCACAAAAGATCATGGTTTGGGGAGCAATTTCTGTGCATGGAACTAGTCGTTTGAGCATTGTTGAGGGGAATATGAACCAAGTCAAGTATATAGAAGTACTAAGAAGACGTCTACTGCCTCAAATAAGGGAATGGTATGGTAATAGACGTTGGATTTTTCAACAAGACTCAGCTCCATGCCACACGGCAAAGTCGGTTAAAAAATGGTGTCATGAAAATAGTGTTCGGTTGCTCCCATGGGCTGGAAATTCTCCAGACATGAACCCAATCGAAAGTTTATGGTGTATTTTAAAGGACGTAATCCATGAGACGCCGATAACAACAAAACACCAACTCATAGAGCGACTTATTCAAGTCTGGTTTCACTCTACACGTATTAAGGAATTATGCAAAAAATTGATTCATGGCATGCCGAAGCGTGTCGCAGTCCTTAAGGCAGCTAAAGGGGGTCAAACTAAGTACTAAACTATTGCTAAATAATGACCATGTATTCTTGTGTAGAAATAAATAACTTTTCAACGTTTAAAATTGGTTTAATTTAACATTTTATACCAAAAAATGAAATTTTTAAAAAATTCCTAATAATTTGGCCAGTACTGTATATATGATCAAATAATAGAACTGGGAATATATAATCATGCACATCATAGTATTAACTAAGTATTAGAAAAATATATATTTATATTAATTATATATAGTCGTACAAAACATGGAAATGTATAATCATACAAAGCATAGTATTAATCAAATATTAGAAAAATATATAGTTATATTATCAAAAGTTATATTATCAAATTTTAGTACAGAAAAAATATATTTATATTAATTATATATAATTGTACAAAACATAGTATTAACCAAATACAAAACGTAGTATTAGCAAAATATTACAGTAAAAATATATATATTGTCTTTACGTTCTACGGTACAAAACGGTAAATTCAATGCTGATTGATGCTACATCAACATCGGCATTACTCTGCACGATGTGGGAAAACCGCTCAAGCATCAACTCGCCGCTTAACTGATACGGCGGTTTATATTCGATGTAAAAGGCTTTCATACCATTCAACACTATTTTTGTACCCACTTTACACTCGGCAGGTAAGTTGTCTTTAAGCGCCACTAGAACGCAATCAAAAGCACACGCAAAAACGTCATCGTTAACTATGTCATTAAATACAAGCTTATAATCATGCCTTTCGAATCGAGGGTTTTTTCTTAACGTACCGAACTTTTCAATCGTGAACTCTCCTTCACCTGGCATAGCAGCAATTGAAATAATCTTCCAAGTCGTAACGACAGCTATCTACTATATAGAGGTACAGTTCTTCAGGATGAACAGTGTAGGTGAGCTCAGCTCTGTACCTCTCAAGCGTTTTATACCAAAGCTCGGGATACTTCGAAGAGTCTAAGCCTTTTAAATACGCATCCAAAGTTAGCCCGTTCTCTCCCTGCACATTCCTACATTCAACAAATCCGTCGAGCAGAGCGGTGTAAGCGTATTCAAGTATTGTGTCAGAGTAAATCATGTCTGAGATACATGTGTCTAATATAGGCTTCAGCTTATGGAATCCAACCATCTCAAACATTCTGTCGAGGATGAAACGGTTTCGTGTAGGAACAAGAACGCCATTATCAGCTGTGTTCTTCCACATCAGTCGTATATCAACGCATGGTTGATTGTTATTTACACTCAATGTACAAACAACGGTATATGAGGAGGCTTCACTAATCACCTCTCTTATTATACCTACGTCAGCTGGTATTTTATAGCGGTCCTCAGCCCACCTCTCAACTACCGCGAAGATTTGATGCATCTCCTCAAGATTTAAATAAATAACGTTGCGCTTGCTCGCAGGTTTAGAGTTCGTTTCAAGCACACAGTTAATGGTGCCGGTTTCCCGCCTGAACACACGCAACGACTTCGTCACGGAGACGTCGTACGAGGCGTTGAGAACGCTTCTCAAAGGGATTTCCATCGTATTCACACAGCTCGAGATGACTACGGCACAACCACTCGGAGCAAGCTCTGAGAAGACTATGAGCCGTGTGAGGCACGCAGGTAGTTAGGAGCAGTTCGATGGGCTGGTGACTCACCCTGATGATACGTGAATGGGTTTGTTCGAACCCGTATGATCCGTGAGGTGCGATTCGCACCATAATCTAATGAAACCTGTGCGGCGCTGGCTCAACATGAATTGTTGTACCCCATTATACTGGGTAGGCGTTTTGAGAAATTTTCCGGTACAAGAACTAATTTCGGTTTTAACGTTTTTAACTACCACTCCCCCGAATACGCACCAGACAGTTTCTCTCAGGGTAAATTTCATGAACTCGGCACATTTTATAATGTTTTATCTCTCCTAAAAATCTTCACACTGCGGGGCGCTGTTAGAGAGAAACATATGTTCATATTTAGGCTTTTTATTTAACAGGCGATACTCATCTCTAAAATCTGTTAAAAACTCACATAACACTTTAGCCACAACCTCACTACAAACCTCATCATGAGATATATTAATGTAGTGGTAAAAATACTTAAGATTGTCCATGATAACGAGATTCACATTTTCAGTCGTAGGGTATGAGTAATCGACATGGTGTAGCATGATATAATACCTTTTATCACACCACTCATCCACAAGGCTCACTACACATAACTGTTGTTTAGCTTCTGAGCGTGCCGCTTCTTCTACCACGCGGTGCACGTGTGCCTTTATAAAGCTTAGTTCTACACCATACTTCAGTACATCGTCTGTACTGCGAAATCGTACAAACCCCTCGCCAGAATATCCGTAGAGTATTTGAATAGCCTGACCCTTCGCACGATTCAATGCTTCCTTAAAAGAGTCAAAGGATGCTGGGATAGGAAGTTTTTCAGTATCCACTACATCTACGCCCTTTACTGAATACCACTTAATAAATGTTGAACACGCGATATTAAAGGTGGCCATTTTCTTTTACGCGGAAGAGAATACACGTCTGAGCTCAAGGGTATACAGAGGTCAACTGAGAACGCGGGGACAGAGGCCTGCTCAGGCTACGGGATGAATCACGTCCCCAGTCCTACAGTGGGTGGGGCTTAACTTTTACTGTACACACGCAAGCACGCAAAGTGAAACACAAGTTGAAGCACGATTTATTTAATAAACGAAATAATCAGCATGTACTTATTTACAAATACGTGCAACAAATAAGTTAACAATAGGCACATCAAAGATTGTTCTCAATACATATATATTTACAAATATGTGTGATAAATAAGTTAGCAATAGCCCCATCAATGTTTATGGTAACCAAAGGGTACGGTATCATAGGTACCAGGTAACTGGTAACGTTTCCTATAGGTGTTACGGCACACCTTTGTACCCCTATGTTCCTTCACGCCCCCAGCTTCTGCGCCCGAAAATTGTGGGTGCCTACAATTAGTTGGGGAGGCCGTTCGCCCTCATCATCGTCCAAACACACTAGATCCTTCAGCGAATCAAAGTTAACGACCCGCCGATTCGCTTGGTTAAGCGTGATACCCTTTCCCTTCACGATATATTTCGTTTCATTCCCTATCCTCACCCGTACCCAATAAGTTTTAGGTCCTGTTGAGACAAAAGAGTCGGCGTATGCGTTGTCCCCATACTCATCCTTCATCTCATCAGTGAGCTCGCCGAGGAATTCGCCAATTGCAGGCATGTATTCACCCTCCCTCGCTGTGAATATCACGCTATCTGTATCAGCATACAAGACTCTCTGCCCAAGAGAATGCAATAGACCCCAAAGTTTGATGCGGGCGTAGGCTGTTGTGAAGCTGGCTACAGGGATGTTTGTAACCCTTGAGGTATCTGTGGCCAGTTCAGTGTTGTTGTACCTTATTATGTAAGTAGTACCTACATTCACGATTCCCATGACCTTTTTATCGGGCGCGTTGGCATAATCACAGACTTCGCTATAGCTATGTGCCAAACGAACATTCCCCTTGCCAGTATTCTGAGCAAATTTTTCCCCATAGACTGTTTAGACACAACTTTGCACTAAAGCGCTTGCCAGGATTCTTTGTAATTTGGGCACGTTCAAGTTGTATACCTTCATGGTCGCGGTGTCAACTCCTCGTGGATACCCTGATGCCTCAACCTTATCCTACAAAAATGCGTTTATATACGGTGTAAAAAGGTTGGATAGCTTCTGAAACCTCCAAACCTCATGTATCTTCAGTATTCTATACCCATGGCGTGCTCAGGACTTGCATATGCGCCTCTGATCTTACGCTGGTTGGGTATATGGTTACAATTACCGTTATTCTCTTCCGCACACTTTACGCACAGGGGAAACATGAGCTTGTGGTCGATGACGACGGGTAAGATCGGCATCCATAATTCGCGAGGGGGGAGCACGTCCACGAAAGAGAGTCCAAAGTAGCGAACATTCAAATTTCTTGAAAATTCATTGATGGAGGGCAGGCTAGGTCCCACCAGTTTCTCAGGCGCGTCCACGGGGTACGGGTTGTTCTTCATTACATATGGGTATAAAGAGCAGAAATCGTAGTAGTGGACATTCGTTTTAAAAACGTTTGTCCGTTTACCACATTTGTGACACTCATCACACTCGATCTCCATACACTCGTCGCAAATAGTCTGGCTCACAAGTAAATGTGGAATTACCTCTTTGGTTTCGGCGTTCGTGTATGTTTCTATATCGTAGTATACAGTTATACAAGGGCTGTTTTTAGGCTTTGCTTCTTTCATATAACATACATGCTTTACGCCATCCGCCTTATATTTCTCATGGCATGTAGAACAGTGAATCTCGTCACATTTATGCTCAAACTTACCCCAATTACCCATCATGTGAAACATACCACATTCACAGATTCTCATTTTCCTGCACGTGCCAATTGATTTATGGAGTTCAAAACAGTCATTATTGAAAAATGTGCGCTACACACATTACAGTCCCTCTTCTCATCCTCAACTACACGGCTTTCACATTTGGGGCTTTTACACTGTTCACACACCATGTGACAATCTTTACAATGTTTCACTATATCATCTGCAAACTCGAGACACCCCTTACACAAATCATGATGTCGCCCATATTTTCGACGTTTATCATAACTCGCGTAAAGGCACCTTATATTACGGATGGGGTGATACGTTGTACCAGACAGTCCTAAAATAAGTAGGGGTCTTGTACAATCTCTCACACTGCTTTTAAAAACATACACAGTCCTACGACGATCATCCAGGCCGAATACCACTATACTGACATTCATTTTCTGCTCTACCCTTCTCAGTTCTTCAGGACCCATATTACTGTCAAATTCAAGTTCCCAGTCTACAGCTAGTTTTCGGGCACGCTCCACGACCGTAGGCAACCAAATTTGCTCGGTTTTCGTATTTTGTACAGTAAACATACGGGCTAGGACTACTGCCGCAACCACGATCGACGTTTATATGCCGTCTAAAAATAGCCTGAGAATTGAAGTTAAGAGTGTAAGGTGTTGCACTATGACCCGCAACACGGAATACACGGTCAATATTTACCGTGAAGTTGTCCATATTGAATTCTATACTACTTTGGGAGGCCTGCTTTATACGCCCTAATATATATTCTACATCTTCAGCCGCCAAACGTCTAAATGGCACTACCAACCAAAAATCATCTACATCACCATCATCTGAGCCGAATCCGAAGGACAGACTCGTCCTGACTTCACACTCGTCGCGGTTCTGAAGGGCGAACACTACAATGCGCTCTACAACGCGTTGTAACCCGCGCTCAATTCTAGTCAAGGCTGGGGTCGGGGTTGCGGAGCGCACCAACTCAAACGTTATATCATCCTCAACAGAAAGAGTCACCGCTGAGGAGGATGGACGAGCGCCTATATTGGATGATGTGGGGTTGGCCGCGTAAGACGTTGAGGGCTGGGGGTCTATTACAGCAGACTCTACAGAACGTGTGGGGGCTGTGCAGGATGGACAAGGGGCTGAAGAAGCTGATGTAAGGTTGGTAGCGTAAGACGTTGAGGGCTGGGGTTGTACCGCGGATTGTCCAACAACCGGCGCGTATTTCGAGCGCTTTATACCTGACGTGGAGGACTCTTCAGCGTGTCGCCGCTTTGAGCGTGCTAAGCGTGCCACCGGTGAGGATTCATCGGAGGGTATGAGCACTGTAGATGCACGGTCAATGGATTCACCCGTGATGTCGATGATGGGGGGGCTGTACATCGTCGTCATTCACGGTTCTTTGGAAGAAGAAAACAAAATATAAGGAGCAGAACTCGTTATTTGTGATATTCTGTAAATGAGTCACTTAGGGGTGTGACGTGTTAGAAATGGATGCTGTAGAAAAATTCAGATTCACGAGCCCGTCCACATGTATTATATCTGGACCGACAGGATGTGGTAAAACGGTGTTTATGCTTAATATCATTAAAGAAAAGGGTGAAATGTTCTCAAAATTTATGTATAAAGTTATATGGTGCTACTCGACATACCAATCAGTGTTCAACGAGTACCAAGATGATGTATTGTTCCACAAGGGGGTCTATGACGTTAATTCGTTAAAGGGAAATGAACATAAAGTCATCGTAATTGACGACCTCATGTTGGAGATGGATAAAACGTTTGCCGAGACATTTACAGTATTCTCCCACCACCTTAACATAAGCGTGTTCTTCATCAATCAGAATCTATTTTTTAAAACTAGATATATGCGCGATGTGTCGTTAAATACGCAATATCTAGTCCTATTCACACAACGTAGAGATGTGTCACAAATTGGGGTATTAGCCAGTCAAATATTCCCGAATCAGCGTAAAGAGTTTTTGGAGGTTTATAAAGAGGTCACAAAGCAACGTTATGGATATTTGCTTTGTGACCTTCACCCGCGAAACACGTTTAGGGTGCTTCTAAGAACGAATATATTTCCAAGCGAGCCTGAAACCGTGTATATTCTAGAATGACGAATAAGCTAAAGAAATACCGTGAATTAATAAAAATCTATCAACGATTGCCTCGGGCGTTGCACTAGATGCTTGTTAAAAATATCGACTCTGACTTTTTAAAGTGCATCTGCGAAATCTGCCTCAATGTTATAAAATGTAATGTTCCAATGAAATCATGTCAGAAGGCTCGCTTACGTCGTTACAAGAACATAATACAGACGCTCGCCCATAAAAGTCAGACTGTGGGTAAGAAAAAGCGTCTTATTGTACAAAGAGGCTTTTCGTTCCTCCCCATTTCAATTTTGGTGCCTTTACTGACTAGATTAATATAATGAAGAAGGTGGTTGTGATCCCTCACGAGGTGTATGCTTCATTACAAAGGGGCCCAGTCGCGGCTCTAGAACCCCGTAAAAGTAGGCTTAAAAGAATGGAGAGTGAGCTACTATCCCTATTAAACAGTGAATAGGCGCCTGATGAGAAAAAGGTTTTGTATCAAGAGGCTTTGCAGAAAGTTCTTCATGAGTACGAAGATTATAAACATCTTACAGAGCTCACCGTGAGGCACAGTTCGAGTAGCACTGAGCATAGAGACACAGGGCATGAACAACCAAAGAGTAGCGGAACACAGCACATCGAACATGTGCTAAAAAACAGCCTCCCCCATTAGGGTGTGTCAATTTTGGGGGTGAAATGACTAAATTGAAAATCATGTGATTTGGTAGCAATTTAATGTAATCATTTGGCATACAAAATAATATCCTTGCTTCAAAAACAATAAAAAATAACTCCTACCTCCTCCCTATCAATTTTAATTAAAAAATTCCATTTTTCCGTAAATTCGTAACAAAATAACAAATGTGCGCAAACATCCTATCAACATTTAAAGTGGCAATAAGATATCATTCAGAGTCTTTATTTGAAAGTAACCAATGCAGTCATGTCCTTTTTGCTGCGGTTCCTTGACATCAGCATTCGGCTTGCTACTTGCGCTTTGATGTAGCCTTCTCGCCTCTCGTGACTGTAAACTTGACTAGCTGCTTCTGTGACCATTTTCACACATCTCTCCACACTCTGAGTGTGAGAAGACCACTTTGGCACTTGCATTGGGGCCTCTTTAAGTTGTGTTAAATCTTTGTTTGTTATACATGTTGTCAGTGGTGGCTCCAAAACTTCCGAACTCAAGTTAACTAATTCTGACAATTTCGTGGCATTGACGTTTATCGGAGGTACCTTCCTTGTCTGAACAGAGCAGTCTCCCAGCTGGTCATCATCTAGTGATGTTCCTCTAAGCGTTAGAATGATTTCCACAGCCTCAGTTCGCTCTTTGGTACATTGGCTGCAGAGTATTGCTTGCAAAACTGCCTCTGGCCTAGCATACCAAGCGGACCTTCTCACCACAGGTAACACGATGTCCACCACTACTTTCCTTTGGGTTCTTAGTAGCAGTACTTGAAACAAGATATGGTTGGGCCCCTCCATCCACATTGGATTAAGTTTTACATTGAACCAGTGAGAAAGATAAAACCCGATAATAAATTCAACAATCAACATCAAATTCTGTAGCATTTTGCCCTTCAGTGCATGTTTGGAAACCCAAATCCTGCAAAAACGAATCGCTGTAGTTAACCAATGACTGTGACTTACGGGTCCAATCTCCAAAAGAGCCAGATTTTGAGGCAACTCTCCTGATCTGATTGCTTGAACAATACGATAAGCGTAAGATTGATCCGTGCTGAGGTCTTTGATAACTTCTTCAGACAACACTGGAAGGGGAGGGCCTACTTCGACCTTTGGAAATTTTGTATTTATTTCTAATTCCGTTGCTTCATCTAGCATGTTGCCAAGGGGGCCTGACCACTTGTTGTTGCTCTTTGTAGGACCATCAAGTTCCTGGATGAGATGACGAAGAGGTAGTTCCCCTGTGAGCAAATCACATACAATCCAAACAAGCCTTCTTCCAAGTTTTTTCTCTAAATACGTCATAACACTGCCCTGCCATCCAGTGTTCACCGCAGTTGAGTCTCCACCAACGGCCTGCAGTGAACTCTCAAGTCTTCTTTCTTGAAGCCAACATATTATTTGATCAGCAATTGACTCTGCATGTTTCTTGCCTTCCACTTCTGCTTCAGGAACAAAGTGAAACAAATAGCGGCCACCAGGTTCGGAGCACACAGAGTAGTGTTCTTCTTTGATGAGACCGGGAAACTTTCTGTCCATTCCCTCTACCTCTAGGAGAACTTTTGTTTCATCTCTTCTTCCATCAAACAAAAGGCAAGAGAGACCTTCCTCCTTCAAATCTTTTTCATGCTGATCAGATATTTTCTTCATTATTTTTCTTGTGCTCTTCTTATCTTATTACGATCTATCACTAAGGATGTATCCTCTCGGCTGATGAGGCCTGCATCTATCCAAGCGGCAGTGGCAATCTCTGCAGTCTCTCGTAGCCCCGTATGGTGGCGAATACTGGCAAGGGCAATGTTTGAGATGTCTTCAGTGTTGTATTTCATTTTCTTCGGCGAAGGTTCAGATGGCATTTTGGAGCTATCATCTGATGTTGCTTCTTTCTGTTCATCTGAAGAGCTTTCAAAGAAGTGAGAAACCTCTTGATAGAGCTCTTCATCTCTTTGGGTGACTTCTTCACTCTTCTTTTTCTTCCTTTCTTCCCTCTCTCGGATTTTCTCTTTTTTCTTAGCAATAACAATTTTTTTTGGTTTCTGAATAATCTGCCGAACCAATCTGCATACTTCCTTGGCCTCGTGCCTTTGTTCTCTGCACCTTTATGAAAGCCAGCTCCAAAACAGGGATCTTCTTCTCACGAGGAAAGCGACAATCAATGTCAGGGTGAGGTTCTCTTCTGCATGAGGGAGAACAATTGGCTTCAGAACACAACTCTATGGGACACTGGCAGTTAAAAATGTCAAGAAGAGTATCAAGTGTGTGCAGAAATTTATTTTTCTTTGCTAGTTTTCCTTTACCAAGTGATGTCTCAACTGCTTTGTGCCACAGCTTTGTTAATTTTAGCTCAATAGTTCTATACTGATTGAGTACAGGTGGTTTGAATAACACATTAGCTTTTTTCCACTGATGCAGAGAGGAATCATGTCCCTTATGAGCTCTTTCTCTGTGTAGTTCCTTCTATCCTTTGTATTTTGTTCACGAAGGAGTAACCCTAGTCTCAGCATGTCTCGCACTGTTGGTAGTTCTGATACGGGAAGCTCCTTGCCTATACCGATAACAGGCTCAAGTGGCATGACGACTGACCTCTTGTCTTCAATTTTGGCATCTTAGGAATATCTGAAAAGAAAGAAAAACATTTTATATCAATTACGATGTTTCAAAGTTTAGTCATTCGATGTTCTAAAATTCAATAAAAAAATATTTCATGGGATTACAACATAATTAGACAGAAGAATATGATGATAATAAATAATTGTAAAATCAACAATCCATACTTACAGTTAAACTGTAGTATTCGTCTAGTAGAATAACTATGAAGTAGGTACAAGAGCAATAACAGCAAACCACCGTCTATGACATCTAAGAGGCAAGAGGACTGAGAGTGAGGGACAGTTCTATTCATGTTGTGACTTGTACATTGTACAACAACTATATGACCTTGAAAACCACTCCATATGCGATCAGTGGGATAATTCTGTGACAATGAATAGTTAATCAATTTATGTCCTATTATTTAGTAAAAGAGTCAATTTCTGAAACTTCAAGGTAAAATTGATGTAGGTAAGGGTTATTTTATTTCATTTTGGTTGGCCAATTTCAAGTTTTGACAAGAAAAGACTATATTTTCACTACCAAAATTGATTTGAAAACAGTTGACAAAATTGACACACCCTACTCCCCCATACATTGAGGAATAAAGAGTTAAGTCTTTATAATCTATTGAGTGAGGACCCCGTCATACAGTGGGCCGACACAGGCGAGGTCATTGTTGAAGGAACAAGGGTGCAAGGGTCCAATATCGTTGATATTGTTCATATTCTGGTGAGAAAGTGGGACAGGCCATCACCAACAGGATGGAGGCATATTAAGGCAAGACTACAGCAAATAAATGTCCCCAAAACAATGATAGGTAATCTGAATAGGTTAAAAGACTTGGAGCATGCATCGCACGTGTCACAACTGAGTACACCTTCACCAACAACAGCTGCAGTGTCTCTGAAGAGAAGAAGAAAGAGAGTAGAAAGACAACCTTATCCACGTGCCTCTAAAATACGCAAATGACAAACGTATTGAGTAAGCACTATTATGACATTTCTAGCCCTGCATCCTATGGTGGCATTAATAGACTGTACAGAGGTACTTATGGTGTAAGGAAAAAGGATGTTGAGAGATTTTTGCGTGCCCAGGATGCTTACACACTTCATAAACTGGTGAGAAAAAGGTTTACAACAGCAAAAACAACAGCTGCTTCGATTGACTCTATTTGGCAGGCAGATTTAACAGACATGCAAAGATATTCGGTGTACAACGATGGTTACCGTTACATCCTATTCATAATAGATGTATTCTCTAGATACCTGTGGCTAGTTCCCCTGAAAAATAAATCGCCTGAAACAGTCGCTAAAGCGACCAAAACACTGATGTTGAAAGAAAATAGGATTCCAGGCTATTTTTGTACGGACATGGGGAAAGAATTTATAGGGCGAGCTTTTCAGAACATGTTTTCAGAGTTTAATATCAGCTATTACACTTCCAACTCTATATGATGAATGCCAGCTTGTGACATGCCAGCGTGTGATGCCAGCAATTAAAAAAAAAAATTAGACTAACACGAACGTAGATGTAGCTCGTAGCGTAAACTAACCCACTTTTTGTTTAACTTTACCTACTTTTTTTTTTCTTATCTCTCTACTTTGCATGTCTGTAACTCTCTTTCCTTGCATGTTTGTAGTTTGCATGGTATGACAGTGAGTTAAGACTGTTTGCATGGTTTGTAAGCGTTCTTATTTTACTACTTTTCATCTTTCACCCCTCTCCTATTTTCTCCGACTATTTTTCTGACTTGTCGGCAGTGGCCGGCGGATGATGATGGTGAGACTTTTTTCCTCTTTTTCTGAATGAATGTTAACCCACGAGTGATAGGTGTTGCTCCTTACTTAACCCCTTATTCTCTTCTCTTAACCCCCTACTCTTTCCTTTCTCTCGGGCTAACCTTAGAGTGGATCTTAGGGTCTTTGTTAGCATTAGCTTCTGTAGATCTGTAGATCTTTAGCTGATAGAGTTCAACGTACCATAAAGGAACGCATGCACCGTTATTTTACACACAAAATCACGTTCAGATATATAAACGTTCTCGAGTCACTGGCTTCATCCTACAACCGCTCACATCACCGCACGATCGGTACAACGCCTAACGATGTTTTAGAAAGAGGCAAGCGTCCCAGAAGTGATGGAGTGCCACCACTACCACAATCTGCGCGTTTCAAAATCAATGATTATGTAGGGCAGTCACGTTCGGGAAATAAATTCGCGAAGGGTTTTGAGCAAGGATGGACACGCGAGATTTTTAAAGTTAGGGCTATGAGGCCTAAAGGCGAGATAATGATGTATTACGTTGAAGATTTGAATGGGGAAGAAATCTCGGGGAGTTTTTACCGCGAGGAACTTCAGAAAGTGGCATTTAATTTAGGAAAAAAAGGGTTTAAAATTTAGAAAATTTTAGCAACCAAAGGTACAGGAGGGAGAAAATTGTACCTGGTGAAGTGGCTAGGTTACCCAGAAAGCTTCAATACCTATATAAAAGCTGATGCAGTCATGAAGCTTAATTAGTATGCAACATGTCACCTAACCATTTGTACGTCACGCTCCCGTCCTCATCGTCCCTCTCTGTACACCCTAACAACACACTAGCCAATTTAACAGAACTCCATGGTTCCATTGAATTGGGCCGTGATTCGTATGAGGTGGGGATATGTGAAATTCAGCTGGATACCGTCTTTTTAAATATTGATTATAAAGATGCCGTTTTTACAATTCTTAGAAACTGTGATCAGTGTGCAAAAGCCGGGGTATCTCGGGATGAAACTGTACGTATCGCCCGGACTAAGGTCGCACAGTTTTTCAGTACAACTGTGACACTAGGACCGGGCCGCTATGGTTCGGTTGAGGATGTTGTGAGAGACTTAAACATATGTTTAAAAAACTCACGCCTTACGAATGATTTAATATACGAATTCGTAAACAGAGGAGGCACTGCACATACTCTAATGCTAAAATCAAAGGTTAACAGAAATCTTAAAGACGGAAGAGTGTTCAAAATTATAACCGAGGGGCGTTATCGAGCAGCCTTCCAAAGAGACACCTTTCACGAGGCACCGGATGACTTGTCCAACTTAGTGTATCAGCTGAAGATGGAGAAATTGGATGTAAGCTCTCAGCCTCCAGACATGTGCTATATTTACAGCAATATAGCGGAACACCAGTTTGTTGGGGATACCCAGGCACGCTGCTGCGCAGCACATTCCCAACCATAGAGGAAGGAGTTGAGTATTACATATGACAGACCCCATTATGTGATTGTCTCAACTAATCTAATAACTAATATCTCAATATATATAAGAACGGAGGGTAAAAATTTCCCATTCGGTGACGGGAGCTTAACAGTGAAGCTACACTTTCGACGCACTGAGTTATAATGTCCAGAAAACCATTCACGGTATACCGAGGGGTGAGATACCAGCGTGGTAGTGGACTTGGGTCCATTTTTTCATCCATACTGCGCACAGCTGTACCACTACTGAAGAGGGGGGCTAGGTACCTTGGGAGGAAGGCGTTACAAACAGGTTTTAACGCAGCAGAGGAAATGCTCGCGGGAACTAAACCTAAAGAAGCTCTAAAAAAACATTTAAAACGTACACGGGATGAAATCATCAAAGATGCGAAGAGAAAAATGCGTGGCGGAGGAAAGAAGAGAATTGATAGGAAGAAGGGGGTGCCAACACGTGGTAAAGAAGAAGAAGAGAACTGTTAGGAAGAAGAAGGGTCCGTGGTATTAAACGTAAAAGGGCGCCAAAAAAGAAGTGTTCTAAGCGTATGAGAACTATGACCGATCATTTTTTTTAACTGATATAAACTGCGAGGACGCTACTCTCACGATCATAGATTGACTGATACTCGTCGGGGGAGGTGGCACTGTTTCTAACTCACCATGGCACGTTTCATTCATCCTTGCAGTTCACAGTGCTGTAAATCGGAGCTATCCCTCTTTGAGCTGCCTCCAACTCAAGTTTCTATTGAGCACAGTGACTTTATTACAATTAACCCTTTAAACACATTAGTTCACCCAGTGCCCCTATAGAATTCGTGATACCCAGTCAGGCCCTTACTTTTTTGATCCGGCTGTATGGACATGTATACTAAACTACGCATAGCTCATTCTGATGGAACGGATTGCGATGATAATTATGTGCATACCCGAAACAAACTTTCTGCACACCATATTCAGCCAGTGTGACGTATATTTAAATCAGACTAACATCTCAGCAGGCACGGGGTACTACCACCTACGAGCATATCTGGAAAATGTCCTCAACTTTTCAAAAGAAGCGAAGGATACCTTTTTATCTGCCGAGGGGTATTACCACACTAAAGATGAGGGTAGTATAAAGGATAAATTTAAAAATTCTAAAAAAAAGATATATGAATGTTTTGGACGCCTGCACACGGACTTTACATTCCAGGAGAAGTTGCTTATGAACGGGGTAGATATGAAATTGAAGCTTACCCGCACGAGCCCTGAGATCTGTATAAATCTGGGCGCTGACCAAGAAGAAGGCGCGAAACCTGTTGTGATCCATATCATGGAGGCATATTTGCGTATACGCCGAGTGAAACTAAGTTCCGCGAAACATATAGAAATTGAGAAAGAACTGGTACACAACAGTGAAATACCCAATTAACAGGGTACAGATCAAACTGTACACGATCCCACAGGATTGGCATCGAAACAGATAGAAAACATCGCTCTTGGAGTACTGCCTAAAAGGATTTTAATTGGAATGCAAGACCACGCTTCGACGAATGGGGATTATAAAAAGAGTGCCTTGAAGTTTGAAAATTTTGGGCTTAAAAATATTACTTTATATATCAATGGCGTCGCATTGGGTGGGACAATGAATATGGACTACTCGTCAGATGCTGTGTTCCCGCTCTGCGCGAGAGCATACAGCAGTTTAGCCCATAACACAGGTGTGTGTGACGAACTTGGAATCGGCCTAACACAGAAAGAATTTGTGGAACAGTTTAATATTTACTCATTTGACGTTACGCCTGACTTGACTGCCGGCGTAAGCACCCATTTAAACCCGCAGCAGACCGGTGCGATTTCAGTGCGTTTGGATTTCGCCAAGCCTACAGACGCGCCTATTAGTGTACTAATGTATCTAGAAACACAGTCCCTAATAGAAGTAGACAGATTTAGGAACATAAGCACAGATTTTTAAAATGGATGCAAATACACTCCAGAGAGGATGAAAAGTGACTGTTTCGCGCGTTCCAAATTTATCGGGGTTTTTGCAAAGAATGAAATAATGAAGCCGCCTAGCACGAGAAACTGGCACGGGGCAATCGTTAACACCGACATTGTGGGTGGCGAGGGAATTCACTGGTTTGCGATTTATTTTAAAACTAAGGAAAGAATGTATTATTTCGATTCACTCGGATTCCCCCATGGCATGACTCGACAATCGTAAATTTTATCGCGCAATTACGTGTGCCTGAGATAATTTGGGCCCCATATCAATTCAAAGCTTTTATACGAAACATGTGGGTATATTGTATCTTGTTTCTCATACACATGTCGCGCGGGAAGGGATTTATGAATTTTTTAAAATTATTCGATTTGTGTGACACAAATATGAACGATAAATATGTATGCAGACAGATAAAAAAAAATTCCCACATGTTGCAACCCCTGTAATTTGTAAGCTCTATATTGTGTAAATCTGTATATACATTTGTAACAATTAAGAATTGGGCGCTGCCCCTTTTTGTACATGTTTAATAAATGAAAATAATGTTTTTTGTTAATATCCTAAAAATACTTACATAATCTCTGCGACGACAGCGCATTCGGTGAGCGGTTGTGTGCCAATACCATGACATCTGATTCGCAGCGTGGTGTGGATACCACTCATTTGCCACCCTTTCTCCAAAAGTTTTATAATTCCTCTAACTCCGTTTCGCTCCTGTAAAATAAAGAGAAAATTATTTTTAAAAACGAATGCACTTCTTAAAAGTTTAATATTTCTAAAAACCTAGCTGTACAAGAAATATAAACATACCATATATATATATATATATATATATATCCGGAAATAACGATGAAGGATGTAGAGAATAATTGAAAATGTTTTGCAATTATGGGTTCTTTATAAGATAATTCCGATTGAAGCGATATATGTATATATATAGATCGTGAATAAGGCCTAAAATACTTTCAAAACGTGTTGGTAGTGGCTCTTAAAAAGCTAATTAATAGTGAGTGACTGGCAGGTTATATTATAAACGAGAAAAGAGCCGGTTAAATCGATGATCATAATTTACCTTGTAGAAAAGTCTACTTCCTTTAAAAATACTATACGGGGTCAAAACACTCACATTAGCTCGTCTGCAAATTCGGGCTCGCTTGGCTGACTGTGATTCAATACTGTAACCTCTGCACCGCTGGGTGGACTGTTCGACGAAGCACTCGTTCTCCTTTCGCCGAAGGTGTTTATGTCATGACCTGGCGCCGTGCCGGCCCTGTAATTAAATTAGATGTATGAAACTGGTTGCCGCTAAAAGTAATGTGTATGTCGGCAATATATATATATATATATATATGGGTCATTATGCAATGAATAAACATATCTTTCAAAACATCTTTATTGCAATTTGTTAATTTCCAAAAGAAATGTAAAAACAATCTATTTAGTTTCATTGTACATACATTGTCCCCTCCACTGGTTGACGACCGCTATCCCGTGCCGACACAGCGGCTTCTGGGTTGTGGTGAGATTCGATCCTTCCGTCAAAAGTGGCGATTACACGACCTAGCTCGACATCGCTCCTATAATTAAAACATAGCCATCAGACAATATTAGTGCATGCAAATGTTAAAAGATAAATTCAATCTGGAAAATTTCTTCTTAATATTAAAAATGAGAAAAACAAAAAATACCATATATAATATATATATATATATATATATATATATATACATTTAAATGTGGGAATATGCATTACATAAAGGCCTGCGACAAGTTAACTGAACTGGGGTATAGAAGCGAGAAGTGAAAGCTGCAAAGACTACTACGTACCTAATTGAATAAATTCTGAAAAAATATTGACTTGAAAACAGTCAAGCTTCTCGATATCTCATCACTGTTTACGCTCTCTCTCTCTCTCTCTCTTTATATATATATATAATATATATATATATATGTGTGTGAAAATGAAAATTAAATTTGAAAACGCGTTTATTTCAAACGAAGGTATTAGGCAAAATTTAAAGCTTGATCACATATTTAAAAGGTAAATATAAATGGAAGGCAGCGCAAATTAATTTTCAAAGCCCTTAATATGACATCTCATCAGTGTTTACGATATATATATATATATATATATATATATATATATATATATATATATATATATATATATAAGTGAAAATTAAATTTGAAAACGCGTTTATTTCAAACGAAGGAATTAGGCAAAATTTAAAGCTTGATCACATATTTTAAAGGTAAATATAAATGGAAGGCAGCGCAAATTAATTTTCAAAGCCCTTAATATGACATCTCATCAGTGTTTACGATATATATATATATATATATATATTATATATATAAGCTACTTACATCTCAATTGAATTGATTGTGGATTCGCGCAGTTCCTCACAATTTTCAGCAATGCTCTGAGACGAGAAAAGTTCGCGGCTATCTGTGACACTGAAAAGATACACTGCAACATGGCTGCTGCGATCATTATCAAAAAACAGATCGGGAGAGTTATAGATTTCATCCATGGCTTGTATGTACGCTGTTATGAACTCGGCGGGAAAATGGTTCTGAATAACGAACCTCCCCATTTATAGGTGGCTAAGTGACCATCCCACAAACGTGATTTAACTTCCTATTGGGTTACGAGTAATGCTTTTTCGACCAATCCGTGAGCAGCGCTCCTTTTTCACGAGCAATGAATGGGAGGAGCCACGAAGGCTAGGGCGTGGTTTAGGCTTATGCATATTAAAAAACGAGATCATTCAGGTATTCCTGGACGGTGATTGGAAGACCGTCATCACATCTGGGTGGAGCATCAGATCCGTATGTTGGAAAAACCCGTTCGATCACGTATACCGAAATTTCGAATTTTTTTTTTTATTATTTAGGTTTGGTTGAGAGACACCTGCATATTGTGAGAAAATGGGGCTTTGTCTGGCATTACTATAATCATATTCGGCGAAAGGTGGACCTGCGACCTTTTGCCTGGTAGAACAAAGCCTTGTCCGCATTTGCCGATATAAAACGTGCCTTTTCCCAGTTGGCAAAAGCTTTTCTACAAATGTTAACAATTAAACCGTGTATACATATATATATATATATATATATATATATATATATGTGTATTGTTTGGGTAGTGTCGAGATATACGGTTCTATTGTGCCCCATCTCGGATTATTTTCGGGGAGGAAATGTGTTTACAAGTTTCCAGAATTTTTTATTGTTCTCTGCCCTTCTGGTATAATTCATTTTGGAATATTTTTCTCTATTTTCTGTGTTGTATTGTGTGCGTGTCGCGACGCTATCAGCCATACGATTCATTTGTGGTTGAAGGTTCGTGATCTTCGACTTGAAAAGCCCCAAAACATCCCGCGTATTGTGTGATAGGCTAAATTGATTTTAAAAATAGAATAAATACCAATTTATATTTTGTTGAGAACTCCTACATATATATATATATATATATATATATATATATATATATATATATATATATATACAGGGCGTCCCAAAAAATGTATACACACTTTAACAGCTGATAGCTCAATTGATGTTTCTTTCTTTCCAAGTTAAACCCATTAGAATTAATAATGGCAGTCAGACTAAGCTTTGAAGAAAGGAAATTCATTCTAAAATGCTACTGGAAGTGTGAAAACGCAGCTGAAGTCCAAATACAGTTTAGGAGGGAGTTTCAAACAGATCCACCAACGCGACTTACCATCACTCGAATTAGAGATAAGTTTGAAGCCGATGGAACTGTTCAGAATGTCCACAAGAAGCGTTCCGGAAGACCACGGACATCGACAAGCCCCACAAAGCAAGAAAGAGTACTGGAAACGTATCACCAAAGTCCAAGAAAATCTGTGCGGCAAGCGAGTCGTGAGGTAGGAATTTCAGAATCGTCTGTCCAACGCATTTTGAAGCGCTGTCAATGGAAAAGTTACATTCCAAGATTAGTCCATGCTATTAATGAAGATGATCCGGACCGAAGAGTGGAGTATTGCGAGTGGTACTTGGCACGATGTGGATGTGGATTGGACGAACGGTTTCGTAGAATACCCTCCGCGTTCACCAGACCTCACACCACTAGACTTTTTTTTATGGGGATACTTAAAAGACAAAGTCTACGCTATAAAACCTGCAACAGTCGATGAATTGAGAGCAGCCATTGAACGAGAATGCACACAAATACCAAACGAAATGTTTCGTGATGTTTGCGATTCCATTGCTTCGCGTTATCAGCAGTGCCTGGACCAGAACGGACGTCAGTTTGAAAACAGGCGTTGACAAAACAATTAAATAATGTCTGTAGATTCTATTACATTTTGAAAATGAAATGTATTTTAATAAACACTGCCTTTATAATTATTTAAAGTGTGTATACATTTTTTTGGGACGCCCAGTATATATATATATATATATATATATATACTGAGAGCTTGTGCATAAAATGAAACCCTTTACCTGGAATATTCTTTAGTTAAGCAGATAGAGGTAGCTTTTGTCATCAAGGACAGCGATAATTTAATCTGTAGATGTACCACAAATATAATATTAACTTCCTGCCACGTATACTGAACCGAAAGATACGTCATAAAACACGCCTTTACCTCTACAGTGCTTACAAGAAGTCTCGCGCCTGTCTCGTCCTAAGCTAGTCTGTTAGGTATAAAATGGGCGGTCCTTATGGCAGCGGAGGTGTGTTCGGACTGGTGCACATAAGTGCTCTAACGGTGTAAGAGATACTTAAATTCATGTGTGTATTATGCTATATGATCTGCGTAATAAATAATCATTTTTAAATAGTTGGAGCGTTCAAGGTCATCTGTAATAATCTATAGACTACCCCTCAAGCCCACTCTCAACTCTTAGATTCCCCTAAGACACAGGCGTCTTCAACTAACAAGAATGCGTAGAGATCTAAGGTGTTAGATTCCATATTATATAATTTACGTGCTAGGTTTAAGAACGCTGGCATTGAAGGATAGAAGGAAGGGACAGTAAAAGCGATAATAGGTTTAATGAAGGAAGTGGAATGAGGATGGAGGTAAGCGTTGCTATGTCGAAGGAAACGAGGTTGGGTTGGGAATTACGAAGGGAGGAGGAAATGCTAAACACAAACTCAAATATTTATTTTAATGCCCTAGACCTAGAAAGACAAAGAGCAAAATACCTTAAACTAACAATGAATTGACAGAAACAGAAGAGTCTGGTCTTAGACGCAATGATAGGTTTAACGTATGTGGCTAGAGGCCGCCACTCAGAATTACCACTACTACCTAAGTCATAATAAGGTTATTTACTATGACAGAGTAGTCATGAGTAGTTATGGAAATAAAATATGATTATACTGTTGATAGCTGACTATATTCAGTTGGGATATAAACTATTGCTGACAATCTTTGGATCCTTGGGTTTTAAGACGAATTTTTTATGCATATGTTCAACAAAATAGGAAATTGGCTGATTATTATCACCATTCGAAGGGTTGGTACCCTTCACAACCGAAATCAATTTCAGAAGGGGTGCATGGTATCCTCATTTCCTTTATCGTCCCAGCACGCTTCACATAAACCATTTGCACAAAGATGGAAAGGCCATCTGTGCACTACGAGACGACCCAGGCAATGCGGGGAGCAATGGTGACATTGCATGAATATGGTGTGCCAATAAGAGAAATATCAAGACGACTAGACGTTCATCGAAGCACTGTGGAACGGTGGATTCATCGGTATGAAGCAGAAAACTCAATCGCTACTTTGCCGAGGTCTGGTCGTCCGCGTTCAACATCTCAAGAGGAAGATGCTGCGATTGTTAATCATGCCAGAGAGCATCCGTTTGTTCCAGCGACGCATATTTACAGACACCTGAACCTTCGTTGTAGCGCAAATACAGTGAACAACAGACTTCACGAGGCAGGGTATTTTTCTCGCCGCCGCGCGGATGGGATTTGCCTTGCAATACTTGCCGCAGGAGGAAGAATTCTGGAGAAAAGTTGTGTACTTTGACGAAAAAACATTTTCAACAGATAGTCATGGTTCCCTGTATTGTTGGAGGCAGCGCGGAAAACGCTATGAAGAAGGAAATGTTTTTCAGAGCAAACGTAGTGGTCACATCAATCTCGGTGTGTGGGGCTGGATGTCTGGCTATGGTGTCGGAGAATTGACTCAAGTAGATGGACGCTTTACTGAACAGCAATATTGCCAGATACTGGAAGAGGTGCTGCTACCCAGTGTTCGTGCATATCTGGTTCCAGCACCGGAACCATTTTACTTAATGGAAGATAACAGTCCCATTCATAGGAGTAACGTTGTGAGAGCGTGGTACGAAGATCACCCAGAGATTATTAATCTAATTCTGCGCCACGTTCTCCTGATTTGAATCCGATTGAAAACCTTTGGGCAATAATGATTAACGAATGGGAGCAACGCAATGAAAGAACATTTGAAGCACTTTTAGCTCACACGAGGAATAGCTGGGAGAGCTTACGCCGAACACCAAACATTCCCTACAATCTGGCCTCTTCTATGCCGCAACAATTGCAAGAAATTATTGATGTTGGAGGAAGCTATACGAAATACTGATGTTAAAGCCATGACGTAAATGTGTATCGAATATATATTTATGTTAATATAGAATTTTATTTTATTTTTATGTTTGACATCTATAAAAGTATATATTGTGATCATGAAAGAACCTTACTTATCCTTAGTTAGAATCTTTTCTTGCAATGTCTACGCTCGTGGAGATGATAATATATGCATTGTTGAAACAAACTATGAGAAGGTAATAGTTTCAGGAAAAAAATAAAAACTGGCAACATCGAGGTCATCACATGTTTATGGGAATTGTCATATGATATGCTACCAATAAACTCTTATATACTACTATATACAGTATACTATATTATGTAATAATTACGATGAACAAATCAAATGCAAATTTCTCTGATTCACGGCCCACCAGTTTTGCTTTAGACCAGTGGTAGTCAAACCGGGGTACGCGAGGGGTTTCCTGAGGGTACGTAAGCTCTGCTGCAAAAACAAGCAAGTTGGTTAATCAATTATAAAATGAATTTATAGAATTATAATTATCATCGCTCATTTAAATTTTTTTGAAAATATATATTATAATCATTTATTTATAATATTAATTTAATTATAAATTTAACTCAACATTGGTACAAGTTATTATTAAATTACCCGATATTGGTACAAATTGGTACGAATCGTACGATGCTGTAAAAATAGTAAATTATATCAATTCTCGAGCAGTGAATTCACACCTCTTTAAAATTCTTTGTGAGGAGATAGGCAAAAAATATAAGTTGCTTTTGCACACTGAAGTGCGCTGGCTCTCACGAGGAAAGGTATTAACACGACTTTTTGAACTTAGGAATGAAGTGAGAAGTTTACTTAACAGCCGAAATTCAGACATATTAAAATTTATAGAAAATGAGGAGTGGCTTTGTAAACTGAGTTATTTGGCAGATATATTCACTATATTAAACGAACTTAATCTTGAACTTCAGGGGTATGACAAAAATATAATGCAGGCACAAGAAAAAGTCAAGGGATTTTTCGGGAAAGTTTTATACTGGATAAAGTGCATAGAAGACAATAATACCACACCTTTCCAAATATTCAGCGAATTCTGTCACGAAAACGAGTTTCTTGTCAGTGACTCAGTTATGAATATTATAAAGCAGCATTTAGTGAGCCTTCGTGAATCATTTTTGCTTAATTTCCATGTATTAATAGAGATTCCCCACAAAGTGAATGGATAACGAATCCGTTTTCGAACCTTGCTGTGTCTAATGCGGAGCTTCCCGCTCGTTTAAAAGAACAATTGATTCAATTGGCAGCTGACAGCTCATTTAAACATAAATTCAATAACTTTTCTGTCTCCGAGTTTTGGAAATTGGCCCATATTGAATACAAAGAATTAAGTGAATTTTCTTTCAACAAACTACTTCCATTCCAGTCCACATATTTATGTGAAAAGGGATTTTCGGCACTGACAGCTATCAAGTCGAAAGAAAGAAACCGCCTACATCCAGAAGCTTCCCTCATAATGGCACTCACAAATGTTCGTCCGCGAATAGAACAACTTGCTAGTGACAGTCCCACCCATCGCATTAATTACTTGTAAGTATTTAAAATATATATTTTAAAAGCTCAGACGATTTCTAATTAACTGTATTAGATTCTAATATTTGCCTGAGTTAAAATTTGTGTAAATGGCTTGAGTTGTGTAAAATGTAAATTGTATAACTAAAATGCTATGATATATATATATATATATATATATATATTCATCTAATAATTAGGTGGTCGTAAATAAAGATCGTTTGATAGCTTCATATTCTGTGTAAATTGTATAATAACATTTTTATTTTGGAAACTGAGGGGGAGGAGGTACGCCATAATAAAAAAACAAAGTAAAGGGGTACGCCAAGGAAAAAGTTTGAATACCACTGCTTTAGACTAATGACTTTCATAAGATGGAATAGGTTTAACATAGTTCGTTTAATAGGTTACCACTTAAAACAATGGATAAACTATCTATTAGTGAGACGACCGTGACTTCCTTGAAATGCGAGCGCGTGAGAGGTTCACTGAGGAATTTGGTCATTAGATTCCTCACGTAGGATATATATCACAAACAACAATATTGACAACAATTCCCAACAATTACTTAATATCAATAATTGCATTTGAGAAAATAATTTAGATCTGCGTCAAAATAACTTAGGTATCATGCCATGATTTAGGATATTTGCCGAATTAGTCGTTCTCTATAGTCTACACTCTACAGTATATATTGAGACGGTATAATGTAATGCCCAGCTAATATTATGATAATTAGGATTGCTCCATAACCATTCCAACATCCCGACACTTGCTCCATTCTCCTTCTTAATCATTTGCATTTTAAACACTAAAATGTAGCAGAAGTGACGTAATAATGGACGTCATTGATTGTGTTAGAGCAGTTATGTGCACCAATCTGAACACACCTCCGCTGCCATAAGGACCACCCATTTTATACCTAACAGACTAGCTTGGGACGAGACAGAAGCGTGAGACTTCTTGTAAGCACTGTACACTTACAAAATTTATGAAAGTTTATCTTCGTGTTTTAGAAATTCGGTTATTGGCGTGAAACGAAAGAGGAGAGAAGATAAAGAAATAATGGAATTAAATAAGTTATAATAAAAGACGAAACACAGCGATATATTTTTTTAATATTCATTTAGCCGGATTATATATATATATATATATATATATATATATATATATATATATATAATATATATATATATATATATATATATATATATAATATATATTAGGGGTGGTCGAAGTTAGTACCAGAAAGCGAATAAACATCCAATAGTTGTCGTTTCATCTATGAAATGTGAAAATCACAAAGAAATGCATTTTGATAAAAGATCAGAATGCGAATTTAGCTTTTAAGTTTTTAATTTTTTCTGTTGTCGCTTCATGCGTAAAATCCCGTATGCGGAATACGCGCAACCAAAACAAAGCAAACCCAAAATTATTAACTTGTTTCTATAAGCATAAATATCAACGTTTTGCTTGTATTTTTATATAATTATTAATTATGCATCTTTATTAAAAAATAATGGTAAAATATTATATTTCCAGTGAACGTTCACGCTTATTTCTTACATATTGCTATTCGTAATAACACTTTTCATTATGTTTCAGATTTTCCGGTGTAAATAATGCCGAAAGCGAGAACAAGACACCTGACCCTAAAGAAAAGTGAAGAAAAGTATGGAGGTGGTCCTTGTGAATTATTAATGACCGAACCAAGCACTTACAGGCAGCTGATTCAATACTATTATGACCTTAATCATGCTAACCCTGGCGCAGATTTTTGGGCCTTAGTGCAGCAACTTAGCAAGGATTTAAAATCCATTTGGTCTTCAGTGAATGCAAGGCTGCCTTTGATTAGTGACAAATCCATTGACAGAAAGGTTAAAGACTTACTCACTCTTGTGAAAGACATTAATCGCAAGCATGCTAAGGCAAGTGTCAATGCCTTGCTCCATGACATCAAACACCTACTGAGACCTGAAGTTGACATCAATCACATCGTGATTGACAAGTGCAAATTAGACAGGGCCAAAGACCAAATTAGGGTAGTTAGTGAGGGTGTGGAATCAGAGAAAAAGACACAGCTCATTTGTGTTGGTGTGGATGGGAAGGTTGACGAGAATATCATGACTTACAAAGAAATAGAGATACCTGAAGGGGAAACTGTTCTCAGAAAGTGTGTTGACGCAGAACATCACCTCACCTTCACCTATGAAGATGGAAAATCTCCTGGCGCCTACTTGACCCACAGAACAATTCCTGTTATAGACGCCACTGGTGAGGTCCTTGCTCAGGAGACATTCAGTGTTCTTGAATGCCTTGAAAGCATCCGAGCCATTCTTCTTGATAATACCGCAACCAACACTGGCTGGAAGAGTGGTTTAGTGGTAAAACTTGAAGAAACTCTGGGAAGGAAACTGCACACTATTGGTTGCGCACTGCATCAGAATGAACTCCCACTAAAAGCTCTTTTCAAAAAAATGGATGGAGTGACAACTGGCCCAAGAAGTTTCAGCCTGCTCCTTGGACAAAGGTGCGCAGAAGATATCCAGGATGAACCTCAGGTGCAGTTTGAAGCTGTGGAAACTCCAATCATTGAAGGGTACATTCCAGAGGAAGTACTGAAAGACCTCAGTCATGATCAAAGGCTTCTGTATGAGTATTGCAGAGGGATCGGATCAGGAAGAGTAGATGACAGATGGGCTGCTTGGAAGATTGGTCCACTTAACCATGCAAGATGGTTAACTCTTGCCATACGACTTCTTTGTTTGTACACAAGAGACAACAGACCAAACCTGAATTTGAAAAAGTTGGTCCATTACATTGTTTGAGTTTATGCTCATGTATGGTTTGAGATAAAGGCATCCTCTAAGCTGCATGATTCTCCTCGCATCCTCTTCTCTGCTCTCAGCTGACTGAGGCTGATTCCATTTAATGATGTAAAACGCATTGTAAAGCAGAACATCCAGGGTAATGTTTTCTGCCTCCGACCTGAGAACATCCTCTATGCCATGGTGAAAGATGATGAAGAGAGAATCAGGAATCTTGGGCTTCAGACTATACTCACTCTCAGACACAGGTAAATTTTGCGCTTCTTGTAATTATTATATCTTTTTTTTTGCCAAAGCTGAGTTATTCTCCAAAAATATGGAAAAAATATTATAATTGTCACTTTAAGTGGATAATTTGTTTGTATTATTGAAACGGCAATATTTGAGTACTATTTTTCATTTATATTTATATTTTTATTTTTATTTATATTTTCATTTATATATTTTCATTTTCATTTTTCATTTATAGAATGGAGAGCAACCAGGAAGCAGGGAAGAAAATTCCCCAGGTGAATTGGAATACAAATCACTGGCATGAGCTCATCGACCTCACTGACCCTGATGTCATGGAACCACCTACCACACAGTACTTATCTGATGAAGAAATCCAGTCATTCATGGACACTAACACTAAGCCAGACATTCCAGACTTGCCTTCTCACTCTCAGAGTGTTGAGAGGAGTGTGAAATTAGTGACAGAGGTCCCATACCGTGTACGGGTTCGAAACTCGTCACAGATGTATCCTTAAAAGTACTGAGCAGGAAGATGCGTCCTGCATTTATGTCAAAAGGACATTATTCTCAATCTTATGATGATTTATATGAATAGTTTTTCTTTTTACATGAGAACATGTGATTTTTTTGGATTTATCACCTTTTGAAAGTATTTTTTCAAGTTTTGTAGCCAAAATATGTGAATAAATTAGCAAAAATGCATGTTCTTCAACGAAATTTTATCATTTTACACTAAAAGCACATGATATACATTAGGCATTGTCTCCTCTTGGGATAGAAAATGATACTGAGTTGCTACATCTATAATATAATTAGTTAATATTATGTCTTAAAAAATGACGAGTTTACCTATCGCGTATGACGAAAATTGGGTAAAAAACCATAAATTTTATATGCAAATCCGCAAGCAGGCCCTTATCCGTTTGCTCTAAAAAAAATTTTGGGTTCATTTCTCAACCAAACCTAACTACTGGGCACTTATTCACCTTGCGATTTCAAAACATGTGGAAAATCGACCAGCCCTAATACATATATATATATATACAGTGTATATATATATATATATATATATTATATATATAATATATAATATATAAAGCATATTTAGCAAAAGTGCCAGAGTGCAGGGCTAAAACTTCCCTTTAAATTCAGATTGATGTAACGGCGTTTTATTGAATAATTTTTCGTGTTAACGTTTATCTTCGTAGTTTAGATATTCGGTTATTGGCGTGAAACGAAAGAGGAGAGAAGATAAAGAAATAATGGATTTAAATAAGTTATAATAAAAGACAAAACACAGCGATATATTTTTTTAATATTCATTTAGCCGGATTGTATATATATATATACTGTATATATTATATATATATACAGCATAGTTAGCAAACGTGCCAGAGTGCAGGGCTAAAACTTCCCTTTAAAATCAGACTGATGTAACGGCGTTTTATTGAATAATTTTTCGTGTTTTAAATCACATTGCTGTAACGGCGTTTTTTTGATTCCTTTTACACAATAATATATTTTATTTGGTTGGATAATTGTATGGTTCACCCGGGTGGCACTGGCGCTTGGTTGAGGTGCACGACCCAGCAACAGGGCCGATCTAGACTGGGGTGCGTGCCCGGATCCATTTAGCATACTGTGGCACTTAGTTGATGATGATCTGAGACGATGGCATCCTAAGACCCTGGCTGATGATGTTCTAAGTCGATGACGCCCTGAGGCAGTGGCTGGCACTGACTGCCTAAGCCAACTGGCGGCCTAAACCAACTGGCTGTTTAGGGGCACTATAAGAGGCCAGGTGTTGGACGACGGAGTCATATGCGTCCGACAGCTGTCGGATGAAGGATCTCCTCTTCCTCTCTTGTTATCTCTTTCTGCTCCTTTGGGGGTTGAGGTAACCCCTTCCTCCCCAAAGAGGCTCCCTTAGGTTAGGCATGCCACTTTGGGGGGTTCAGCTTGGGGGAGAACTCCGCCTCCAAGTTGCATACCCCTTGCAATCCCCTTTTGGGGTTGGCAACAAAGGTTGGCACTCTCCTTTGGGGGGTTCAGCTTGGGGGAGAACTCTAGGTTGCATACCCCTTGCAGTCCCATTTCGGGGCTGGCAACAAAGGGGGTGCCTTGGTAACGAGGGGGGACGGGGCTTAGCAACAAAGGGGGGGTTGGTAACAAAGGGGGTGGGGGCGGCACTCTTGCAACAAAGGTGTGTGTTGGGGGTGGCACTCTTGCATGAAAGGGGTGGTACTCTTGCAACATTACGTAATATTATGCAACATTGCACTGCAATTGCACTCATGGATTTTTCAGGCATACTACTTCTCTAACATGACAGAATACCACACTATTTTCATTTCCCTCGCTCACATCTCTCTTTTGTTCATAAATTTTCTTACTGAGGTCCCTTCCCGTTTCTCCGACGTATACATTATTAGTACATTTTTTACATGGTTATATATATGCACCTGTGTCTTTTTCGTCCTTTGGTCTGTTTCTTATTAACTTGTCATTTATGTAGTTATTATATTTGAATGCCACATTAGTGCCTATTCTGTGCAAGTTTTCTTAAGCCCTTTCAAGTTTTTGTTATAGGGGAGGACAATACTTTTCTTGTAATCCTTGTTTTCAGTTGACCTGCCAGTATAAACGGTTTTCTGGCTGCCAAATGAACGCTAAAAATTAACCATTTGGGATAATACAGATTTTTAAATATATTGTTGATTTCTTGTATCTCCTCATCAACATAAGAAGGGTGACAGATTATATATGCTCTTAGGAACATTGAAGATACAACTGATTTTTTTACTTGGTCATCGTGAAATGAGAAATAGTGAATGTAAGAGTTTGAATTGGTCTCCTTCCTATACACAGACAATTTTATGTTGTCAGTTTCCCTATTGATGAGAACATCCAAAAAAGGTATTTTTCTATCTCTTTCCCATTCACATTTGAACTTAACTGAGTGATGAAGGTTATTGAGTTTGGAAAAGAAGTCATCAGAATTCTTATTAGCTGGCCATACTGATAATATGTCATCCACATATCTTAACCAAATTTGATTGGGGAAGGATATCCCATGCAACAAATTTGTTTCGAAAAAATCCATAAATAAATTGGCCAAAATGGGGGGAGAGCCTACACTGGAGATGATAGGAAGAAGGGACAACTTTCTTTGTGGGTCTTAGGAAGGCCATACATGTAGGGAAGAGACGAATTCATACTTTTGAATTGTTTGGCTAATTCAGATTTCCCTAGAACCTTGGTAAGGCCTTTATTGAATTGTTTCACTTTATTTTCTAGTGGGTATTGGATAATTTTTCATAAGTATTACTAACATTTAACAACTCATTTAGTTTCTCACTATCGCTGTGTTTGTTCAGTATAACTATCTGTTCAGTTTTATCTGATTTTGTTATGACAATATCATGGTTTGCTTTTAGTTTTTTAAGAGCTTCTTCAAATCTCTTTGGTACACCTGTTTCAGTGGGGTTACCCGAATTTAAGGAACTTATCAAACATCCACTAAAAAAATACGTGGAAGAAACGAGAAGGGACCTCAGTAAGAGAATTTATGAACACAAGAGAGATGTGAGGGTGGGGAATGAAAAACGTGCGGTATTCTGTCATGTTAGAGACTATAACCATGTAATAGATTTCAATAATTGCAGCTTTGTTTTCAAATCTAATAATTATGTTAGGCGTAGAATTGTTGAATCTAGTCTTATAGGCCCAATACAAAATTTTAATCTATCCGATGGTCAACTCTCTTCTAACAAAATTATATGTAATAAAATTAAGGATTTTGTAACATTACCCTTCAAATATCCCCAGGCAACATAGGTACATCCATCAGGTCAAAGCTGTGCCGGAGGGGTCACTTAACTATCCTCTGAGAAGAGGAGGGGAAGGTTCAGTCAGCTAATCCCTGATAATTAACTTCCAATTGACAAGGGCTCGCGAGGAGCCGAAACTGTATTGGTGTGAAGAAATAAAAATTTACGTCTTCCTGAAGAGTAGTTTCCTTCGTATATATGTATATATATATACACAGTGGTGTAGTGCTGTGGGAACGGCGTTCCCTTACTTTTTTTGGTAGACGGAACGGCCATCCATCACTATTTCAAATAAATCCGAACTTACAAATCTCTAACGTCATGAAATTTTAATTCCCACCCCTAGGAGAAATATGAGAAAGAATCATTAACTGTTTCATTTCTTTTAGCTTCGACTGAGGCAATGCTAGCCTATAAAGATCTGGTGAAACAGTCACCACGGCGTACCAGTTGTTAACTTTTTTTTAGTTAATCATTCCATTTGTTAGCTATTTTTATTGATCGTACTGGATGTCGTATATCTAATGACACTGGAAATACTGCATCTTCAACCTTGGAATATATCCTAATATCCAGTGCATATGACCTCAAAATATCCCTGAAATTGGTCAGATTTCAAAAGATTTCCCGGGGGGCTTACAGTGCCCCCGGACCCCCAGCTGTATGGGCTCGCCGCGCTCGCCATTGTCCCCCCCCCCGCCGCATCTGAGTAACACTTTCAAAATGCGTTCCCTCACTTCTTTATTTAGCACTACACCACTGTATATATATATATATATATATGTGTGTGTGTGTGTGTGTGTGTATATCAGTGGCGTATGCAAGGAAGGTCCCTGGGATCTGGACCCCCCTCCCCTCTTAAAAAGTAAAACAGTAAGAATTGATTTTATATTCTAAATAAAAATACGAGTCAATTTTTTGGGTGCTACTATAGCGTGATTCCTACCTCGATTCGGCGGTCTACCTTTTAATTATAGCTTCTTACCTTGTTTACTAATTGCTTGTTTACATTCCAATGTCCATCGCCCTTGACGATTGGTTAGGTTTAGTCATGATATTTTCGTTAGTTTTAACGAAAATATCGTGACTAAACCTAACCAATCGTAGGTAGACCACATACTATAGTAGCACCGAAACTATTTTTTAAATAAATAAAATTGAATAATAAATAGCATTTTATATTTATTATATTTTCATTTATACACTGTACCTTGGATAGGAATCACACTCTACAGTACTGTAGTTTCGAACCAAAACGGGTAGGAATCACCCTATAGTATCGAAGTCACCGGTAGGAATCACGCTATAGTAGCACCATTTTTTGTTACTACTAATTACACTGATTAAGAAAACAACTTTTTTTTTGGTTTCTGCATAAACATAGTTGATAGTAAACAAATTTTTCACGCTAAGTTCGAATCTGTTTTCAGAATTGTTCTATGACATTGAGGTTTTGAGAAAAATGAAGTTTTATACAAGTATAAACAATTTATTTTATTATACAAATGCTTATATTATGCAAGTGCTTCCATCAGGGCATTAACATCATTGCAATAACAAAGATTTTCTTTCATTGAAAAAAATGGACAAATTCTTTTTCCCGGTTACGAAACAGATTTATGTTTGTGTTTTTCTTCAAAAGATTCCACCCTTGTAATCTTGAACCAAGTACCTCAGCTTGATTTTTAGATAGGTTTAGATCTCGAACTAGATCACTGAGCTCCGCTTGAGAGATCATGTGTGGCTCAGTTCGGGTGGAAGGATTGAAATCAGGATCATTAGCAGGACCTGCTTCAGCACTTACCTCTTCTTCATCATTGAAGGAATGCTGAGCGCTTAGGAATGCTAAGCGTAATTTAGAGATACTTATACAGTAGCTGCGGATAGTAAACATAATCCAAAAAAGTTTTTTGAATACGTCAATAATCGTAAGCCGATAAGAGATAACATAGGCCCTCTAGTGGATGTTAACGGCGCTTTGGCTTCTGATGGTCAGGCGGTGGCGGGTATTTTCAATAACATTTTTGCGACAGTTTTTACCGTAGAAGACGTAAATAATGTCCCCAACGTGGATGATATCGTTCCATTTAGTAGCGAGACTATTTTGGATGAAATAACTGTTTACGAGGGTGAGATTGCGAATTATATCGATAGGCTAAAAGTCAGCAAGGCTCCAGGCTCTGACACGTTTTATCCCAGACATTTGAAAGATTTGAAAGACGTTATTGTAGGCCCCTTAACGAAGATTTTTAATCAGTCACTCGAAACGGGGATTATTCCTGAAGACTTCAAATTATCTAACGTCACGCCTATTTTTAAAAAAGGCGACCGCACAGTACCTAGTAATTATAGGCCCATTAGCTTAACGTCAATTGTCGGTAAACTTTTGGAATCCGTAGTTAGGGATCGTATCATTGATCACTTAGAAAGTCGAGATTTGATTAATAGTAGTCAGCATGGGTTTCGACGCCATAGATCTTGTTTAACTAATTTGTTAGAATTTTATAACGAAATAGTGCGCGAATACGATAGGCATACCGTGGCTGACGTTATTTATTTAGATTTCAAAAAGGCGTTCGATACAGTTCCACATAAAAGATTAATTGCGAAGGTTAAAGCGCACGGTATACGCGGTCAGGTAGCTAACTGGTTAGAGGAATGGCTCCGTGCTAGGAGACAGAGGGTCGTTGTTAATGGTAGTGAATCGGGGTGGTTGGATATAGGTAGCGGTGTCCCAAAGGGTTCAGTGTTAGGCCCATTGCTATTCGTAATTTACATTAACGACATAGATGTAGGATTGACTAGTAACGTGTCAAAATTCGCAGACGATACTAAAATAAGCGGTAAGATTTTTAACGAGGACGATAGAAATAGGCTCCAAGACGATGTAAATAGGATTATGGAGTGGACGGATAAGTGGCAGATGCAATTTAACGTAGACAAATGTAACGTTTGGCATATAGGTTCTCGTAACAATAATTACACGTACACGATGGATGATAGAGAGTTAGCGAGCGTTGACGAGGAAGTAAATTTAGGCGTACGCGTATCTAAGGATTTAAAAGTTAGCAACCAGTGCCTGGAGTCTTGCACAAAAGCTAATAGGATGTTAGGCTTCATAGCGCGTAATTTCGAATTTAAATCGAAGGATATTAAATTGCCCCTTTACAAGTCCCTAGTCAGACCTCATTTAGAATATGCCGTTCAGTTTTGGTGCCCGCATTTGCGTGAGGATATTGATAGGTTAGAAAGGGTTCAGCTTCGTGCTATGAAACTAATTCCGTCATTGCGCAACAAGCCTTATGAAGATAGGATTAAAAAGTTAGACTTGCATTCACTCGAAACTAGGAGATCAAGGGGAGAGCTTATTGAAGTTTTCAAAATCGCTAATAATATCGATAAAGTAAATTTTGACAAACTGTTCACTTTCAATAATCGCAATACTCGTAATAACGGATTTAAGTTGCGTGGCAGACGTTTCATTACTAATATCGCTAAAAACGTCCTTACGTTTAAAGTAATTGATAAATGGAATAATTTTCCCGCGCCCGTCGTGAACTCTACCAGCGTTAATGTGTTCACAAACCGTCTATATAGACATTTTAAAAATGTTAACGTTGTTTAAAATAAAAAAAACAATTGGCAACAGGAGCTCTGGGGGTCGTAATCGGGGATGAGTCTGTTGACGCCTAATGCTAGCTTGTGACATGCCAGCGTGTGATATGGTAGCAAAAAAATTATTATAAAAAAAAAATTAGACCAACACGAACGTAGATGAAGCTCGTAGCGTAAACTAACCCACTTTTTGTTTAACTTTACCTACTTTTTTTTTCTTATCATCTCCTTACTTGCATGTCTGTAACTCTCTTTACTTGCATGTCTGTAGTTTGCATGATATGACAGTGGGTTAAGACTGTGTTTGCATGGTTTGTAAGCGTTCTTATTTTACTTCTTTTTATCTTTTTACGGCAGAGTGGGTTCTATTTCCCTATGGAGTAGAGGACCGTTCTGCAGTCTTTCCTATTCTCTCCGACTATTTTTCTGACTTGTTGGCAGTGGCCGGCGGATGATGATGGTATGTCTTTTTCCTCTTTTTCTGAATGAATGTTAACCCACGAGTGATAGGTTTTGCTACTTACTTAACCCCTTATTCTCTTCTCTTAACCCCCTACTCTTTCCTTTCTCTCGGGCTAACCTTAAAGTTGATCTTAGGGTCTTTGTTAGCCTTAGCATCTGTAGATCTGTAGATCATCATCTTCATCCTCTTTACTGCAGTGATAGGCAACCTTTTTTGAAACTGACGCAATTTGATTTATTGGTAATTTGATAATGGGTGAGTGATTATGGGTCAGTGTTCAAAATTTAAATGAAAATACACTATTTTCGGAACATTTTAAAATAAAAAACACTTCCTGTAATAATATTTATTATTTTATATATACTATAACTACAATTGACCCGCTGGTCAGAGGTTGCCGACCACTGCTCTACAGTATATGTTTCAGGTGGTACTGGAACAGGAAGATCTGGCCCAAGGGCGACAGTTCTTATTGCTAATGCCAAATTAGAATATAGAATGGATTTCTTGTTTTTTGCAGAGCATCCTGATGTTTTATAGTCATACAGAAATAGCAGTCATTTAAGTGATCCTGTTGTTCTCTCCAAATCATTGGTATTGCGAAAGACTTAGATGTACGAGCACCTTTAATCCACTGTCGGAGACGGTTTGCACATGAAATACAACAAATATGGGGTGCCCATTGTTTATCTTGATCTCCTACCTTACATCCGAAGTACAAATGATAAGCTTTTTTTATAAGAGTAAAGCACCTTTTCTAGTTTTTAACAGTAAATTCTCCACAAATGTAGCAAAAATTGTCGGCATCATTAACACATGTACGAGACAGTTAATATTGGTAATTATTCGTTTTTACACCCAGTCTATTTTTATGATGAGAACAAACTTTACTGGTCAATTATGAGGTGTTTTGCACGAATCTGCCATCCGTTTCCTGTGCAAATGCGTAGTTTTCGAGATATCGTCATCTCGAAAACTACGCATTTGCACAGGAAACGGATGACAGTTTCGTACAAAACACCTCTAAATTAGCCAGAAAAGTTTATTCTCATCATTTTCATTTAAACTAACGAAAATATCACGACTTAACCAATCATCAAGGGTGTGCAGTGGACCTAACCGGGCATTCAATTAACCTAACCAGGCCTTCAGTTGGCTTAACCGGGCATCCAATTAACCTAACCAAGGCCTTCAGTTGACCTAACCAGGCCTTCAGTTGACCTAACCAGGCCTTCAGTTGACCAAACCGGGCATTCAATTAACCTAACTGGGCATTCAATTAACCTAACCGGGCATTCAATTAACCTAACACGTTAATATTGGTTATTTCACCTAAATATCTTCTGATCTTTTCATATTAGGCACTCACTGTCACATTTCGGGCAAGTTAAGGATGAGAATAACGCCGTAATTGATAAAAACATCCAATCCTTTGTCTTCATCTAGGGCACATGACGAATCAAGTTCTCAAAGTCATAATCACACGAATGGCACGTCATAATTCTATCACAAACATTACTAAACTGAATCCAATTAGAAAAAAAATAGCCAGAACAAAACCCAACCAACGAATTAAGTCGCAGAGTAGCGAAAAAATAGCCCAATCAGGAAAAATATTTTATGAAAAAAGTACATTATAGCCAAAACAGGAAAAATATTTTTATTAAAAAAAGTACATTTGAACAAATTTGCACAACATAAGATATATATTTTCTTAGTCAGTTTTTTAAAACTATTTTAGGTAGTCTGTCAATATTCCAAGCACTTATTTCACAATGATCTGCAAAAAAATGAAAGTAACATTAATTTAAGCTAACTATAAAAATAGATGAAAAAAGGTAACAATATAAATATATATATGTATATAAAAAAGTATATATATAAGTACACACACACACACACACACACACACCCACACACACAACACACACACATACATATATATATACAGGGTGGGCCGTAAGTTTCCATACATAGGAAAAATTAAACGTTTGTTTTTATGTTTCAGATACCCTAAGAATATGCGTTTGACGTAAGATCTTGTTTACTGATGAAGCAAATTTTTACGTCAATGGAGAGGTTAATCGGCAAAACATACGTTATTGGAGTAATGCTAACCCTAACTGGCTGAGTCCGACGAAGATGCAAGGTGCCGGTAAAGTGATGGTGTGGGCCGGGATATGGGGTGACAGAATTATTGGACCAATTTTTGTCAGTGCAAATCTTAATGCCGAAAGGTATCTTAACATGTTGCAAGAAGAGATTTTCCCATCCCTGCTAAACGAGGAAGGTAACTTCCCAGTTTACTTCCAGCAAGATGGAGCTCCACCTCATTATGGTCTTCACGTGCGTCGGTATTTGGATCAGCAGTTTCCGGATGCTTGGATTGGTCGGCGTGGTCCTGTGGAGTGGCCTCCCAGATCCCCAGATCTCACCCCCCTTGATTTCTATCTTTGGGGGCACTTGAAGGCCATGGTGTATCAGGAAAAGATACGAGACATAAATCATCTAAAGGAACGTATCACCAACGCCATTACAAGCATAACGTCAACTGTGCTAATGCGTGTTCATCAACAGTGGGGAACACGTATTGAAATGTGTTTTCAAAACAATGGCAACCATGTAGAGCATATTATATAAATAAAAATGGTTGTCCATAAAAAAATGTTTATTTTTCCTATGTATGGAAACTTACGGCCCACCCTGTATATATATATAAAGGGTGATCCAGAGAAATGGGACCCAAAAGAAACCCCTGTAACTCTTAAAGTATAAGTCCTTTTATGAAATCATACGCATCATTCGAAAGAGGATAGTTACAAGTTTGTACAGGATTGTATAGGTTTTGAAAATACAAGACAAGATAAGATACAAAACAAAATTAAAGTGTTAGTTAAAACTAACCCTTCAAGATGACTGCATGGACTGTGGAACAGCTGCGTTTCATAACTGAGCAATATTATGAGCATGGAAGAAGTGTAGTTTCAGCTCAAAGATCTTTCAAGACAAATTTTCAGATGTCAAAATCACCTTCTAAGAGCTGAAACTACACTTCTTCCATGCTCATAATATTGCTCAGTTATGAAATGCAGCTGTTCCACAGTCCATGCAGTCATCTTGAAGGGTTAGTTTTAACTAACACTTTTATTTTGTTTTGTATCTTATCTTGTCTTGTATTTTCAAAACCTATACAATCCTGTACAAACTTGTAACTATCCTCTTTCGAATGATGCGTATGATTTTATAAAAGGACTTATACTTTAAGAGTTACAGGGGTTTCTTTTGGGTCCCATTTCTCTGGATCACCCTTTATATATATAAATGCATTAAACCATTTATATATCTGCTAACAAGTTTTTCGTTTTAATATTTGGAATATACATCCAAACAAGGTTTTTGGTTCCTGAACCAAAATATATGATCCCTATGTATTTTTTTGCACTGAATCCAAATATATATCCGAATATATTTAACCTTTTCTTCCACTCAAAAAATCATTTAAAGCAGCATTTTCAATTGAAAACTCTCTATCACTATCACCTTCACTATTCATCAATTCATTATCATTTTTACTACCACTAAATGTAAAAGCTTGGATATGTTTTGCACTAAGGCAATCTGCCTTACCCTCTCATTGCGACATATTGATGGGCACTGATATAACTTACAATATGTAGGTAGTGGTATCCATCACTTCAATGGTGAAAAGATGCCATCAGTCTCAAGATAGAATCCATAGGTTGTCATAGAAATGCTAAACTAGTGTAATTCATGAACGGCAATTTGATTATAGAAATTGCAGTTAATCAATATAGCTGAAACTGTCATATCTCAAAATCTATACGAGATAGAAGAATTCTAAAAACAGATTCGGATTCAGTGAAAAACAATAAATAGGGACCATCTATTTTGGTTCAGGAACCAAAAACCTTGTTTTTCAATGTTATTAATAATGAAATAAATATATGTCAGCTTTTTCAACATTGATTTTCATTTTTTCATTAAAGACAAAAAAATAACCAGAATAAAAACAAAATTTCGCCCCCCCTTAGGAAAATCCTGCGTACACCACTGATATATATATATATATATATATATAAGCAAACAACCACAGGGAAAAGGAAACACGAAGTCCGAGCGCTTTCGTGATATATTCACATCTTCAGTGAGAAACAAAAAATAGAGAGAGTTTACAAAGTAAATGAGTTAAATACCCAAGCAAAAAAATTCCCAATCGGCAACTCAAATTATAGACCATAAAACCCTCTAAAGATTTTTTCAATAGAAAACATAATCTGTAGGCTGCTAAATTACTGAATATAAAAACTATGTAGATGAAATTAGACAAAAAAAAAAAAAAGTACAGAGAACAAAAATTATTATAACGGTTAATAGAATTAAGTTGCAAGAATTTAATGAAAACAAAGGGAATGGTGCCATCGTCTTACAGAATATTCCAAAATTTCTACAAACAGTCTGAAAAAATTGCTTTTCCAATAGCCAACCAGTTGAAAAGTCCAATAAACCACCAAGCAACCAAAGATTATATACGAAAGAAATATTACAATTAGAATGGACACACAAGAATGTTAACTTCTTAAAATAATATTTATTTATTTATCGAAGGCAAACCGTTAAAGGGCAAGAATGCGGTCAAGAAAACAGTAGGCCCTTCGCCAACTTTCTAACAATGCACGAGTCTAATTTATACAGCCCTGGGCTGTATGAATTAGACTCGTGCATTGTTAGAAAGTTGGCGAAGGGCCTATTGTTTTCTTGACCGCATTCATGCCCCTTAACGGTTTGCCTTGGTTAAATAAATAAATATTATTTTAAGAACTGTTAACATTCTTATGTGTCCATTTTAATTGTAATATTTCTTTCGTATATAATCTTTGGTTGCTTGGTGGTTTATTGGACTTTTCAACTGGTTGGCTATTGGGAAAACAATTTTTTCAGACTGTTTGTAGAAATTTTGGAATATTCTGTAAGACGATGGCACCATTCCCTTTGTTTTCATTAAATTCTTGCCACTTAATTGCTTGCTTTAATTAAATACTAGTTCTAATAACCGTTACAATAATTTTTGTTCTCTGTACTGGTTTTTTTTTGTCTAATTTCATCTATATAGTTTTTATATTCAGTAATTTAGCAGCCTACAGATTATGTTATCTATTGAAAAAATCTTTAGATGGTTTTATGGTCTATAATTTGAGTTGCGAATTGGGAATTTTTTTGCTTGTGTATTTACCTCATTTACTTTGTAAACTCTCTCTATTTTTTGTTTCTCCCTGAAGATGTGAATATATCACGAAAGCGCTCGGACTTCGTGTTTCCTTTTCCTTTTCCCTGTGGCTGTTTGCTTATTAATAAGATCACGTTTTATTCTGTGATTTTAGTGCATATATATATATATATATATATATATATATATATGTAAATTGAACAATGAATAATTCCTATATAATCTTTATAATTCAAATATTCATTTTTATATAATAACCAAAATAGCCTAGCGCGAGTTTGAATAAAATTTCTATTTTTTGCTTTCTATTTTTGCAGTGTCACAACCATGCGATCTACCATTTCTATGGTTGAGTCTTATCCATGTTTGTGTCATTGGAGGTTTGTTGTGAGAAGCGAATGTCCCTTAATTTCATTCCCTTAAAGTACAAACAAGACAATCGACGGTTTAGATCGTTTAACATTTCCATCACAATATTACCCATATCTCCATTTTCCATTTATTATAGACTTTATGATAATTCATTATTGTTGTCTTGCACCTAACCCTCATCCCTAAATTTTATTAGATTATGCATACATATTGCACGTGGCATGATTTCAACCCTTGTTTGTACTTCTTTATTCATTTACTTAATTCTTCCTCAAATGCACCCAATTCCTTAATATTTACTGTATACTCGTTTAAGTATATATATTTAATTAATAGTTTCGCTCACTTGGTACAATGGCTACAAACCTTTCATTACTGTATTGCTCTAATTCATCTCTTCTAAATTCTCCCAATAATGACTTGTACTGTACGTACGAATTAAATAACCATGGCGTATTAATTATGAATTGACGTATGGCATAATTCGAAAAAACTATGACGTCATAAAGTAACTTAATTCTCTTCACGTTTTCCGTACCTTGGACACTGAACCACGTGTTTAGTATGTGGATATCTTTCGTATTCAATATATGGTAAATTCTTTAATAATAATAAAAACTTCATTCTCTATAAGTCATTATTTATATGTTGTGTCCTGTCTGGTGTTATGCAGTAAAAATATTATTCGACCATATTTATCCATACGTCCATATCTTATCTTGACCGTTATCCTTTATTAATTTTATTACTTATTCATTCATCTACCTATTGTCTACCTATGCCCTATCAACCTATCAGTCCATGATTACTCGTGTTCGTCTATGTTACGCACACAACCTACGTGTTTAATACTTATGCACTCGTACATGTCCACTGTTGATCATGATTACGTACATAGTTACGTACATGTAAATACGTCCGCATATATTCTTTTTAGTTTTTCTTTTAATTATTTCACTTCTCGCAAGATATTTGTTCATGCTTACACAAGTGTTCGAATTCCCCTGACCAGGCAAAAACGAGAGCTTCTGGGGTGAAAATCTCCTCTTGCTTGCTTCTAATTTATAAAACATTACGTGTGTTATGTTATATATATATATATATGATACACACAGACAGTGCATGGAACAAGGAACTCTTCTGGGATAATTAAATCCACTATAGTCCGAATAAGTAATGGTAAATGACAAATACCATAGTTTTTCTTTTTCATGATGCTAGCCCGACGTGGGCAGATAGCTGGTGAGGGAAGCTATATTTATGGGACCTCTTTGCGAGTGACCCGTTGCCCACGTCGGGCTAGCATCATGAAAAAGAAAACTATGGTATTTGACATTTACCATTACTTATTCGGACTATAGTGGATTTAATTATCCCAGAAGAGTTCCTTGTTCCATGCACTGTCTGTGTGTATCATAAAAAACTCAGGGGACCATTCTGAGTTCATTCCCATATATATATATATATATATATTATATATATATATATATACACAAATACCGTATGTGCCCATGTACTTTATGTTATACTCCTAACATCCTAATTGTCTATAAATATGAAGCACTGTAAAAAAACTATAGTTAACTGTTTAATTATAATTAACTGTAATAATTTAATATAATGTAATTGATGTACTTTAATGAAACTATAATTAACGATAATAATTTAATATAATGTAATTACTATACTTTAATGAAACTTTAATTAACGATAATAAACGAATGTGAATTAATTGGTAATTATAATCATAGTTGTAATAAACCAAAATTACAATGTACTCAGTGATGTACTTGGGATTATACTCAATGTACGACCTGACATTATGTCGCCATTTAGGAATGTACACTCGGCGATATTATTATTATTATTTTATTATTATTATTATTTTTTCGTTGGGATAACTTCTTGATTTGCTTCCTATTTGTCAAATAATTGGTGACTTGCTCTTTTCAAAATTTCTTAATCATTTTTTAGATTTAGCTTGATAATGAATCCTGATTGGATCTTTCAATGTTCGCGTTTTGTATGCATTTTCTCTTCGTTATAAAACAGGGAAGTCATGCCTTGCCTAAGCATTTAATTGTAATCTTAAACCTTTAATTTTTGCTCATATGCCTATTTTAGCGTAAAGATGCATAGTTCAATTTCCACTTCTAATTAACTTGGCAGACCCAGAAAATATCAGATCCGAAAATATGCTGTTAAAGATAAAAATATGGCTTCCTGTTCCTATATTCTGTTTATCTGTTTAACCATTGCCAAAGCAAAAAAATTACTTAATTTTCAAATATTGTGCAAAAATAATACAGCCCTTTCAACATTTAATGATAATGATGTTTGCAGATTATGGGTATATAAACCCACAAAATTTCTTCCATGTTCATTCTGATTATTCTGACTATTCTGACTAGACTGATCTAACTTAGCTGCTGAAGTATTACCTGTAACATTTTAGCAGTAAATTACAATAAGAAAAAGTCTTTATCTTCTCCTTGGAGCCGTGCTCTCTTCAGAGAACTTAGTCATTAAAATTTCCCGATACGTTATAAGAAGAATCAGGAAACCTTCAGAGAATTTAGTGAACCTCCCAGAATCCTCCGAACCACTATAAAAGAACTCGGAGGGTAGTATAGAAGAAAACTACTGCCAGTAACAAATCCGTTGCTGCCCCCTAACCAGAACCCCCTTCGACTTGGAACCAACCAAGGCCGTAGACGCAGGGGTTAACAAAAGTGGCGACCTTGCCAGGATAACACGTGGCGACCCTGCCTCAGGATTCTTCCAGTCTTCCAGACCCTGGAAATATAAGAAACTGGCGACTCTGCAATTAAGATTCTTCAAGTCTTCCAGACATTGGAAATAGAACAATTGGCGACCTCTGCATCCAGGATTCTTCCAGTCTTCCAGACCCTGGAAATAGAACCAACATCCAGTTGACCGGCGTGTCACGACTTCCAGTTCGTAACATCCACCCTTGAACCGGTGTGTCACGACTCCCAGTTCTGCACGCCTAGTTTTCATCCAGCAGGAACAAGTAGCCAACAAGTCACGTCTTCAGGACACGTCTTCAAGAATTTCGCTGTAGGAATCTTGTTAAGTACAGAGCTCTTTTTTTTAAAGTAATATCTAAACATTTGAGAAGTCAGTACAGTGCCCGCGAAAAGTATCCGATCACTCAAGAAAATACAATATTTTCCCTTGATATTCAGAGACACGTAATTCACTTTCTATTTATTCTAGCGACATCTGGTAACTTTGAGGTTGCTCGCTGATATGAGAGCTATCCAACGCATTCTCAAATTAGTGTTCTGGTAGCCTTCGTTGCGGGTGGCTGTGTCTCAAATTTGTCAGATTTCACTGTTTGTGTAAATTTCTTGATTTTTTTTTTTTTTACAGAAAGTGGTGTAAATAAAATTTATATATAATGTGTGCTAAAAAACAACTTAAGAGTGATTGTCGAGGTGCTATTGTTGCTTTGCATGCATGTGGGAAATCACAGAGACCGATAGCTAAGGAATTAAACATATCCCAAAGTACCGTTAATTTATGGGTTTCACGGGCTAAGAACAATGGTGGCCTAACCACGCCAGTCCCTAAAAAACGATCTGGCAGACCGAGAAAAACAAATTCGCGAACAGACAAACTTATGAAACGTTTAGTATTGAAAACCCAACAATAACTGCGAAAGAAATAAAATTTAATATGAATAATTTGTTATCTGGTGTTTCTGAACGAACTATCCAGGAGCGGCTCCAAAAAGAACTCGGATTACCATCTCGCCATGCTGCTAAGAAACCGTTCATTAATGAAAAAATGCGTAAAAAACGTGTCGCATTTTGTAAAAAATACATTCATTGGACTGTTGATGACTGGAAGAAGGTTTTATTTAGCGATGAGTCGACATTTTTGACATTCAGAAGTTGTCCAAAAAAGGTTCGCCGGCCTATTGGCTCAAATAGGATGGACCCTAAATACACTAAAGACAATGAAACACCCTCCTGTGATGGTTTGGGGTTGTTTCGGTTACTATGGGCGTGGAAACTTATATTTTCTCCGAAGAACACAACTATGAATGGTGCACGGTATTTAGCAATGCTACAGGATAAACTTCCAATGGCAATGGCAATCCAAAGGACAAAAACATACATGCATGATGGTGCACCATGTCACAGGGCCAAAATAGTGACAAAATGGATTACTGACAATAAATTTGATATTTTGGATTGGCCTGGTAATAGTCCAGATCTCAATCCGATAGAAAATCTGTGGCTAATAATAAAAAATAAGGTTGAATGCCACGACACTGGCTCAGTCGAAAAATTACAAGAGGCCATCAAAAAGGTATGGTGCAAGGAAATATCAGTGGAAGTTTGTCAAAACTTGATTAAATCCATGCCAAAACGTCTAGAACAAGTCATCCAAACCAAAGGACAGATGACAAAATACTAATATAAGGTTAGTATACATTTAAACATTGTTTTTTATGTAAAAAATACAAATTTCAAGGGTGATCGGATACTTTTCGCGGGCACTGTATTATTCACAATTAATCATTAGTATCAAGCTGGAATTAACAATAAACACAGTGAACATTCCATACACCAGTGATACATTTATTGAAACCAAGTTATTTCCACTATTATAGTTAGTATAGTGTAATTTTATTTTATGTATCAAACATAATATTACCGTACCTTCAAGTACATTCGAGTGAAATGTTGTTTACATTTTTTATTTTTTACAATTTTTTCAAATTATTGAATTGAATTGATTTTAAATTATTGTGCATTTATTGTGCATTATTATACTACAGAAAGAGAGAGTTTATAGTTTATAGAGACACTTGATAGCAGTTCAAGTCAGTAGGTTGCATCCAGAGGAACAACCGTCCCAGAGGTTTATAGAAATACTTGATAGCTGCTCAAATCAGTAGGTTGCATCCAGAGGGACAACCGCCCCAGAGATTTATAGAAATACTTGATAGCAGTTCAAGTCAGTAGGTTGCATCCAGGGGGACAACCGCTCCAGAGATTTATAGAAATACTTAATAGCAGTTCAAGTCAGTCGGTTGCATCCAGAGGGACGACCGCCCCAGATAATACTAGAATAGAGAGATATTTGATAGCAGTTCAAGTCCAAGTCAGTTTCAAGTGAGTTTCAAGTGAGTTTCAAGTCAGTTGTAGTCAGTTCCAAGTCAGCTGTAGTCAGTTCCAAGTCGGTTGTAGTCAGTTCCAACTCAGTTGTAGTCAGTTTTAAGTCAGTTTGAAGTTTAAGTCAGTTTGAAGTTCAAGTCAGTTCAGTAGAGTCAATTTAATTCAACCTTTTTTTGTTGTAAAAGAGAATTTAATTCAACCTGAATTTAAGAGAATTTAATTTAAGAGAATTTAACTTAAGAGAATTTAAGAAAATTTAATTCAACCTGAATTGACAGCTTGTGTCTTTAATTCAACCTTCTCTGTCTCTTTTTGCATGCAGTAATTGCGTATATAAATATATTTTACTATTTGTAACCAAAACAGTTTTTACAAATGGTTATAACGATTTTTATAATTATTGTGATGTATATGATGACAGTAATAGTGTAGTAACTAATCGATCATGTCCCAATAAATTTGAAATTACTATGGAGAGGAACATGCCGTCCCTCCGTTTTGTTTGAAGTCCTTTAATTTGTGTTCTGAGCAGTGTGACGAGAAATCTTTTTCCAAAGAGCAAAGTGCTCACGAAAGACGTATTGTCACTTTCAGACATCTATCTCCCCGATTGTCACTCGATTCCCCCGAATGCAGTATTCCAAATATTATTTTTTCCCAATACCCCAACCCCAGTTGAACCCAGTGTCAACCAGGGTAATGGTTCAACCATGGTTGACTCTACTTTGGCTCCAGTCAAACCACAGTTTAACAATCTGTTTTCTTTCACCCAGGTTGGTCCAGAAGCCAACCAGGAGCCTCTTTTGGTACTGAAGAACATTCCTCAGTATCATAACGTGATCGTTCCAACGATCATTCTCGTCTTTCTTCCTTCCTACTTTGCTGATTTTTCCCTTTGGCTCTTCTTGGACCCCCTTCTGAAACCAGTGAAAGTTATTCTTCTTAATCCCGATAAGCCACCTCCTTTTTGAGTAAGCAAGGCTCGCATGGTCAGTCTACTGTTTTCCGGGCATTTTGCGAATCCCCTGTAACCGTATGACCCGCATGCCCTATCGTATGATCACCTAACCATGCACCTAATTTATCCTGCTCTGTATGTTCTTGAAATTTACCCGTTATGACCGAACATAACCTCAATTTAGGTTGTTGTTTTTTATTTTTAAGAGTATTATATGGAACCAATAACCCCATGCTCAGTTCATTATAGTTCATAACTGATTTCTATTTTCAATTTTTATTTTTTTATTTTTTTTTTCGATTAATCTTCAGTAATTGTCATTAAATTGCTATTATACCATCTGTTAAGGTATCAAACAAAATTATAGCCAATTTTGACACTCTATACCAGAACACCATTTTTCCCCTTCTAATAATTCTTCTACACCATTCTAATATCACTGCCCCGTCAAATCGTCAAATGAAAATTTAATTATCGTACTGATACTTCTGGTTAATATTAATGGTGATATACTGTTCATATATGGCTATGAATGTTACTAGTCGAATACATCACCATTAATACTACCAGTATTAGATTTTAATAACAATTAACTTTAAACTGAAATGATTTTATAACCCTACTCCCATTTTAAATTATTATACATTATTTTTAAACTTTGTTAATTCGAAAACCTTCCGAATCCCTACACATACACACGCATGTATGCACATTTCTCCACAAACATTACGTACAAAAATACTACAAAAATCTACGGATAGTGATTACACTTTCACCCAATTACAATCACCCGCAGTCTTGTAATCATTGGCATACTTATTGGAAAGGAAATTCACTATTCATATCCTGAATTTATTTAATCTCAATAATTGTTGCTTACTATATATAATCTTGCTCATGCATTTATTCAGTTATTTTAACCAACCTCTAAGCTAATCTGTACCTAATACACATAAATACACACTTGACCGCAGGTCAATACATCGTCCATTACGTAATTCTATCTTTCTTCTCCCTGTATATTCTTAATGGTTAACAACATCTAAGTATCTAAAACTTTAACTAAATAAATTTTTATGTTTTTACTAAATTAATTTTTTTTGTTTAAACTAAATCCTAATATTATACGAACTTGTTCGTACTTGCAATACGACCGTTCTCCCACCGCTGAAGACTCCGTCCAACAATAAAATTTAATTCGATTTTTGCCTACACTAGTCAATGAAATTAGTTTATTAACTGTACGATCATGATAACTAAATATTTGTAAAATTTAACACCATTAGTTATCATCTAGTTTGATTTAGTTAGGATATTATATTATTGTATTAATATCATTCTAGAGGAAAGAGCCCTGTAAAAATGAACAAAGAATAATTCCTATATAATCTTTATTATTCAAAAATTCATTTTTACATAACCAGAATCGCCTAACGCGAGTTTGAATAAAATTTCTATTTTTTGTTTTCTATTTTTGCAGTGTCACAACCATGCTATCTACCATTTCTATGGTTGAGTCGTATCCATGTTTGTGTCATTGGAGGTTTGTTGTGAGAAGCGAATGTCCCTTAATTTCATTCCCTTAAAGTACAAACAAGACAATCGACGGTTTAGATCGTTTAACATTTCCATCACAATATTACCCATATTTCCATTTTCCATTTATTATAGACTTTATGATAATTATTTATTGTTGTCTTGCATCTAACCCTCATCCTTAAATTTTATTAGATTAACATACATATTGAACGTGGCATGATTTCAACCCTTGTTTGTACTTCTTTATTCATTTACTTAGTTTTTCCTCAAATGTACCCAATTCCTTAATATTTACTGTGTACTCATTTAAGTATATATATTTAATTAATAGTTTCACTCACTCTTTGTACAATGGCTATAAACCTTTCATTACTGTATTGCTGTAATTCATCTCTTCTAAATTCTCCCAATAATGACTTGTACTGTACGTACGAATTAAATAACTATGGCGTATTAATTATGAATTGACGTATGGCATAATTTGAAAAACTATGACGTCATAAAGTAACTTAATTCTCTTCACGTTTTCCGTACCTTGGATACTGAATCACGTGTTTAGTATGTGGATATCTTTCGTATTCAATATGTGGCAAATTCTTTAATAATAATAAAAACTTCATTCTCTATAAGTCATTATTTATATGTTGTGTCCTGTCTGGTGTTATGCAGTAAAAATATTATTCGACCATATTTATCCATACGTCCATATCTTATCTTGCCCGTTATCCTTTATTAATTTTATTACTTATTCATTCATCTACCTATTGTCTACCTATGTCCTATCAACCTATCAGTCCATGATTACTCGTGTTCGTCTATGTTACGCACACAACCTACGTGTTTAATACTTATGCACTCGTACATGTCCACTGTTGATCATGGTTACGTACATAGTTACGTACATGTAAATACGTCCGCATAAATTCTTTTTAGTTTTTCTTTTAATTATTTCACTTCTCGCAAGATATTTGTTCATGCTTACACAAGTGTTCGAATTCCTCTGACCAGGCAAAAACGAGAGCTTCTGGGGTGAAAATCTCCTCTTGCTTGCTTCTAATTTATAAAACATTATGTGTGTTATGTTATATATATATATATATATATATATACACAGTAGGTGCCCATGTACTTTATGTTGTACTCCTAACATCCTAATTGTCTATAATATGAAGCACTGTAAAAGACTATAGTTAACTGTTTAATTGTAAGTAACTAATAATTTAATATAATGTAAGTGATGTACTTTAATGAAACTTTAATTAACGATAATAAGCGAATGTGAATTAATTGGTAATTATAATCATAGTTGTAATAAACCAAAATGACAATGTACTCAGTGATGTACTTGGGATTATACTCAATGTACGACCCGACATTATGTCGCCATTTAGGAATGTACTCTCGGTGATATTATTATTATTATTATTTTTTTTTAGTATTATTTTTTCGTTGGGATAACTTCTTGATTTGCTTCCTATTTGCCAAATAATTAGTGACTTGTTCTTTTCAAAATTTCCTAATCATTTTTTAGATTTAGCTTGATAATGAATCCTGATTAGATCTTTCAATGTTCGCGTTTTGTATGCATTCTCTCTTCGTTATAAAACAAGGAAGTCATGCCTTGCCTCAGCATTTAATTGTAATCTTAAACCTTTAATTTTTCCTCATATGCCTATTTTAGTGTAAAGATGCATAGTTCAATTTCCACTTCTAATTAACTTGGCAGACCCGGAAAACATCAGATCTGAAAATACGCTGTTTAAGGTAAAAACATCCAGTTTATCTGTTTAACCATTGCCACAGCAAAAAAATTACTATATTTTCAAATATTGTGCAAAAATTATACAGCCTTTTCAATATTTAATAATAATGATGTTAGCAGATTATGGGTATATAAACCCACAAAATTTCTTCCATGTTCATTCTGATTATTCCGACTATTCTGACTAGACTGATCTAACTTAGCTGCTGAAGTATTACCTGTAACATTTTAGCAGTAAATTACAGTAAGAAAAAGTCTTTATCTTCTCCTTGGAGCCGTGCTCTCTTCAGAGAATTTAATCACTAAAATTTCCCGATACGTTATAAGAAGAATCAGGGAACCTTCAGAGAATTTAGTAAACCTCCCAGAATCCTCCGAACCACTATAGAAGAACTCGGAGAGTAGTATAGAAGAAAACTACTGCGAGTAACAAATCCGTTACTGCCTCCAAACCAGAATCCCCGTCGACTTCAAACCAACCAAGGCCATAGACGGAGGGGTTAACATATATATATATATATATATATATACAGGGCGTCCCAAAAAAATGTATACACACTTTAAATAATTATAAAGGCAGTGTTTATTAAAATACATTTCATTTTCAAAATGTAATAGAATCTACAGACATTATTTAATTGTTTTGTCAACGCCTGTTTTCAAACTGACGTCCGTTCTGGTCCAGGCACTGCTGATAACGCGAAGCAATGGAATCGCAAACATCACGAAACATTTCGTTTGGTATTTGTGTGCATTCTCGTTCAATGGATGCTCTCAATTCAGCGACTGTTGCAGGTTTTATAGCGTAGACCTTGTCTTTTAAGTATCCCCATAAAAAAAAGTCTAGTGGTGTGAGGTCTGGTGAACGCGGAGGGTATTCTACGAAACCCCTTCGTCCAATCCACATCCACATCGTGCCAAGTACCACTCGCAATACTCTACTCTTCGGTCCGGATCATCTTCATTAATAGCATGGACTAATCTTGGAATGTAACTTTTCCATTGACAGCGCTTCAAAATGCGTTGGACAGACGATTCTGAAATTCCTACCTCACGACTCGCTTGCCGCACAGATTTTCTTGGACTTTGGTGATACGTTTCCAGTACTCTTTCTTGCTTTGTGGGGCTTGTCGATGTCCATGGTCTTCCGGAACGCTTCTTGTGGACATTCTGAACAGTTCCATCGGCTTCAAACTTATCTCTAATTCGAGTGATGGTAAGTCGCGTTGGTGGATCTGTTTGAAACTCCCTCCTAAACTGTCTTTGGACTTCAACTGCGTTTTCACACTTCCAGTAGCATTTTAGAATGAATTTCCTTTGTTCAAAGCTTCGTCTGACTGCCATTATTAATTCTAATGGGTTTAACTTGGAAAGAAAGAAACATCAATTGAGCTATCAGCTGTTAAAGTGTGTATACATTTTTTTGGGACGCCCTGTATATATAGTCCTTCTGCCTGGTGTGACAGTAACACGTGTTTCGATCGAAGTCCGAATAAAAGTGGTATTACGGTAAAACTTCCGCAGTTAATAAGTTTTAAGCAGTACCAGTATCTGAGTGAATATATACTGCAGGCGGTGACATTTTTTTATGTGGTAAAATTACGATGTATGTCAAAAAAGTAAATAAACCGAAGCGAATTAATTTATAAAACATTTTCCGAGGGTTTCATTTGAAGGAAATTAGCTGCTCATTTGTAGACTGAAAGAATACCTATTACTCTCCCTCAGCTATACCCTGCGGCCACACTCCAGAGCACCAATCAGTGAAAATATACAACGCGCCACATCCCTCGCGGAGTAACGGAGAAAACTTTTCCTCGCTAAGTTTGAGTCAAAATCCCTCTCGATACCCTTTTGAATCAGATTTCACTCACCAATTTTTACCTTCTATAAGTAACATGGAAATGGTAAATAAATTTCTACAACTCTACCGTTTCTGTAACAATGTAACAGATGATGCAAAGGCAATTAGATGTGATCTCTGCCAACTCCTTTTCGATTTTGACTGCCTGAAATGGAAAGACGAAGAAATCTCTCTCATAATGGGTGCAAAGCAACTGAATGAAGTGAAGTACGTTTGCGAAAGCTGTATGACCGAAATAAACTCATTTACGGTCTTTAAAGCAGAAAGAGACTTTGTGGAAAAAGCTAAAAAGGGAATTATGAATGTGAGGAGAGAAAAACAAGAGGATTAATACAGAAGAGAATTAATGTGACAAATGCATATACTTCTTCACGAAGAAAAGTGAAGTAGAAATAAAAAGAGTACAGACACAAAAAGAGAGAGAGAATATGAATGTAACAGAGGCACAAAACATCAAAAGTAAGTTCAAACGGAGGACACTAGCATAAATAGCAAAAAAAACAAGCAGGCATCCACGAAAACAGACTGAAGTTATCTCCAAATAAATTGCTAATACAACCATCAAAAACAAAGGCTCCGAGTAAAAATGGGAAAGGAAATGTATGCAAATATTATGTAAAAAGTAATTGCAGATATAAGGGAGGACAGTGTGTATATGAACACCCAACTACTGTATGTGCAATTTCTACTATATAATAATGGTCACTGTAAATTCGGTGACAGCTACAAATTCTACCACCCGGCCATTTGCAAGAATTACGCAAGATAGGGAACCTGCAAATACGGAAAAGTTGTTATTACGATCATCTCCCAACAAACTCAAAGCACAAAGGACAAGGTTCAAAGGACAATAGGAAAAACGAAAAGAAACCTATGTACACATATCGCGAACCAAGTTTTTTCAACATCGCAGACACAATACTGCTGCTAAACCTCATACAGCACATGCAGTTGATACAGCTGGGAACACCCGAGTCGAACCGCTTCCTAGCAAGAAACTACCAAACAGGTAAGCGGAAACGGGTCTTTCTCGGGGGATCATATGGCTATTAAACACGCGATAGTGAACGATAACGAATTTGAAATACACAAGGGTAACGCAAAACTAAGAACATAAGTACTGTCCTGGGTCATATTCAAGGGAAAAAACCAAACAACTCGTTAAACAAAGTTTCATTCCTGAAAGGATTTATGGACGAAACAAGGGCTGACATCGCATGCCTCACATAAACACATCTTGAAGATTGCCAAGGAGACTGTGAAAACTGCGAATATTATAGTGATAAGAAAGAAATACATATCGATGGTTACAACTTACAAAGAGCTGATAGAACATCGAGACGTAAAGGTGGCTGTGCTACTTAGGTGCGTTAGAGTCATATGGCAGAGATGATAATAAGTAAATCAAACAGCTTCGTGGAACTTTTATCAGTAAAAATAGAAAAACTAAACATGGAACTTATAGTCATCTACAGACCTCCGAACACTCCCACTGGAAAATTTTCGGATGCCATTGCTGATATCAGAAGCCTAATAAAGTTCTTAAACTCTCCATCCCCCAGTATAATACTCTGCGGAGATTTTAATTTCGTATTTATAAAATACAAAAGGGTGGGAAGAAATATATATATGTAGCTATCAGATACTTTCGCTATTTCCACACAACCACGACCAAGATGACGTCACTTCGTGACAATTCCCTCAAGCATTCTTTCTGCTTTGAACGTCACACCTCAACCTCGTTTAAAGGACTCCTGGGCACGACACCTCGATTTCGCTCCTCTGAAGAGAATCCTCAGTGACACGTTCGAGCCCATCATGTGAACAACGTTTGTAATTGGCCTGGTTTCATTCACCTAACTTTATATAAAGAAATTATATAACCTCGCGCTTTATATAATATTGATGTCATTAATCAAGTGCATTTTTATTACACTTCATTTCAACTGAACTTTCATTCAAACAACTGTAACTTTTATTTTGTTTCATTCATAAATCATTTATTTTGTTTAGTAAAGGAAGAAAACTCATTCTCTTGATTTCCTTAATTAATCATTATTTACTCTACAAAAGAACTATTGGTGACCCTAGCCTGAAGCAATAATCATAAGAAATCATAATCAATAATCAGTAACAATTAACATTATTGTCATTATTACTATAGTGCCAACGAGGCACAGTATATATATACACACCAGGACAAAGGAGGCACAAGAGAAGACCAGGAAGAAGCAAAATTGTTGATGGTTCTAACAAACGAATTTATGTCAACACAAAAGATAACAGAAAACACCAGAAAAAATAACTGCTTTGATCTGGTGTTCACAAATAACACGAACTTGATTGTTAATATCATATAAAAATAAGCCCAACTATTATCTCAGACCACAACTTAATCGAGATATCGAAAAATATGGCGACAACATTAAAAGACAATACACATATTGAAGAAACAAGCAAATTTGGGGCTTTTAACTGAAACTCCAAGACTATAAATTGAAAAGCAATCAGATCACACATGGCCCAAATGAAGTGGAGAACAGTTTTAGAGAATAAAACAACTGAAGAAATCCTAAGAACTTTGGGAGAAAAGACGCTGAGAATTTTAGAAAAATATGCTTCGGAATCACAGCCAAAAGGAAAGAGGAACTGGCTAGAAAGCAAAAGCGAACAATATTCCACAAAAGAAAGAGTAACAGAGAAGTTAATTAATTGCGGAGACAACAATGCCAGGAAAGTAATAAAAGAAAAACTGGAGGGTATCGATAAGGAAACCCTGATTAAGGGCCATACAGAGAGGGAAGAGGAAAAGGCGGAAGAAGTAGTAAAGGAAAACCCAAAATATTCTATAGCTATGCGAAAAGGAAAACAAAAACGTGAGCCACTATCTGGTCCTTAAGGAAAGGAAATAATGAACTAACTGGCGATTTAAAAGAAATATCTGAAACATTGAGAGCCTAGTACGAATCAGTTTTCAGTAACCCAAAATGTGACAAAACGGTACCTGACAGAGATGCATTCCTTGAAGAGAAATTACGAGGAAACTGTACAACAGATTTTGATTTTACCCCATAAGATATAGCGCGAGCTATAGGACAAGTGAAATCACATTCAACTGTAGGTGCGGACAAACGGAACGCCTTATTGATTAAAAAGTGTAAAAAGGAAATAGCTACACCCTTATACTGGATATGGAGATCCCTACACACTGGAGAAATACCGAGCATCTTGAAAAGAGCAAACATTGTCCCTATATACAGGGTGTCTCAAAAGTCACCATCTATTTCGGTGACATTAGATGTTTTTTTAAAAAATGCTATGCTGGCATAAAGATATGTACTTCTGGTGCAAATTTGTTTATTTAAAAAAAAGTTAATTGGTTTATTATCTTGACATGCTTGAAGAATTCCTCGAACCTCAACTTCTTACAGATGGCATTCTTGACACAGTAGTTTTTCAGCAGGATGGAGCACCGTGCCATTATGCAATAATTGTACGTGATTATCTTGACAGACGCTTCCCCGGTCGCTGGATTGGTCGTGGAGGAACACAACCATGGGCAGCACGTTCACCCGATTTAACACTATTAGAGTTTTTCGCCTGGGGTTTCATTAAGTCTAAGGTGTACACTGGTAGAAGAATTAGTGATGTAGCCGAACTTCGAAATCGTATTACCGATGCAGTTCAGAAAATAACACCTCAAATGCTGGAAAGTGTGCTCCGGGAAACAACTTATCGCTTTGAGCTCTGTAGAGACACTGATGGTCGCCATGTGGAGACAGATAAATAAATAGCACTAATTCTTTGTGGCACTTACTTTGAAATAAATATATTTTCATGTCTTAAACCAGTTTTTCGTAATTCCCATTATTTTTCAAAATAGATAGTGACTTTTGAGGCACCCTGTATAAAGGAGGAGATCGAGTTCAAGCAAAGAACATAGACCAGTGTCAGTGACGTCCCACCTCACCAAAGTATTTGAAAGAATAGTTGGAAAGAAAATGTATGATTCCTTGGGGACACTGGAAAGATTCAATGAGAACCAGCAAGGATTCCGATCAGGAAGATCATGCCTATTACAATTAATAGAGCACTATAACAATATCATAGACGCAATTGAAAGCAATGAAAACTACGGTATCATATACACGGATGTTGCTAAAGTGTTCGACAAATCTGATCATGGTATAATAGCACATAAAATGACACATACGGGAATAACAGAAGTTGGAAAATTTCCTAAAAGAATCTTTACAGTTGGTAAAAATTAAGGTATATTATCATCAGAATCGGAAGTACGCAGCTCAGTACCACAGTGAACAGAACTGGCCCAATTCTGTTCATTATCATGCAAACAGACATAGACAGTGAAGTAACCAACAACAGTATGGTGACATCCTTTGCAGAGGATACAAAGATCAAGAGAAAAATCAGTGATGCAAAAGAAGTGGAGGCCCTACAGAGGAACACGAACAAATGGTCAGAATACAACAAAATTAAATTTAATACCGAGAAATTAAGCTTTTGAGATATGGAGAAATGAAGAACTAAAACAGACAAGCATATCATTCCCCAAATAGAGAGGAAATTTAGAGAAGCATGAAAGCGATAGAGTTGGGGTTATAATGGCCGGTGATGCGAAATTCGAAACATAAAAACAGACAGTGATAAACAAAACAAAAGGTTTCGCGGGACAGGAACTAAGAACCTTTAAGAGACAATGATTCCCCTCCTGAAAACACTGATCATACCAAAACTTGAATACTGCTCAGTTTTGACGTCCCCATATTAAAAGGAAGAAATTAATAACCTAAAAGAAATTCAAAGAAATTTTACAGCCAAGATCGACAGCTGCAAAGGACTCACCTACTGGAAAAGACTATGTAAACTAAACCTGTATTCCCTGGAAAGAAGAGAGATACACCATAATTTGCATGTGGAAAATGATCGAAAAACTGGTACCAAACCTCAAACTAAACTCAATTACCATCCACACTGGGAAATAGGAAAGGCAGAATGGGTTGTGTTCCCAAACTAAAGGGCCGACAAGGGACACCTTTAATAGTGAAGGAAAATAGCTTGGTTGTCAGGGGCCTAAGACTTTTTTACCAGCTTCCAAAGAACCTCAGAAAAGTCACAGCGGTCAAAGTTGAAGTCTTCGAACGATGACAAGATGCGTGGCTTAGGACAGTAATAGATGAGCCAGGTGTACCTGGGTATGTGCGATGGAGAGCACGTGTGAAGAGAGACCAACGCACGCAACTGCTACGAATTTACGAGGTTATATAGACAGGGTGTTTCAGGTCGACCCTAGAAATATGGAAAAGAAACGCTTCATATCAGTTACGGAATTACTATGACAAACTTTGAATACCAAATACCAAATACAAACTAAAAAATCCGTCAATTTGTAGTTTGTATTTGGTATTTGGTATTTGAAGTTTATCATAGTTTCATCGCCACGGCCACGACCAACAAGGCGTCACATCGGGAGGATTTACCCCTTGAACATCATACCTCAACCTCATTATAAGGATTTACTCGGGCAGGACGCTTCAAGCGTGTCCCAACTCTCTCTACTCCGAAGATCTCCAGTGACAACTTTAGAAGGAGGAGATTGTAGACACCAATCGACGAGGAAAGTACTCTGGGCGGGACGTTAAACAGAACATTAGAAGTGCTGAAACTCCCGTTTTTCGTGTCACTTTCCTCCTTAGATGATCTTTTACCGTCTCATCTACCCTATGAACAGTTTAGCATGCTCTCAAACATACACTTCTCTTCCTATTCCTCACTACATTCCTCATTGCATCTTACAAACTACATAATCTTTTCAAAATTAAAAAACAAAAATGGCATAAACCTTCGAGAGCCTCAGAGTCCCCTGGGAAGGGAACCATAAATGTCCCCACTTCTCGCTTCCCCGCTGCCGATACCGGAAACGCAGGCCCAAGCAACGCGGCTGGATCTGCTACCCCACATTCGAGATATTCTGGGACTCTGTCTGATTCACTTTTCATAAACTTTTCCAACATTCGTGGCCTTTTCTCAAATTTTTAATCTGTTGAACACCATCTCTCCTCCTCTATACCTCATCTTCTTTTCCTCACTGAAACTCAGGATTCTGGGACGACTGACAGCAACTCCTTCCTGTACCTTCTTACTTCCTCTGTACTCAATTTCACTCCAAAGGTGGATGTTGCGTATATGTACAGAATGACCTAACTTGTTTTCGTATTCCCGAACTCGAATCTTCCGAATTCTGTACCCTCTGGCTATGGCTTACATGCCAATCTCAAGCTAATTACATCTGCGGTGTTCACCTTTCCCATAATCCTACTGACTATCTAAAATTCTTTGAATACTTCACTTCCAAAGTGGAATACATTCTATCCCGCTCTCGCTTTGCTCAAATCTCCATTTAAGGAGATTTCAATGTTCACCACCACCTTTGGATTTCCCCCCATTTCACTAACATCCGTACATCCGTAGCTCGCAACTTTTCTATCCTTAATGACCGAGAACAGATTGTACAGCGCCCTACTTGTATCCCCGATCGCCTTGGAGATAGGCTCAACATTCTGGATTTATTTCTTACCTCTCAGGCTCTCATCCTTCTTCTTACTCTGTAAAACTTTTTTCTCCGTTGGGCTCCTCCGACCACAATCTGTTTCCTGTTATATCGCTACAATTCGGCTTTTGGATCCTTTGGCACTTCGGCGCCGCTGGTTGGGAGGCCCTTAGGCAGCACTTCTGTGATTTCCCATGGAATGATTACTGCTTCCGTGACCAGGGACCTTCCGAGTATGCTGAGTGCATCACGGAGGTGATTCACTCGGGCATGGAGGCGTACATTCCATATTCTATTCCTACTACTAATGCAAAAAGAAACCATGCTTTAACTTTACTTGTTTTAATGCTATCCGCAACAGAGAGGAGGCTTTCAGAAGGTACCGTTGCTATCCAACTCCTGACGCTCACTCAACTTACATTTCTGCACAGAATCGTGCAAAATCTGCCCTTCGACTCACCGAAAATTCCTTCATCCGACAAAAATGTGAAAACCTCTCCGATTCTAATTCTTCTCGCTCTTCCTGGTATCTAACTAAGAACCTCTTCAACAACTTTACTTCCTCTTCTTTCCCTCCTCTTTTCCATTCTGACGGCTCAATTGCTGCCTCTTCTCCTGATAAAGCTGCACACTTCGCTCAAACTTTCGCTTACGAATCAACCCTGGACGATTCCGGTGCTGTTCCTACATCTCCTCCCCTTTCTGACCTTATTATGTCTGAAATTAGAATCTCTTCTAAAGATATTTTTTCTCCCCTATCTGGGCTCAACTCTAGGAAGGCGTATGGTTCTGACGGTGTTCCTCCTGTTGTTCTTAAGAAATGTGCTTTTGTGCTGACACCCTGCTTTGGCAAACTCTTTCGTCTTTGTCTCTCATTTTGTATTTTTCCTTCCTGCTGGAAGTTCGCTTTCATTCAGCCCTTCCCAAAGAAAGGTGACCGCTCTAAATCCTCCAACTATCGTCCGATTGCTTTGATTTCTTTTCTTTCCCAAATTTTTTAATGTATCCTAAATAGGAAGATTCTTAAACACCTCTGTTCTGACAATCTTCTTTCAGATCATCAGTATGGGTTCCGCAAGGGACGCTCAACTCGCGATCTTGCATATCTCTCTGACTCTTGGTCATCCTCATTTCGTTATTTCGGTGAAACTTTTGCTATTGCGCTAGACATATCAAATAGTGGACCGGCCAAAATTAAAAAATCGACTTTGAACGGCGTTTTTTGTTAAGAGCTGGCACCCATGCAAAATCAATGTGCCTGTGGGTGAGGAATAAAATGCAGGTGGATGCCACTCTCGCTTTTGGCTTTTCAGGTCATTTTCGAGGTCAAACTGTGCAAAAAATATTTTCTCATTTTAATTTAAAAAAAATATTCTGATCCAATTGGTTTGACCAAATGTTTCATTTTGACTCAAGGTCAAATTCAAGTTAATAACGACCGAAATTGTGCTAAAATTTTGTGAATTTTATTTTAATTGGCGAAAAAAAAACATTGAGCAAGTGTGTTTGTCAAAACAATTTATTTTAACATGATTAGTGCGTAATAAGTTTGATGGCATGAATTAAGTAATCACAGTAACAGAATTATCACAACTAAATCACAAAGAAGCAAATATAGCCCCATAACTATACAGTTTACACACTAGTAACATCTACAAGTTCACGTTTCTTGATGAACAGCACTGAAATGCTGCACTGACAGTCACAATTGTGTGGATTGCAATCGCTTAAGAACAGAGTTATTAGTTCCTTACAGCACATTCCAGCTTCTCTCGAGTTCAGCTCGGAAGAGAGACATAGATCTACTGTCCAGCTGGGTTACAGCAACCGCTGTCGTCACAACCACAAGCTGTCGTACACTTCATCCTTTTCCTGAAGCAGTTGCATCTAACTGTCTTGCACTTTTTCTTGCAGCCACAAGCAACAAGCTCCAGGCAGGCTACAGGGATTGGAGGAAGTCTTGTCCACACTAGTAGGAGGTTCCTATCTTCCAACTTCCAGGCTGAAGTGTCAACCGGATCTTCAACATCTACGTGGTCTTTGTCAGCCTGGAGGCATATTTTGGCCTGATAGTTTGCCCGCTTGGGGTGGAGCTCCAGGGTATCCTTTGTCGGTGGGAGTATTTCCAGTCTTCTTGGCGTTCCCAAAAAGGTGAACGCTGGCGTCAACTGTGTTTTTCCGGGGTGCCATACAAATGACACACAAACTTCTCAACATCTGCGATATCCCCATCTCGACAATGGCGTGCAGCAAGAGTGGGTGGTCACTGAACACCTTCCAACACTTCTTTTTTTCCATGCCCACTGAAGGACGAGATTGTGTCACACCCGGTCAAAGCGTGGAAGCTGACCAGGTTGTCCCTGACTGGGGGCGACAAACTCTTGAATACATCGTGCACGGGGTAGCATCTTCGGTTCTTGGCCGTTCCGCACAGCATCCACACTTCAGCGACCTTGGTGCAAACGAAGTAAATCAGCAGCACCATTACATCTGTATCACTGCACACTACCAGTATTCGTTCATAGCCCTGGGACGCTGCATCACATGAGTGAAGGATGAGCCTGGTGTCCGCCTCTTCATGGTTGCTATGCAGTGGAACGTCATATCGCTTGGTTGACCGTACTTCAGTGGCTTCAGAGACGCCACCCCCTGTCTTCAGCTGACATCTTTCTTGAAGATCTCTGCCCTTCTCAATGATGACGTTAGGCAAGGCTACGTCAGCCTTGTTTGTATCCAGGACCATGAAGTTTTTCCACACTTCAGGGAGCGGAACTTGTGGGCCATGAATGACTTTCCGAATCGGTTTCTTCTTGCTTGCACGCTTTATCCTGGTAACTGCTTTGATCGATCCTTCCCCTGCGTACCGATCAAAGATGACATCAACTCTTGTTGTGTGTTCATTGAAATAACTCGCCAAGGGCTTGAAGAACACTTCAGCATAGTCGCCGAATGTCCGACAGCCGCCAGGCTTGCCAAAAGCTTGGATGAGTGTATGGCCATCTATCATCACACAGGTGATGTTACGACTGAAGTTGAACAACCCAAATGTCATCATCGTCAACTTTGTGAATACTCTTCTTGCATTCATAAAAATCAGAAAATATAAATTTCTGGCTCTTCACTTGGGCTACGTCCTGGCCAATGTTGTAAACCGCTTCCCGTCGGTCAGCGAAGTTAAGTGATACTGGGTCTGAGCAGTAGTAGTTGAATGGGAGAACGTCCTCTGCGTTCATATGATGTAACAACCAGTGGTTCAGATCTCGCGTAAAGCTGTAGGTCCATTCCGTCAACGACCTTAGATGTTGCGAAGGAGGTTAAACGTTCCCAACATTAAATTTGTTATCCAATTCTTTGTTCACATTTTCACTGTATTCACGAGAAAATTAATTTTCTTTAAGATGAGTAAAATAATCTTGAGGTCTTCTCTGAAAAATGGACAGAATTTTCCTGCGTAAATCTCCGTTGCAACTTCCTAATTTGGCTTTAGAAAACTCTCTGACTCTGGAATCGTCTGGCCTAAAACTTCAAGGTCAACCAATGATGTACTCGTATGTGTGTATATATATATAAGCTTAAGTTTTATCGAGGTACATTTGTCACTTTTCCCGATACAAGGTTTTATAGATTTAGTATATATATATATATATATATATATACCTCGTAATTTCGTAGCGGTTCCGTGCGTTGGTCTCTCTTCACACGAAGGTCAAGTTGGTGGCCCCGCCTCTAGGCCTGGCTTGATGGAGGAACGAGTTCCTCCCTTGCGCTCTCCACACACATTGGCAGGTACACTCAGCTCATCTGGTACCGTCTTAAGCAGGCATCTAGTCTGCTTTTGAAGACTTTAACATTGACCCCTGTCACGTTTCTGAGGTCCTTTGGAAGCTGTTTAAAAAGTCTTGGCCCCCTGACAACCAAGCTGTTTTCCTTTAGTGTTGAGGAGGTCCGTCGTTGGGCCTTTAATTTGGGAACACTACACATTCTGCCTTTCTTATTTCCCAGTTTTGTTTGGATGGTAAAATTGGGTTTAGTTTGAGGTTTGGCACCAGTTTTTCGATCATTTTCCATATATACCTACCGTATATTATGGTGTACCTCTCTCTTCTTTCCAGGAAGTACCGATTTAGTTTACGTAAGTTTTCCCAGTAGTTGAGTTCTTTGCAGCCATCAATCTAGTAGTGTGACCGCAAAAGGTTAGAGTGTAATGCAATTGCAAATGCTGATCACCATTGCAAAAGGGAAGGGGGAATGTTGCAAGAGGTTATGCAACAAAAGGGGATGGGGTTATCCCCCAAGCTGCAATGAAGAGGAACTCCCCCAGCTTGCGGGGGAAGTTCCCCTAACCTCTTTGGTGAGAGGTTGGAACGGCCTCATCCCCCAAAGGGGTATACCTAACCTAAGAGAGGGAGAGAAAGCAGGAGGGTCTTTGAGGGAGAATATGGGACGGCCTCACCACCGAAAGGGAAACCTAACCTAAGCCCTAACCTAAGAAGGATAGAAGGGTGTTCGCCTGGCTCCTGCCAGACGCATAATGAGAGTTCATCCGAGCGCCCGCTGTCTTACAAGTTCCTAATCAGCCAGTTGGCTTAAAAGGCTTCTTAGAAGGCGTAAATGGCTTGTTCAGGTGTACATTATTAGGGTTGAGTTGCCAGATTGCACTATTTATTTAATTAAAGCATATATTCTTGACAGTTGGCTTTCCGCCAATTGGCTTAGCCCCCTCCAGTTGGCTTATTCCCCCAGTTGACGTAGAAGATCTAGAAGGCAGGTGTGTATATTAAATAACTTTTCAGCTGCAAGATTGCGCTATTCAGATATTCTTGACAGTTGGCTTAGAAATCCGTCAGTCAGTTTAGAAGGCCTAACCAGCCATTTGGTATACATATAGTAAAATAATAATAATATCGTTTATATATACAACGAAAAGAATTAAATAAAACACCATTACATCATTCTGTTTGTTTAAACGAATTATTGGAATCATTTTCACGAAATATATAGAAAATAAATACAGAAACCTATACAAACGAGGAATATATATATAATAAAAAAAAAAAACTAATAATATACAAAACGATGGAGCATAACCATCAATATAACAGTACAGGAGAAATATATATACGAGTATATGTATATATATATATATATATATATATATATATATATATATATATATATATATATATATATTTGGGGTTATCTGAAAATGACTTAATTTTGTACAGCAAATCAATGTATTCATCTAGATTACTGCCGTCGTTGTATGGTAAATAGCAGTTTACAATTAATATGCAATCATTGTTCACTTGTAATTCAATGCCTAACAACCTTACATTATCGCTTGTTAAAAATGTTATATGTTTTGACAAATAAGGAAAATTTTTCAAAACAAAATTTTTAACAAGCGATAACACTGTGTAATACTGATTCTTTTTAAATAGAATTTTTTGTTTTTATATGCATTTGTGGGAGCTGAGTCCAAATCTGGCCTTGGTTTGTATGTATCATCAATGGTTTCAGAGATAATCCATTTTTCATGTTTTACCAGTATAATGTTATTATGGGCGCAGCAATATCAGAATAATCAGGAATTGTTGAGAACAATCCGGATGTTCGTTGACAGTTTCTTGCTCTAGAAATTGCCCGAAACTTGCTATATAAAGAAGAGCGCAGAGTCTGAGAAGTCAGTAAGTGTGACCACACAAAGAAAGTAGGTTGTTTGTCTGATGGTTACCAGCACTGAGTTACTGTGTTTCTCTGTGCTGACGATTTGAGTGTTATCGATCCTTTTTTATTGCGAACATTATTTCAGTGTTGTGAATACATCTTTTTTCTGGAATCTGTAATCTGTTGCAGATTTAATAACTCTTCTCTCTATATCTGCAGGTTATGATTAATGTAGTACAGTTTGGTAAAGAGAATGGCAAATAGAGCTTGTAAACACTCGCCGAACATATTCTGCTACGTTTGTGGGTATTACATAGGCCCCAAGCAAGTATCGCACAAGATTGTGAAAGTCACCAAGTTCTGGATCGCGTATCGGCTCTATTTTGGTATGCCTATGGGTGACAAAGATAAGCCCTGGGCACCCCATTTGATCTGTGGAAGCTGCCGCTCCACACTTGAAGGGTGGCTGCGGGGAGTACGCAAGGCAATGCCCTTTGCGGTACCCAGAATTTGGAGACAACCAAAGAGCCACCACGAAGATTGCTACTACTGCATGGTAGATGTTTCTAAGTACAGGAAAGTTAAAGGAAGGCAGACTCTTCAGGACCAAGCATAGCGTCGTCCATAGCTCCTGTACCACATGGCGAAGGTCTTCCAATACCACGTCCACCAGAACAGGTATCTATCCATTAGTTTACCTTCTGTATTTACAAACTGTGGGTCATTATGTGTCGATTTTTCTTAGTGCTGATGCTCTTCTACATATATAGCTATGCCTATATTTTGTTTCTTTGCTTTGCAGGTTGAAAATGAGGATGCAGCTAGCTCATCTGAGAAGTCGGCTGGTGAGGACAGTCATGATGAAGAATATACAGTAACTTTCAGTACAAACCCTCACTTTCCAAATCAGAGGGAATTGGACAACTTAGTTAGAGATTTGGGTCTGACGAAATCAGGGTCTGAACTTCTGACCTCCAGACTCAAAGAGTGGAATTTGCTTGGAGAAGACTGCAAGAGCACTGTATACCGAAAGCGGCATGAAGAGTTTGCAAGGTTCTACGATGTCAATGGCTCTCTCTCTGTTATTGCAGCGAGGTTAATGATCTATTCACAGCTATTGGGTTAACACATATACCCTCAGAGTGGCGTCTGTTTATTGACAGTTCAACTCGGAGTTTAAAAGCTGTTCTACTCCACAATGGGAACAAATATCCATCTATACCAGTTGCACAGTCTGTTCAAATGAAAGAGGACTATGTAAATGTCAAACAACTGCTCACTCAAATCAGGTATGAACAATATAACTGGGACGTGTGTGGTGATTTCAAAATGATTGGTTTCCTGTTAGGTTTACATGGAGGGTTTACTAAATATTCATGTCTTCTTTGCCTGTGGGATAGCAGGGCTTCAACTGAGCACTATAAAACAGTTCAGTGGCCTCCACGTGAAGGACTGCAACCAGGAAAGTACAATGTACTCAGGGAACCTCTTGTGAAGCCTGACATAGTTCTGCTACCACCTCTCCATATTAAGTTGGGTCCAATTAAGCAGTTTGTAACTGCGTTACATTTTGGATGGGAAGTTTTCCAACAGATTCGGGTCATGTTCCCTAAACTCTCTGAGGCCAAAGTCGAGGCTGGCATCTTTTAGGACCACAAGTCAAGGCGCTGTTGAATTCAAAGAACCTTGAAGCCAAGATGGCTCCGATCGAAAAAGAGGCTTGGTGTGCTTTCCGTGATGTGGTTCGTGGGTTTTTAGGCAACCATAAAGCACCAAACTATAAGGAGTTAGTGTCAAACTTGATTAAGTGCTATGGCAAAATGGGGTGCCGTATGTCTTTAAAATTACACTATCTGCATTCACATCTAGACTTTTTTCGTGATAACCTGGGCGATGTGAGTGAAGAACATGGCGAAAGATTCCATCAAGATATTCAAACGATGGAGAAAAGGTACCAGGGCCATTGGGATGCTTCCATGATGGGAGACTACGTATGGTCGCTGATCAGAAAGAATAAGAATGTTCATACGCGGAAGTCGCGTTCTTCAGTGCATTTTTAAGGAACGCACACTGCATAACGAGGCTTGTTATTCTCTTATTGGTTCTCCTCATGATATATATTATATCCTTTGCACCATTTTGGGTTTGTCAAACAATTTTGTCTCAATAAACATTAATTTCCAATAGTGTTTTTATTTTCAGAAAATATTTATGTTAGCCTTCTTTATATACTTTGCCATATGAAAAGTGTGATAACCTATATTTTTGAAACGGTTGATGATAGAATAAAACCAATATAATTTTTGGAATCAGCGACCCGAAATCATTAAGAAACGACAGAAAAATCACAATAAACAGAAATTTTTTCAAATTTTGTTACCCAGTGTAATGTAAGGTTGTTAGGCAATGAATTACAAGTGAACAATGATTGCATATTAATTGTAAACTGCTATTTACTATACAACAACGGCAGTAATCTAGATGAATACATTTTTGCTGTACAAAATTAAGTCATTATCAGATAACCCCAAATATTCTCACTGTATAATAATGGGGGACTTTAACGCACATGTGAACTCAGAATTCTTTGTAGAATTGGGTGACATGTGCGAGTCGGCCAATTTAAGTATAAGTGATGTAGAAATATTAGGGGTAACCAGTGGTAATTTTACATACGTTAGTGATATGAGTGGTACCACCAGGTGGATTGATCATTGTCTCAGTAGCAATAATCTAAAGGATCGAATTGTTAGAGTTCATATTCTGCATGATTTCCTTCTTTCTGATCATAGACCATTAGAAATATTAATTAACGTTACCAATTTATGCGCAACACGACTTAACAAGAACTCAATAGGTAAGAATAATCGCGTCGATTGGTCCAATGTTAATATGCAGCAGAGAATAGAATAGAAAGAGAGAACAAGTCACCTTTTTAATAATTTAGAAATTTTGCATCTTGCTTGTAATAATCCTTGCTCAAATGATTCTCACTGTAAACTCATAGATAGGTATTATAGTAAGATAATATCCCTGTTAAGAGAAGCAGGAAGCCCCCTGATTAAATCTTACAACTATTATACTAAGATTATTCCTGAATGGAATGATTTTATTGCCCCCCTGAAGAGGGAATCGAAAGACGCCTATGATTTGTGGTGCTTTCATGGTAAACCCAGATTAGGACCAGTATACATGAATATATGTAGAAGTAGGGGGTCAGGATAAGGCGGCCATAAGGCGATGTAAATAAGAAGAGTCTATTCGAGCATCAAAAGCCTGTGAAGCTCGCATAAATAACGATAATAAAATTTTTTGGAAATTTGTTAAGAATCAAACGGGTGTCAAAAATGTCCTCCCTCCGACAATCGATGGGGTGTCGGGGGAGGGTGAAATTGCAAAGCTGTGGAAAAACCACTATTCTAACATTCTTAACAGGGTGAGTAGAGATAATCTCAAGATAGATTGCAGCGAAACGCCTGAGAGGGACAAGGGAAAATACTTTGATATCAGTTCCTGAAGTAAAGAGGTTAATTAAAGAATTAAAGACTGGTTCTGCGTCAGGAGGTAGGTGACCTATCTAGTGAGCACTTAAAATATGCCAATGACGTAGTATGTCCGCATATATCATCGCCCTTATCAGCCATGCTTGTTCATAGCTATATCCCTGCAGAGTTCATGAGGTTATATATCTTGCCCCTGGTCAAAAATAAGTACGGAGACATTCTGTCCAGCAATAATTACAGGCCTATTGCTATCGCTTCCTGCTTCTCGAAACTACTAGAAAAACTCTTCTTACTCCGATTAAATGATTTCCTATGGACACCTAATCAGTTTGGCTTTAAAAGGTCCCACTCAACTGACGTGTGTATCTATGTACTTAAAGAAACAATATCTAAATATATTGACAGTAATTCAACTATTTGTAGCTGTTTCCTAGATATAAGTAAGGCATATGATAGGGTGAACAACAATATTTTATTTGCAAAACTAGAAAATAGGAAGGTTCCCATGTACATATTAAATTTATTGAAATTTTGGTATTCCCACCAATTTTTCACTGTTAAGTTGGGCAATGTACTATCCGAGTGTTTTGGCTCCTCTTGCGGGGTGAGGCAAGGCTCCTTGCTCTCCACTATGCTGTTTAATATGTATATTGACGGATTAATTGCTTCACTTAATGAGGCAACAGTGGGATGTTGTATAGATAACACAAAGATAAATAACTTAGTTTATGCCAATGATATAGCGTTAATAAGTCCCTCTGTTAGAGGTCTGGATCGGCTACTAAAAGTCTGCGAAGAGTATTCGCAGAAACATGATATTCTCTTTAATGTTATAAAAACTAAGGTTATGCAATTTCATCCTGAAAGCTGTAATCAGCCAGCTGATATAAGGTTTAAAATGAATGGTGACGTAATTGAGGAAGTACAAGAGTTTAAGTATTTGGGTCAAACTATTACCAGGTCCTTGAGTGATGACTCGGATATAAGAAAACAATCTCGAAGCCAGTGTGCTAAAGCGAATATGACCATAAGGAACTTTCGATTCTGTACAAGTGAAGCGAGACACTCTCTTTCGTACTTTCTGCAGTAATATATACGGTCAGCAACTCTGGGTGAATTATAAAAAAGGTTCTGGCAGAACCCTAAATTTGTTGTATAACAGGTCTTTTAGACTCTTACATAAATTACTCCCGAGATGCTCAGCTTCACAAATGTTTGCTACCCGCAATGTCCCGAACTTCCCGGAGGTAACAAGACGTGCTCAATACAGTCTAATGCAAAGAATTAAAAATTCAACCAACCCGATCATCCAAGCTATCCATAAGTCCTGCCATTTATCCTCTAAGCTATGGACTTCGTGGTACGAAAACGTCTGCTGTAGCTCAACTTAACTTCGACATTACAGTATTATGTCTAATCAATTGTATATGTTTCTATCCTTAGTATATGAACTGTCATTGTATTAATAATATTTGTCATATGGACTATTGTCTGCCAATAAACCTTTTCATTTTCATTTTATTTTCATATATATAGTTATATTAAATAATTAAATATATTGAAATAAAAAATAATATTAAATATGTTGAAAATAAAAAAAATAATATACAAAACGCTGGAGTATAATCATCAACATATTAGTACAGGAAAAATATATATATATATACAATTATATTAAATAATTAAATATATTGAAAATAAAAAATGATAATATTAAATATATTGAAAATAAAAACAATAATATACAAAATGATGGATTATAATCATCAACATATTAGTACAGGAAAAAAAAAAATATATATATATATATATACACACACAATTATATTAAATAATTAAATATTTAAAATAAATATACATCAAAATACATTCACTTTATGTTCTACTGCGCTTAACTAAAACACTAAACTCGTACGTAATCGAGTCTACAGTCACATCATTATTGCTTTGCACTACGCAGTAAATACGATTTAACATTATTTCACCGCTCAAGGTGTGCGGGCGCCTATATTCGATGTAAATGGCCCTCATATCGTTCAATACTATTTTTGTGCCCACTTTACATTCGGTTGGCAAGTTATCTTTAAAACCGGATAGAAAAAATACAATCAAAAGCACGCACAAAGAGGGCATCGTTAGCAACCACATCATTATTAAATACAAGTTTATAAACACTCCTTTCCAATCGAGGGTTTTTTCTTACCGACCTGAGCTTTCCAATCGTGAACTGTTCTTCACAACGCATAGTGGCAATTGAAATAATCTTCCAAGTCGTAACAGCAGCTGCTCATTATATAGAGGTACAATTCTTCAGGGTGAACAGTGTAGGCGAGCTCTGCCCTGTACCGCTCAAGTCCTTTGTACCAAAGGTCATGATATTTCGAAGAGTCTAAACCTTTTAAATAAGCATCCTGACTATTCTCGCCTTTTTCAGTCCTATACTCAGTTTACCCGTCGAGCAGAGCGGTGTATGCGTATTCAAGAACCGTGACAAAATAAATCATATCCATAACACGCGTCTAATATAGGCTTCAGTTTGCGGAATGGAATGATTTCAAAATTCTGTCGAGGATGAATCGGTTTCGCGTAGGGACAAGAACGTTATTATCAGATGCATTCTTCCTCATCAATCGTATATCAATGCATGGCTGATCGTTATTTATACACAACGTACAAATAACGGCGTATGAGGGGGCATCACTAATCTGCTCTCTTCTTGTACCTACACCTGCAGGTATTTTATAACGGTCCTCACACCGCTTCTCAACTATCACGAAGACTCTATTCATCTCCTCAACACTTAAATAAATAATATTACATTTACCAGAGTTTTCTTGTCTACAAATCGTTATAAGTACATAGCCAATGGCGCCAGTTTCACGCCTGAACACGCGCAATGACTTCGTCACGGACACATCGTACGCGGCATTGAGAATGTTTCTCAAAGGAAGTTGCATCGTATTCCAGGAGTGCACTTCCAGTCGGTTCAATCTCTGAGTTGACTATGAGCCACGGCTGGGCGGATCGGCTCGATGGGGGAGCGAGTCACACCATAAGCTGTTGAATCGTGTACGGATTTGTTCTAGCATGAATCATACGAGTACTTGTGGCCATTATACCGGGCAATTTTCCGACATGAGGTAATTTCAGTTTTAATGTTTTATGCGCACTAGACGTTCTCCACACATTAACAATCCGGTGCACTGTTTGAGAGAAGCATGTGACCGTATTTATCCTTTCTGTTCAACAACTGATACTCGTCTCTAAATTCTATTGAAAACTCACACAGTCCTTTAGCCACAACCTCACTGCGAACCTCGTCATGATATATATGAATGTAGTAGTAAAAGTACTTTAGCTTGTCCATGATGACAAGGTTCACATTCTCAGCCGCAGGGTACGCGTACTCGGTATGATACAGCATGATATAATACCGCCTGTCACACCACTCATCAACAACACTCATTATCCATATCCGTTGCTTCTCTTCTGCACGCGTTGTTTCTTTCACCTCAGGGTATATGTACGCTTTATACAATTTAGCCCTACAACGTAGTCCATTACGTCGTTTGTGCCGCAAAATCCGGCAATACTCTCGCCAGAATATCCATGGAGTATTTGAACATCTTGTTCCTTCGCGCGATTCAATGTAGCCTTAAAAGTCTCAAAGGAGTGGGGGGCGGTAGGTCGTCTTTCAGTATTCACCACATCTTCCGACTTTACAGAATACCACTTCATGAACGTCGAACACGCAATATCATAAGTAGCCATCACTATTTTTTTAGTCTCCGTGAAAAAATACACGTCTGAGCTCCAGGGTTTGCAGAGGTCAACTCAGCACGCAGAGGTAGAGATATGCCCAGGTAGTAAGTAGCAGGAGTCACATGACCGAGCTCACAGTGGGTGGAGCTTAGGATTGTACACACGCACGCACACAAAGGAGAAAATGAAATCCTAATTGAAACAAATATACGTAATAAATAAACATATATTTAACAATACACACACACACACACATATATATATATATATATATATATATATAAACAATCAAGGATTAAGGTAACCGAAGGGTACGGTATCATAGGTACCAGGCACCTGGTAACTTTTCCTATAGGTGTTACGGCATACCTTCGTGCCCCTAAGTTCCTTCAGACCCCAGTTTCTGCGCCTGAAAAGTGTACCCACAGTCAGTTGGGGTGGATGGTTGTCCTCATCTTCCAAGCACACTAGATCCTTCAACGAGTCAAAGTTAACGACTCGTCGGTTCGCATGATTAACCGTGATACCCTTAGCCTTCACGATATATTTCATATCCTCCCCCACCCTCACCCGTACCCCATACGTTTTTGGTCCTGTTGATAAAAATGAGTCAGCGTACGCACCATCACCATACTCATCCTTGATCTCGTCAGTTAACTCTCCGAGGAATTCCCCAATAGGAGGCAAGTGTTCACCCTCCCTCTCTGTGAATATTACGCTGTGTCAGCGTAAAGCACCCTCCGCCCAAGAGAGTACAGTAGTTCCCAAAGCTTGATGCGGGCGTAGGCCGTTGTGAAGCTGGCTACAGGTATGTTTGTAACCCGTGAGGTATCTGTGGCCAGTTCGGTGATGTTGTACTTTATTATGTAAGTATTACCTACATTCACGATCTCCATAACCTCTTTATCGGGAGTGTTGGCATAATCCCAGACTTCACTATAACTTTGTGCCAAATGAACGTCCCCTTTGCTAGTATACTGTGCAATTTTTCCCCAAAGACCGTTTAGACAACTTTGCACAAAAGCGCTTGACAGGATTCTTAACAATTTGGGAAAGGTCAAGTTGTATATCTTCGCGGGCACGGCAACGCTGAATATAACCCTTTTTTTCATTTTCGGTATCAACTCCTCGCGGATACTCTGAAACTTCTACCTTAGCCTTCAAAAAAGCGTTTATATATGGCGTGAAAAGGTCGGGTAGCTTCTGAAACCTCCACACCTCATGTATCTTCAATATTCTGTATCCATGGCGAACGGCTAGGTCGAGCTCAGGGCTTGTATATACAGTTATACACCTCTGATCTTACGCTGATCGGCATCCATAAATCGCGAGGGGGGAGCACGTCTACGAAAGAGAGCCCAAAGTAGCGCTCACTCAAGTTAGCTGAGAATTCCTCGATGGTTGGCATGGCGGGGCCCAGTAGTTTTTCAGGTGCACCTACTGGGTACGGATTGTTCTTCATCACGTAGGGATATAAAGAACAGAAGTCGTTGTAATGGAGTTTCACTCCCTCCGTAGGTGGAAAGTATAACTTGAATGGGTTGTATACCCTCCGAACAAGCTGTCACCGCATTTGAGGGGGTCAAACACCATTGAACGTTTGATGGCCCTTATTTTTTCACGGTACTGGCCATCTGTTTCCATCCGTGCGTCATACTCATGCTACCACACAATCTTGTGAGTGAACTGGGAGCCTATAAATTAATCGCGGTTACGGGTCCATGCGAAGCTCTCGGCGGGGGATCTTCTATGGAGGTCCCCTGTGACGGCACACTCAGGGAGTGGGCATCCATGCCACCACCAGCCGTCAAAGGAGTACACAGTCTTCTCACCAGCGGTTGGATCCTCACATAGACCATCAACCCAAAAAACACGACCATTAACCTTAATGGATACTTCCCCCGTTTTGCGGGCGTGTTTTATGTATACCACGGTCTGTTGCTGTAGGTGTATGAGCCAGTAAATAGCCTTGTGCCCATAACTGCGGGGACTGTTTCTGTGAATGACGGCTAAGGTGTCTTTAGGCATGAAGTTATTCTTGAACACCGTAAAACATAATGAGGCGATCGTGGTTGCGACTTGAATCGGATCGCATTTGAAACGGGCTATGTACTTCCTTCTAAAGGCCTGGAAACATACTCTAAGCACGCGCACATCATTCACGCAATAACGTTCACATTCTTCAGCTATATTGTATGGACTAGTTTCATTAAAACTGTTGTAGTTGCGGTCAAAATCTTCACGCTCACCATCACTCATATTAGTGTAGTTAAAGTAATGTTTAGGGGGAGGCAGTCCTACGTAGTTTAAAGTTTCGTTAGTGAGGAAAGTGTAAGGAAATACTCTTTTGAAACATCAGCGGCTACGCTCATGACCTTGGATAGCTTCGCTAATTTACAAGGTGTGAAGAGCAGGGTGTCTTTAAACTGTATATTACCTCTAATCTGCCTTTGTATTAGTTTGTCATCTCCGATGATTCGTGTTCAAGCAACTCCTTATAAAGGAACTGTGTGTCAAATTTTGTTCCGTTATGAGCAAGAATATACACAGTCATTTTTTTTAACTTGTTCGCTAACTTGACAATATAGGATACAAAGAGTTTCACAGGGCTGTCGTGTGCAAACATTTTAAAAACGTTTGTCCGTTTACCACATTTGTGACACTCATCACACTCGATATCCATGCACTCATCACAGATAGTCTGACTTAGAGTAAATGTGGAATAACCTCTTTGGTTTCAGCGTTCTTGTATGTTTCTATATCGTAGAACACGGTTATACAAGGGCTATTTTAGGCTTAGCATCTTTCATATAATATACATTAGGGTGTGTCAATTTTGGGAGTGAAATGACTAAATTGAAAAACATGTGATTTGGTAGCAATTTAATGTAATCATTTGGCATACAAAATAATATCCTTGCTTCAAAAACAATAAAAAATAACTCCTACCTCCTACCTATCAATTTTAATTCAAAAATTCAATTTTTCCGTAAATTCGTAACAAAACAACAAATGGGCGCAAACATCCTATAAACGTTTAAAGTGGCAATAAGATATCATTCAGAGTCTTTATTTGAAAGTAACCAATGCAGTCATGTCCTTTTTGCTGCGGTTCCTTGATATTAGCATTCGGCTTGCTACTTGCGCTTTAATGTAGCCTTCTCGCCTCTCGTGACTGCAAACTTGACTAGCTGCTTCTGTGACCATTTTCACACATCTCTCCACACTCTGAGTGTGAGAAGGCCACTTTGGCACTTGCAATGGGGCCTCTTTAAGTTGTGTTAAATCTTTGTTTGTTATACATGTTGTCAGTGGTGACTCCAAAACTTCCGAACTCAAGTTAACTAATTCTGACAATTTCGTGGCATTGACGTTTATCGGAGGTACCTTCCTTGTCTGAACAGAGCAGTCTCCCAGCTGGTCATCATCTAATGATGTTCCTCTAAGCTTTAGAATGATTTCCACAGCCTCAGTTCGTTCTTTGGTACATTGGCTGCAGAGTATTGCTTGCAAAACTGCCTCTGGCCTAGCATACCAAGGGGACCTTCTCACCACAGGTAACACGATGTCCACCACTACTTTCCTTTGGGTTCTCAGTAGCTGTAATTGAAACAAAATGTGGTTGGGCCCCTCCATATTCCCAAACGAGCCTGAAACGGTGTATATTCCAGAATGAGAAATAGGCTGAATAAATATCATAAATTAATAAAAACCTATCAATGATTGCCCCTGACATTGCAGCAGATGTTTTTTAAAAATATCGACTCTGACTTTTCAAAATGCATCTGTGAAATCTGTCTTAATGTTATAAAATGTAATGTGCCAATGAAACCCCCTCAGGAGGCTCGTGTACGTCGTTACAAGAACATAATACGTGCGCCCCCTCGTAAAAGTCAAACTGTGGGGAAGAAAAACGAATTATTTTACAAAGAGGGGTCTCATTCCTCCCCATCTTATTTTCAGTTTTGGGAACTTTCCTAATTAGATTAATATAATGAAGAAAGTAGTCGTGATTCCTCACGAGGGGTATGCTTTATTGCAAAGTTCAAAGAGTCCAGATAGGGTTCTAGAACCCCGTAAAAGTAGGCTTAAAAGAATGGAAAGCGAACTGTTAGCCCTATTAAACAGTGAAAAGTCACCTGATGAGAAAACGATCTTGTACCAAAAGTCTCTGCAGAAATTTCTTCATGAGTACGAAGATTATAAGAATCCGACAGAGCTCCCCGTGGTTATTAGGCACAGCGCTAGCAACGATGAGCATGGCGACATAGGACCTGGGCCCGACGTTAGAGATGACCAACCAAAGAATAACGGAACGCAACACATCGAGCATGTATTAAAAAGCAGTCTCCCACATACACTGAGGAATAAAGGAATAAAGGCGTAAGTTTTTATAATCTATTGAGTGAGGACCCCATCATACAGTGGACCGATACAGGCGAGGTCATTGATGAAGGAACAAGGGTACAGGGATACAATATCGTCGACGTTGTCCATGATCTGGTGAGAAAGTGAGACAGGCCCTCACCAATAGGATGGAAGCATATTAAAACAAGACTACAACAAATAAATGTGCCCAAAACATTGATAGGAAATCTGAATTATGTTAAAAGACTTGGAGCAAGTCTCGCATGTGTCACAACTGAGTACGTCATCACCCCAAACAGTAGCATCTCTGAGGAGGAGAAAGAAGAGACCAAACGGCCAATCTTATCCACGAGTCTCTAAAATACGCAAGTGCTTAACATATTAAGAAAACGCTATTATGACATTTCTAACCCCGCCTCCTATGCCGGTGTTAATAGACTGTACAGAGGTGTTTACAATGATGGAATAGGGAAAAAAGATGTTGGGAGTTTTTTGCGGGAGCAGGATGCTACACTTCATAAGCATGTGAGAAAAAGGTTTAAAACGGCGAGGACAACAGCGGCTTCGATTGACTCTATTTGGCATGCGGATTTAACAGACATGCAAAGATATTCAGTGTATAATTATGGCTACCGCTACATCCTATTCATCATAGATGTATTCTTTAGATATCTGTGGCTAATTCCTCTGAAAAATAAATCGCCTGAAACAGTTGCTAAAGCTCCCAAAACGCTGATGATTGAAAAAAAACAGGGTTCCTGGCTATTTTTGTACGGATATGGGGAAAGAATTTATAGGCCGTGCTTTTCAGAACATGCTGACAGAGTTTATTATCAGTTACTAGACTAGCAGTTCTATACATAAGGCCTGTTTAGCTGAAAGAGTTCAACGTACCATAAAGGAGCGCATGCATCGCTATTTTACCCATAAATACACATACAGATATATAAACATTCTGGGATCATTGGCTTCGTCATACAACAGTTCACACCACCGTACGATTGGCAAAACACCTAACGAAGTTTTAGAAAGAGGTTCGCGCACAGAGACTGATGTGAGAAGAGGTGGAACACCACCACGACACACTATACGTTTCAAATTCAATGATTATGTAAGGCTATCGCGTTCGGGAAATAAATTCGCGAAGGGATTTGAGCAAGGACGGACATGTGAGATTTTAAAGTTAGTGTTATGAGACCTAAAGGCGAAATAATGATGTATTACGTTCAAGATTTGAATAGGGAGGAAATCGCAGGAGGCTTTTGCCGAGAGGATTTGCAGAAAGTTGCATTAATTTAGAACAAAATTTGTTTAAAATTGAAAAAAATTGTAGGCAGCAAAGGTTCAGGAAAGAGAAAAATGTACCTTTTGAAATGGCTAGGGTACCCAGAAATCTTCAACACCTACATAAAAGCTGCTGCAATAATGAAGCTTAAATAGTATGCAACATGGCGCCTATCCACTTCTATGTCACACTCCCGTCCTCTTCTTCTCTGTCTGTTCATCCCAACAACACCCTGGCCAACTTTGTAACAGAACTTCATGGGCCCATTGAGTTGGAACGTGATTCGTACGAAGTTGGTGTTTGTGAATTCCAGGTAGCCACCAAATTTTTAACTCTTCAATAAGAACAGATCATATTTCTGATCCTTAGAAGAGTCGATGAGTGTGAAAAATTAGGCATAACCTTAGACAACACTATGCGATCAGTCCTGTTCGGTGAGGTACAGTACTATAGTACAAATGTAGCAATAGGAATCGGTCATTATGACACAGCCACGGACATTGTGACGGGCTTCAACAAGAGTCTTGAAAAGTCGTACCTGATAAACGACTTACTTTTTGAAGTCGTAAACATAGACACGCCTGCACGCACGTTGAAGTTAAAATCATCGCTTAGTAGAAATATTAAAGACAAAGAACTGTTCACAATTGTTGCCGAGCGTCGATATGGTGCAGCCCTCCAAAGAGATACCTTTCACGAGGCACAACATGACTTGTCCAGCTTAATGTATCAGTTAAAGTTGAAGAAATTGGTTGAAAGCTACCCATCCCCAGACATGTGTTATATTTACAGCAATATCGTAGAACATCAATTTGTTGGGGACACCCAGGCGCGCCTTCTGCGCATTGCACATATTCCCAACCATGGAGGGAAGAGTTTGAGCATTACATATGACAAGCCTCATTATGTGAATGTTGCGACTAATCTATTAACCAATATCTCAATATATATAAAAACGATTGAGGAAAAATATTTCCCATTCGGTGATAGGAGCTTAACAGTGAAGCTACATTTTCGTCGCATTCAGTTATAATGACCCGAAGGCCTTTCACAGTCTATCGAGGAGTGAGATATCAGCATGGGAGTGGGCTTGGCTCAATTTTTTCAATCATACTACGCACGGCTGTCCGATTGTTGAAGAGGGGTGCTAGATACCTCGGGAGGAAGGCGTTACAATCAGGTTTTAACGCGGGAGAAGACATAATGGGTGGAACTAAACCCAAAGAAGCTCTAAAAAAAACATTTAAAACGTACGGGGGACGAAATCATCAAAGATGCAAAGAGTTAAATGCGTGGTGGCGGAAAGAAGAAGAAGAGGGCTGTCCAGAAGAAGGGGTTACCAACACGTGTCGCTAAACGAAAAAGGACATCAAAAAAGAAGTGTTCTAAGCGTATGAAGCCTATGGCTGATCATTTTTTTAACTGATATAAGCTGAGGACACTGCTGTCACGAATCATAGGCTGATTACTACTTGCCGAGAGAGGTGACACTATTTCTGACTCGTCATGGCACGTTTCATCCATCCGTGTAGCTCACAATGTTGTAAATTGGAACTGTCCCTTTTTGATATGCCCCCTACACAGATTTCTATTGAGCGTAGCGACTTTATTACAATTAATCCATTAAACACAATTAGTTCACGGAGTGCCCCTATAGAATTCGTGATACGCAGCTCAGGGCCATACTTTTTTGATCCAAGCTGTATGCATATGTACGCTAAACTGCGTATAGCCCATTCAGATGAAACGGACTGCGATGATAGTTACTCTGCACACCCTGAAGCCAACTTTCTACATTCCATATTCAGCCAGTGTGAGGTGTATTTAAATCAGGTTAACATCGGCAGAAACGGGTTATTATCACCTACGAGCCTATCTGGAAAATGTCCTCAACTTTTCAAAAGAAGCGTAGGATGCCTTTTTAACCGCCGAGGGCTATTATCAGACGAAAGACGAAAGTAGTATAAAGAATAAATTTTAAAATTCTATAAAGAAGATATGAGAGTGATTTGGACGTCTGCATACAGACTTCACGTTCCAGGAGAAACTGCTTTTGAATGGGGTGGATATGAAGCTAAAACTCAACCGCACGAATCCTGAGATCTGCATAAATCTGGGACCTTATCAAGAAGAGCGCGCAAACCCCGTTGTGATTCACATCATGGAAACATATCTGCGCGTACGGCGAGCCGAAACATGTAGAAATTGAAAAAAATTTAATACACGTAACAGTAAAATACCCAAGTAACAGAGTACAGATCAAACTTTACACGGTGCCCGCCGGGTTGGCCTCGAAGCAGCTATTAAACGTGGCCTTGGGAGTTCTACCTAAAAGGATATTAATTGGAATGCAGGATCACGCTTCGACAAATGGAAAATATAAAAGGAGCGCCTTTAAATTCGAGCATTTCGGCCTTAAAAATATAACTCTATACGTAAATGGTGTTCCCGCTCTGTGCGAGAGCTTATAGCAATCTGGCCAATATTGCCGGTGGCTGTGACGAGCTTGGGTTTGGCGTAACGCAGAAAGAATTTGTTGATCAATTTAACAATTTAACCTTTACCCATTTGATATTACCCCAGACTTATCTGCTAGTGTAAATACGCACATAAGTCCACAACAATGTGGGAACATCTCACTCAGATTGGAGTTGGCCGACTATATAGACGCGCCTATTAGTGTACTACTATACCGCAAATCACAAGCTCTAATAGAGCTCAACCGCTTCACGAACATTGTCACAGACTTTTAAAATGGACGCGAATACACTCCAGAGAGTAATGAAAAGCGACCGAATCACACGCTCCAAATTTATCGGTGTGTTTGCGAAGAATAAAACATTGAAGTTGTAAACTACGAGAGATCGGTATATCCTTTTCGTGAACACAGATGTTATTGGTAGTGAAGGGATTCATTGGTTTGCAATCTATTTTAAAAATAGGGAAAGAATGTACTCTTTTGATTCACTCGGCACTCAGCCCTGGAGTGAACCTGTTTTTCTACAATTTATCGAACAGCTGCATGTCCCTGAAATTGTCTGGAATCCTAACCGTTTCCAAAGATATTTTAGTAATACTTGTAGCATGTACTGTCTTTCATTTCTCCTGCACATGTCACGTGTGAAGGGATTTATAATTTTTTTAAAATTATTCGATTTGTGCGAAACTGAGATGAATGATGAATTGGAATGTAGACAGATAAAAAAGGTTCCCATTTGTACGCACTCGTTTTATTGTGTAAAGTTTCACGTGTGTATATATAATTGTAACTATATTGTGTAAAGTTTTACGTGTTTTGATATATAATTATAACTGTAAAAGTCTCCATTAATGTTAGTCTCATTTAATGGACGCTAGTCCTGTAAGCCGAATTGTACTAAAACATGCTTTCTACGATTTAATAAATTTAATGAAAATACAATGTTTTGTTCTTAATCACCAAAAAACTTACATTAGTTCCTCGATGACCTGGCATTCGTTGGACCGGATGTGAGCCAATACCTCGACCTCGGTATTCAGGTCACTGGGTTGGCTGCGCGGTAAAGCCTCCAATTCGTTGTCATTTATGTGCCTTTCATCAAAGCTGTCGCGAAAAGTAGCTAAACACGGTCAAGTTCCGCATCGTTCCTTTAAGGCAGAGCTTTCCAAACTGTGTCGCGACACATTAGTGTTTTTTGTATTTTGAAAATTTTGATTTTTCTATCAACAAAATCGGCTACAAGATAAACCACCTACTGAAAAATTATCTGATATTTGATATTTGATAACAAAAATTAATTAATGTGTCGTGAAAATTTGTATGTTTAAATAGTGTGTCGCCAACGTGAAAAGTTTGGAAAGCTCTGCTTTAAGGAGAAATTTACATGATTAGTTCATACTGAATCTTTTTTAATTAAAATTAAATTAAAGTCTAATTAAAGAATTACAATAAGAAAAAATGCCGATTAAGGTGCCCGCGTCAAATAATAATCACAAAGCAGGTATCCTAACTGGGCTCAAAAGTAAGATTAGCTGGATGTACTACGCATCATCTGCCACACCTGGTCTAGAACCCGGGACCGTAGGC